>CM017764.1:47800084-48309889 GCA_008009225.1 Acer yangbiense
TGTTGAAGTCAAAGGGTCCTTGGCTAGGATAGATTCTAGCACCAAGAAGCTTGATCATTTACTTGGTGTTGGAAAGAGTCCAAGTGACAAGAGAGGTCTTGGGTATGAAGATGGCAAGAAGATCTCTACCTCTAACAAGACCGTGTTTGTCAAGAGCTTGAAGAAAGAAGAAACTTCAATTGGGCAAATTCCTAGGAAGAAGTTAGAAATAGGACAAAGTTCAAATGCTCAAGTAAAGATGGGGCCAAGAAGGAAATCTCAAGCTCAACCCCCTAGGGTCCCTCAAGCCAACACTCCTCCAAAATTGGCTTACAAAGGAAAGAGACCAATCATGCAACCACAAGCTTGGAAGCAACCTAGACCGGTTCAACAACGAAGAAAGATTGAACCCACATATCCACAAAGACATGGACGAGCTTCCATACGTGCACAAAGGCAAGGTATGATTCCTTATTTCATCCCTATTTGTCACTTTTGTGGTTGTGATGGTCATATTAGACCAAATTGCTTTCAATATATTAAAATATGTAGAAAACAAAGCATGATTGAAAAGAGAAAGAATAGAGCCAAGATGCATGTTTCTAGGAATGAAAATATTGATTTGCATGATCCTAGAAATAGTAGAGCACATGTACCAAAGACCACTAGGAAAGCTAAAATTGTTGCTAAGTGGATTAGAAAGAATGAAAATGTTTGCCATGTTGCACAAATAGCCTTGAAGGCAAATTCTTCTAATTTTTGGTATTTGGATAGTGGGTGCTCTAGGCACATGACGAGAAACAAGAGTTTCTTCGAGACTCTTGTTATGGAGGAAGGTGGAAATGTCACTTTTGGTGATGGATCCAAAAGAAATGTTAAAGGGAAAGGAACCATTTCCGTTCCCGGATTACCCTCCTTATCCGATGCTTTATTTGTTGATGGCTTGAAAGCTAATTTAATAAGCATTTCACATCTTAGTGATGAAGGATATTCCGTCTTGTTTTCTAAAGACTATTGCTCTATCCTAAAACCCGATGGACAAACCTTGTTGAAGGGCATGAGATCTAGCGACAATTGTTATTGTCTTGAAGCTAGTATTGTATCTAATCATGTGTCCATGGATGAGCAAATTGAGTTGTGGCATGAAAGACTTGGCCACATGAACTTTAGAGATCTACGGACTCTTGGAAAGTTCAATTGTGTGCGTGGCCTCCCTAAGCTTGGGAAGAAAGCCAATGGAGTTTGTGGACCTTGCCAACAAGGAAAGCAAACTAAAAGCATGCACAACACCAAGGAGCCTCTTGAGCTTCTCCATATAGACCTCATGGGTCCCATGCAAACCGAAAGTTTGGGTGGAAAGAGATACATTTTTGTTTGTGTTGATGATTTCTCTAGGTTCACATGGACATATTTTCTTAGAGAAAAATCTGAAACTTTTGATAAGTTTAAAATGCTTTGTAATAAACTTCAAAATGAAATGAACTCTAATATTAAAAGCATAAAACGTATTAGAAGTGACCATGGGAGGGAATTTGAGAATGCTACCTTTGAAACCTTTTGTAATGGTTTAGGTATCTCCCATGAGTTTTCGGCTCCTAGGACACCTCAACAAAATGGAGTTGTTGAGAGGAAAAATAGGGTCCTTCAAGAGATGGCCCGTGTGATGTTGCTTAGCAACAATGTCCCTAGGAACCTATGGGCCGAAGCCATCAATACGGCTTGCTATATAGGAAATAGAGTGTTCCTAAGGCCCGGTACTAGAAACACCTCCTATGAGTTATGGAAAGGCAAGAGGCCAAATGTTAGCTACTTCCACACTTTTGGAAGCAAATGCTACATTTTGAATGACCGTGATCAACTTGGCAAATTCGATGCTAAGAGTGATGAGGGTATTTTTATTGGCTATGCCTTGAATAGTAGAGCCTATAGAGTTTTCAATTTAAAAACTCTAAGTGTTATGGAATCATCCAATGTCGTATTTGATGATACTAGGCTCAAGTCTAATGATCATGAGGAGGAGGTTATTTTTAGTGATGATTCTCCTTTGGAGAAGGTTGTGGTGTCTCCTAATGTTGGGACATCTAATGTCAACAATGATGACACACAACCTATTGATAGAGTTCCTCTCTTGGACTCTAAAGAACCCGCTCCATGGGTTAGGAAACTCCATGATAAAGAAGATATCATTGGAGAGGTAAATGAGGGTGTTAGGACTAGACGTCAACTTGCTAATCTTATTAGCTATACTTGCTACACCTCTCAAATTGAACCCAAAAAGGTTGAAGAAGCCTTAAATGATGAATTTTGGGTTCTTGCCATGCAAGAAAAGCTAAACCAATTCGAAAGGAATGAGGTTTGGACTCTAGTTCCTAGGCCTAAGACCACTAACGTCATAGGCACTAAATGGATATTTAGGAACAAATCCAATGAGGATGGCAACATAGTGCGGAACAAGGCTAGAATTGTAGCACAAGGGTACTCTCAAATTGAGGGTATCGACTTTGAGGAGATATTTGCTCCCGTTGCCCGTTTAGAGTCTATTAGGCTTCTCTTGTCCATTGCTTGTGTGCACAAGTTCAAATTGCACCAAATGGATGTCAAGAGTGCCTTCCTCAATGGCTTCTTGCAAGAGGAAGTGTTTGTTGAACAACCTAAGGGGTTTGTGGATGCTCACCACCCCAACCATGTCTATCGCCTCAAGAAGGCTCTATATGGGTTGAAACAAGCACCGAGGGCTTGGTATGAGCGCCTCACTCAATTTCTTGTTGACAAAGACTACACACGTAGTAGTGTTAACAAGACACTATTTATCAAAAGAAACAATGATGAGCTTTTCATAGCTCAAATATATGTTGATGATATAGTGTTTGGCTCCACCAACAACACCAAGGTCCAACAATTTGTTGATGTTATGTCTCATGAATTTGAGATGAGTCTTGTTGGTGAGCTTAGTTACTTCCTAGGTTTGCAAATTAGGCAACTAGATAGTGGGATTTTCATAACCCAAGCCAAATATGCCAAAAACCTAGTGAAGAAGTTTGGTCTTGAAAAAGCCAAACATTGTGACACTCCTATGAGCACTACTTTGAAGCTAAGCAAGGATGCTAGCGGTAAAAGTGTGGACCAAACCTTATATCGTGGCATGATAGGGAGCTTGCTCTATTTGACCGCAAGTAGGCCCGATATATCTTTTAGTGTAGGAGTTTGTGCTAGGTACCAATCCGATCCCAAGGAGTCCCATCTCTCTTCGGTTAAGAGAGTCATTCGCTTTGTGAATGGGACTTCCAACTATGGGATTTGGTACTCATTTGACACTAATCCTAGTCTTGTAGGATATAGTGATGCGGATTGGGCAGGAAATTGTGATGATAGGAAGAGTACATCGGGCAGTTGCTTCTTTCTAGGCAACAACTTGGTGTCGTGGTTTTGCAAGAAGCAAAACTCGATTTCCTTGTCCACGGCGGAAGCCGAGTACATAGCCGCGGGGAGTGGATGCACTCAACTTATGTGGATGAAGCAAATGCTAGTGGACTACGGATTCAACCAAGGTACTCTCACTCTCTTTTGTGATAACATGAGTGCCATTAATATTTCCAAAAATCCGGTCCAACATTCTAGAACTAAGCATATTGACATCCGACATCATTTCATTAGAGAGCTTGTTGAGAATAAATGCATAGTACTTGAACATGTAGGTACTAATGATCAACTTGCGGACCTATTTACTAAACCCTTAGATGCTACTCGATTTAAAACTCTTAGTAGATCTATTGGGATATGTCTTGTGGAGTGATGTGATTTGATTGACCCCATATGGGGAACTCAAGCAAAGAGAGCTATTTTGCATTCTTGTCTTGCAAAAAATTTGAAATAACTTATGCCTCTTCTTTTGATTGCTTGAGTAAGCTTGGTTGTACATATGTATATATGTTTTCAAATTCTATAAGTGTGAACCTTGCTTGTCTACAATCCATGTCATATTTATGTTCAAACATGCATTTTTGGACTAGGAGATTTACATAGGAAGTATGATGTGAATGACCTATAGTTATCTCCATGACATGATGATTCTTTTATAACATGCTAATGTCAAATGAAAAAGCATGAAATTCATATAACATGCTCACATGAAAAGCATGAATTGATGATTGCATATTCTTAAAATGCAAAACAATGTGTGATAAGCTAATGAGACTCAAATGTGTATCAATGTCTCTCTTTCTTTATTTGTTAAACATGGCTACTATCATACGGGTTTCATACCCGGAAAAATCAAATAGGGTGCAAAGTCGCTCATGCCATGTTTCGCTTATAAAGTTGGATATAGTTGCTCTTAAATTGAAATCAATAATCTCTATATCCTTGCTTTTCCCATGACATTGGTGAAATTGGTTTGAATTCTTATTAGAAACCTTTGTCATTTGCTTTGCCAAATACCATTGTATTTTGGACTTGAATGTTATATGTCTTGTATGCAAAGCATGTTGGATTCACACATTTTCTCAAATAAATCTCCTTGTTTTCTCTCAAATTAATTGAAGTGCATAACGTGACTTATTTGTATATGCAAATCTTGCATGCTTCTATCTCTCGTTGCTATGAGTGACCCGGTTGGGGACTACTCCTTTGCCTATATCATGACAAAAAGGGGGAGTAGGATATGGTAAGGGGAGTTGCAAAATATAGAAGCTTTTGTGCATTTTGGGGAGAACATACATTGAGGGGGAGTAACCCGTTGAGGGGGAGCATTGCATTTATCATACATTGCATACATTTGGTAATGTTGTGCCTAAATTCTAAATATGCAAATGCTTGGTATTGTTCTCACATGATTAATCTCACACTTTTCTTGTATTGGAAATGTTAGAAACTCTTTTCAGGGATTGATTATTCTACAAGAGGATTGAAGATTTCAAGTTGCATTCTCTTATCTCTTTGTAATGTAGAATACCTTTGTAGTCCCGTAGTTTCTATTCTTTTTGTGAGGAATCAATGTGAGTGATGGTTTTGTCACGAAATAGCCAAAGGGGGAGATTGTAAGGATTCCCGTTGTTTTTAATTGGCTTATTTCGTGATCAAACCATATGTGGGGATTCTTTGTAAGGGTAGCTTTAGATGGTGTTGTTCTTGCCTAGGCCCTTTGAAGACCTCATGATTGATAAGCACCAAAGGTAATACTCTAAGTGCTTACTTGTCTTGAAGAGATAGTTGCACACACTCACAACTCATGCATATGGTTAATATTTGTATGTTGTGTTTCTTTTTGTTGTGCATCAATACCTATTTACATCTCTTCTTGCTTGTTATTATGATTGCATCTTGTGTTTATAACATCATAGCATTTAGGCTTTTAGGATGCATCTTAGTTTACCTTTGTTCCCCTTGCATGATTGCTTGTGGGGTTCAAAGTTGTGGGATGTGCGCTGGTCCACCTGCGCATGTCGTCCAGCGCAGCTCACCAGCGCAAAACGCCCAGTGGCGTGCCGCTGGTCGTGCGCTGGTCCACACCAGCGCAAGGCCACCAGCGCTGATCGCCCAGTGTGGCTCCGCTGGTCGTGCGCTGGTCCACACCAGTGCAAGGTCACCAGCGCTGATCGCCCAGTATGGCTCCGCTGGTATGGCGCCTGTGTGAGCGCTTGTCGTCCAGCGCCATTGCAAAAATGTGCTTGTGCGCTGGTCCTGCGCCTGTCGTCCAGCGCAGGTCCACCAGCGCACAGAGCAATTTTCTGGCGCGTGATCAAAACGACCACACTTCACTTATGACCTCTATATATATGCTAACTTGTTTTTAGGTCATTTACAATAGTTCTTATTCATGCTTCATACTTAGGATATTTTTCAAGAGAAGAAAAATACACAAAGAACTCATTTTAAATCACTCAAACACTTTTTCATGATCATCAATCATCATCTAGCATCATCATAGATCATCTAGATGTCATCTTGCATGGAATCTTCATCATACTTTGCTTGGTAAGCTTTTCACTAATATCTTACATATTTTGTGTTTCTCTTATCTAGCAATCTCAATTAATTACTTGTTTATTATTTTGTATGCTTTGGATACAATATTGAGATGATTATGATGTATGTTTGAGAAGTTGTATTGTGCTAGCATATTAGGTTTTGTGCTTAATATTTGTTTAGCTAAACTAATTGACATGTCATTTAGTTTTGATATCTAGGATTGTTCTTAATTGCATATTAATCATCTTAGATAAGCATATAGGGTTTCCCTTGCTCTATGTTGCATTTTGGATATTCATATATATTCACTTAGGGTTGTTTTCTCTTCTAGAGAAAGTAAGTCTTGTGTGTAGCAATCGGGATTAGGTTGCTTAGATCGCAAGCAAATTGGACTAGGTTCACCCATACCGGGATTAGGTAGGTGTGTGATTACTTCCGGGATTAGGTTGTAATCGTTTGCACATTTAGTGGATTCGAGGTTCGAGTGTGGCTTACTTACATAGCCCGTGGTTTTTCCCGTGAGGGTTTCCACGTAAAAATCAAGTGTGTTATTTAATTTCCGTACCATATTACACTTGCTTGTTTATATTATCTTGAGGGTAATTTCGTAATTTTGACTAACACGAAAATTTGGGTAAAAAGCGTAAAATCTATTCACCCCCCCTCTAGATAGTTTTATACACACCGTGCATTAATTAGTTTCACGCATCAACACTACAACCATCGGACAAGCAAGGATCAAGAATGGCAAGACCACCAATAGGGCAATCAAGACAACCCCTCATTCACCGAGCAACAGATGATTTGCCTTGAAGAATCCACCGAGAGATTGGCAACTCAAGTGGGGCATGTGGCGGAAAATCACCAAAGGCAAGACAATGAAATTTTTTTGACCCAAAGTGAGCAAGCAAATATACTTACCATTCATGGGGATGGTGAGTTAAGGCCACAAGATGTGCTCAAACCGGTGAATTCTCCGGATAGCTCGGATGATTACATGGACAAGCTCCTTAGTATCTTTGAAGATGAACTCAAGAAGGAGGAAAGGAAAGATGTCCATGAGGAAGAGGATGTCGAGGAGAATGAGTTGATAAGTCTAAATGTAGACTTAGTATTGAAGATTGCCATGCTTGAAGATGAGAGAGACTCGGAAAGGAAGAAATCACAAGAGCTCTCCATATTGGTGGGAGAACAAGAGGTGGAATTCGCTTGAAAAGCGAGTAAAATGCAAGTGGAAGCAGTAGAGAGGGACAAGGCATTGGAGTCTATGAGTGTGGAAGGCATCATGAAAGACCATGCCTTGAAGGTATCACAAGTAGTGATATGTGACTATATTGTGGAAGTGGACAAAGCCGAATTACCAATCAGGGCTTTGGAAAAGAAAGGGACAAAACGAACATCAACCAAGAAGCCTCGCATTACCCAAAGTGGAGCAAGCCTTTCGAAGGTTGCCCACAAGCATTCCGAAGCATCGGCAAAGGACGACATAGGTAGTTGTTCTAACTTTTCTCCTATATGCTATTTTTGCTCTATCAGGGGTCACAAAAAGACGCAATGTGCTAAATATGTTGAATATTGCAAAAATAGAAGCATGCTTAGGAGGAGAGTGAGAAAGGCTAGGAAAGTTTGGATCTGTAAGGACAAACTAGACCAAACCAAGGAGTCTCCTTTTGTTGCAAGGAATGACACACCTAGTAATAAGGTGTGGGTAGTGAAGAACCACAATAGAGGTCATGTTAAGTTAGATATACCTTCGAGTTTCCACACATTGCATGATCAATTTTCGAGTGAATTACGTGTTTCATTACACGTATGAACAGATTTCTTTTTGTTATTTTTAGGTTTAGTTTAGTGTTTAGAGTCTTTAGTCTCTTAATTATCCACTTATCAAATTTGATGCATGACAATAGATAGGTTTGGAGGTTTATACTTCTGACTTATATTTGCATAGCATATACTTGTGGTATTTTTGGTGTTGTTTTTTTTTTTTTTTTTTTTTTTTTTTTTGTATGTGCAGGGCTGGAATCAGAAGAAGAAATGCCCATTGCGGGAAGCATTCGCGGGAAAGAACCAGCGGAGCAGAAAGAAAGAACTTGCGGAGTTTGCCGCGACCTCAGATTCGCGGGAGAGTGCCCGCCTTGCTGCATGTATGAATTCGCGAGAAAGCTTCAAGATTTGCCGCGAAGTCATATCAGCAAGCAATAGCCCGCTGGACAGAAGATCAGAACCCGCAGAATGCTCTGGAGGAAGTCTACGACTTCAAGCCTCGGGAACATACCCGCGGGAACAGGGACACAAAGCCGCGGCACACACCATGCACAATACACCATACCACGAGGCCACACCATCCTACGAAGGTCCAATCTCTTACCCTTGAGCTTTTACTTAAAGTTGATATACCATGTTTAGCTTAAGAGTGTGAAGTGTTGTTTTTGCCTAGTGACTAGGATTGGTTGTTTTAATGTGATTAGTGGTGGATATTTAGGATTGTAAATATGTGCTTACATGTTAGTTGTAGATATTAGGATTGTTTATATATGTTGTTTTTATATTTTTATTTTTATTTTTGTTTTGTTTTTAATTTTACATTTTGTTATACGTGTTGTATATATGTGTTGTTGTAGTATAATGGTAATGTTCCCGCCTTTTGCGCGGGTGTGTGTTTAGTGGTACATAAGTGTTTGTATGTTTGTGCCTGGATTTTCAAACTGTGAACTCTTTGTCCATGTTCTTCAAGTTTTCAACATTAAGGACAATGTCGAGTTTAGGTTTGCGGGTGTGGACACATATGTGTGTCATTTTTATTTTGTTTTTGTATCAAAAATTTTGAAATTTTTGCGAATAAGCCATCTTTGAACAAATTGTTTGAATGAGATGTTTTGAATTGTGCCGTTAAGGAGTCTTTCACATGTGTTAATTGCTAAGTCCTGGATAACTTTTTGTCAGTCTAGGAATTTTTTGCGCATAATGTGAACTTAGTCCCTTTCTCTTAGTGTCTAAGTGGATAAGACTCCATACTCGATTGTTAGGATTAATAGTGGAGACTACCCATGAGTTTTGTGCCTTAGCGTTCATTTCTGAGGGTATATGTTTCTATTCTTAAACACTCTTCGAATATGTTTTTCATTGTGATCTCATTGCATCAATTGCATTGTTTGCCATAGAACATTCATAAATGTGAATAACATGTTGAATTTGTATTCCCATAATAGATGGACTTTTAGAAATGATATTAGGACTTGATGTAGTAAAATCTGTGTTCAATTTACTAAGAAAGTTCGTTCACTGGGATCGGCGATTCTATTGGTCAAAGCCAATTAATCTAGCAAGGATTACTCTAAATGCGAAAAGACTAAATTGCATAATGCTTTACTTTGGAAGTTTGTTGAAACTAAAATTAACCTAAATAATGAGAATCTAAACTAAAAAACCAAAATCAAATTAAATCAAAGATCACACAAGGGATGAATATATGGAGAGAAATACTAGGGAATCGATGTACCTTTCTTAGACACTCAATGCTCACAATCAGTCTCGTTAAACACTTCAATCTAGTTTACGGGCTTGTTTTCAAGATAATTCAATTAGGTTCAAAGATCCTTTCCAATACTCTCACATGGTCATGCAACGAATACAGAATAATGATATAGGGTTCTTCCTATTACTCACACACAGTCATGTAATGAGCAATTGTCAAAACCCATATATTACACAAAACTCTCAGCCAAATTAACATAGCATGGTCATGCATATATCAATTTTCTTGTTTATTAAGCTTTTGATTCAGATTTAAATGGAACGGTCATCCACATCTAAACCCTAATCTCATAGATAAACTAAGCTACAAAACTCAAATTACTTGCGGTCACAACATAATCAGAGAAAGTAGAATAGAGCAATTAATTCAATAAACAAAACGAAACCCAATTGATTAACAAAAGGTAGACTAATTGTTCACATAGAGTTATCCAAAATCGGTTACATCAATCCCATAGCTAGAGGTTTAGTTACACATCAATGGAGAGAACAAAAACATAAAAGAGATGTAGAGAAAACCCATGTGTGTGGTGGTCGGAGTGATGGGGGATGGCCCCCTTCTGTGGCTTGGAACCTCCCTTGGCTGTCTCCTTTGAATTGAAAAGAATAGGAAATATTTATAGGTGACTTTTCCTTGTGAACCCTCAATTCTTCTTAGGTTTAGAAAATACACCAAGTGGGAAAGTAGAATGAAACAAGGAATGAGAATCCTTTCCTAACTTGGATTTCCTATCTTGATGATTGACTCCTAATTTGAGTTTAGGAAGTTTCCCAAACATGTCTTGATCTTCTAAAATTATTAGGATTTGATTTGGGAAGTTTTGAAACAGTTCTGGACCAATTCGAAGTTGAAATCCACCAAAAATATGTAATTCCGCTCCTTGGGTCGCTCCAGAGGCATGTTGCCTCGGTAGCTGCATGTCAAGCGGAAATTCTTCTATTTTGGGTCACTACCCAGGCTGCTCCCTAGGCAAGTTGCACGAGGGGCGGTCTGGGCCGCGGTAATTCTTTTCAGCTCCGACCTTTGGTTACTAAATCAGTCATAACTTCTTCTAGGAATATTGGAATTGCAATCCAAAAAGTGCTCCGAAAACTAGACTTCCGGGGTTTTCAATCCATGGGTGGTAGGACACAATTCAATCGGAGCTGAGAGATATGGGCCCCACAACATAGAGGTTCTGCACTGGCCGAAAATCATCTTCTCATGGTTTCTTCCAATTTGCTCCTTTTCTCCATCTTTTGATTCCTTTTCTTCCAAAATAAGATTTAACATCATTTGAATGGAATGTTACCTACACATGCTCAACAAACACATTAAACAACCTAATTTACTCGAGAACAAAGCATAAACAATAGGAAATAGGGGCCTAAAACATGTATAAAAATGGACCGATCAAGACTTTGTAGTACTCACTACCAAATTGCCTAAACACGTCCATTCCCTTTATGCATGATTCAATGTAAATACGGCCAAACACATAAACCTATCACACAACACCCTAATCCATAGACCTAAACACTTAAATCTTACATAGCTACTAATCTTGTCAAGTTCTACTAAAGTAGAGAATTCAACCATTAAGCTCAAAATTGTAATAGCGTGTACTGAGGCATATTTTGTAACTTGTGCTAAGAGAGGGCTTTCAAAAATTAAGTGTTAAAAATTAAGCACTTAAAGCCCTTAATCTTCAAAGCAATAACTACTCCAATGTGAGTAACCAATTAGCACAAATCAAAGTTCAAAATTATAGCCTAGACACTTGTGTAAATGAGTAATCTAAAATGAGCTTCGAGTTGAAAAATTGTTATGTGAAACATCTTGGCATGATTAGTTTCTTCCATATACCTTCCATATACATTCACCACATATCACCTTGGCCAACATAAGTAGGGAAGAATCTAATTGATCTTTTAGGAAGTCTATTTAGGGAATGTGAAATTTAATATGCTCTACCACGTTCATGGCATTCAATTCTTTCATGAGAACAATTTACTAAAATGTGCTTTATTTCAAATACTCACATGCGTTATATATTTGATTTCCATTTACATAACGTCCAAAACGCATGTGTTTGATAGAGAGTGTGCCTAGGACTCTGAGAGAAAAACATAGTGAAATCCAGTAAGGATTAGAGTCGAGGCGAATTACATTTGAAGCATTTGAGTGTGTTGAATTTGATGTTATGCCATTGAGAGTGTGGGATTTTGCATTATGTGTTTCATTCAATTTAAATGACTTTAGGTTATCCTTCACTCAGTGGTTCCCACATGCATGATTCCTCATATGCACAACTCTTTTGATATCTCATTTTGTATGGCTTCGCAAACTGTTTTTAATTTTAGTTTTTAATTTTTAGCTTTACGTTTATGGGTATTGTAGTAGTAAACCCTCAGGAGACTACACTCCTACTAGGGACACCTAGGGGTTTAAAAGGCTTGTGGCACATGCTAAGTGCCATCGTTTCTCCCACGACAGTGGACTAGCCTAGTTTATGTTATTTATGCTTTAGTAGTTGTTAATTGTTAGTTTTTGTTTTGCTCGAGGACGAGCAAAAGTTAGGTTTGGGGGTCTGATCGCGCTTCAAATGTTCACATTTAGCGCTCCCTTTTCCTATATTTTTGTGCTTGTTTCTTGGGTAAAACCGGATATTTAATGGTTTAAATAAGTGTTTCAGGTAATTAGGGAAGTTAAGGGGCATTATTGTAATTATGGAGAAATCAGGGGCAAAAGTGTAAAATTTGGGACTTTATTGAATATTCTGTGATTAAGGGAGGGAACCAGAAGCTAGATCCCGGCACCAATCCCACCGCCTAATCTCGGACCAGCACCACAAGACCCCGCGGTCCCAGAAGCGACTAGGGAGGCCATAGAGCAACATGCCACTACCTATGTGGAAAGCGTCCGCCTTCGGATGATCGCCCAAGGAATATCCTTTGAAGCACCCAGACTCACAGAAGCGGCTGGACCAAGTACCCGGGTACCGATTTTTGATAGACTCGGACCGCCATTACCAGTACGGAGTCATTCCAAAGATCTCAGACATCGATTGGTGAAACCAACTATCGACATCCCGCCTAGAAGGATCTAGTCAGTGACGAGGCCGACAGCAGAAAGAAGAAGTTCGCTACACAATGTAGGGGTTAGTATCAGATCAAAAAGGGAAAACGAGGCAAAGACCGTGATGCAGCAAGTTCAGGCTAGTCATACCATTAGCGGAGGACCAACCCTCGCAAGGACTTCCAACAATTCAAGAAAGAACCAAGCTAGGAAGATCCTGAAGCACGCCGCTGGCTGGGATGTGTTCCGAGTGTCCAAAAGATCACGTGAATGCCCTCATTCTGCTTAGATTATGTTCGCTGAAAATGATACCTATAGCATAGTACAACCTCATGACGATCCAATGGTGATCACAGCCCAGATTGCCAACTACCGGGTCCACCGCATCCTGATAGACACTACTGGAAACAGCGTAGATATCCTATTCAAAGAAACATTGGAGAAGTTTAACCTTAAGAACCCTTGCTACAACAGTTGCGGGACACCCTTATATGGTTTTGCAGGAGACTCCGTGATGCCAGTAGGAGCGCACACCTTGCCGGTAATTATTGGAAAGGCCCCCCATCAACAGAACATCATGACGGAGTTCATCGTAGTAGACACTCCGTCCGCCTACAATGCGATCCTTGGAAGACCTTTCTTGTCAGGAATCAGAGGAGTCCTATCCATTTATCATAACATCCTGAAGTTCCCAGTTGGAACTGAAGTAGGGGAGGTCATAGGGGATCAGTAAATGGCCCGCACCTGTCATGCAGTATCTGCCAACCCCACCACGTCAACTAAGCGATACACCTGTGTCGCCCAGGAGTTGAGTCACAGGGCTCCAGAGCCGGACCATCATATCCTCAAAGAAAGGGAGATACCAGACTTAATCCCAGAGGAAACCGAAGAAGAAGAAAGAGGATGGACTGGAGGGCACCCCACGGAGAAGTTAGAAGAAATCCATATTAGAAAAGGTGACCCAACTAAGTTAGTAAAAATAGGAGGTGCACTGGATAGCGAGGTCAGGAGAAGTTTGGTGGAACTACTTGAAGAATACAACAACATTTTCACTTGGAACCACGACAAAATACCAGGCATCCCTCTCAACCTAACGGTTCACCGACTGGCAGTGGATGTTACCGTCAAACCAGTCAAACAGAAACGGAGACATTTCAACACGAAGCGGAACACTACGGTACAAGAAGAGGTGGATAAGCTTTTGAAAGCCAAGTTTATCAGAGAATCCCGCTACCCCAAATGGATCGCCAATGTGGTCATGGTAACCAAAGCCAATGGAAAGTGGCGCATGTGCGTAGATTATACCGACCTCAACCGACATGCCCGAAGGACAGCTTCCCCCTCCTAAAAATTGACCAGCTGATCGACTCTACTGCAGGAAACAAACTCCTAAGTTTCATAGATGCATTCTCGGGATTCAACCAGATCATGGTGCATCCCGTCGATCAGGACAAGAACAGCTTCATTACAGGGCAAGGTCTTTACTGTTACAAGGTCATGCCTTTTGGCCTTAAGAATGCAGGAGCCACATATCAACGCTTGGTGAACAAGTTATTCAAGTCATTGATAGGGAAATCTATGGAGGTGTATATAGACGACATGATCACCAAATCTCAAATGACCCATCAACATCCTAAAGACTTACGCCGAACTTTCCAAATAATCAAGGAAAATCAGATGAGGCTAAATCCAGCTAAATGCGCCTTTGGGGTAGCAGCGGGAAAGTTCCTTGGCTTCATGGTGCATGAGAGAGGAATCGAAGCAAATCTTGAAAAGATCAAGGCCATCATAGAGCTGGAATCTCCAAATACTCTTCAACAAGCTCAGGGGCTAACTGGACGGATAGCAATGTTGACCCGCTTTATATCGAGATCCACAAATAAGTGCTTGCCTTTCTTTAAAATCATCAAGCAGGGAAAAAACATGAAGTGGGATCAAGAGGGTGAGCAAGCATTCTAGGCTTTGAAAGAGTATCTAGCCAGTCCACCTCAACTGGTAAAACCCATCCCAAGGGAAGAACTACAACTTTATCTAACAGTATCAGAGACCGCAACAAGTGGAGCTTTGGTGAAGGAATGTAGTGATGGAATCCAAAGACCAATCTACTATGTAAGTCGGGCTTTGTCAAAATCTGAGAAGAACTACACTACCCTGGAGAAGTTAGCCTTTGCATTGGTAACCGTAGCTAGGAAACTTCGGCCTTATTTTCAAGCTCACACCGTCGCAGTGGTAACAGACCAACCCTTGAGACAGTTCCTTCAAAGGCCGGATGTATCAGGCTGATTAGTTCTTTGGGCCTTAGAGCTCACCCAGTATGACATAAGATACAAGGCCAAGACGACAATCAAGGCGCAAGCTCTAACCGATTTTGTAGCAGAATTCAATATGGTTTCTCACTCGGATACTCCTGTAGTTCCAAACAAAGATCCGGGATCCCCGGAATGGCCGAAGAATGGTAAGATCTGGACCCTGTATACAGACGGTTCCTCAAATCAAGCCGACTGCGAGGCCGGGATCGTACTGATCGATCCCGAAGGGATCGAATGCAGTCACTGTTTCAGGTTCGAGTTCAAAGTCACCAATAATGAGGCAAAATATGAAGCCCTGTTAGCAGGAATGAAGGTCACTACAGAGCAAGAAGCTGAGTACCTCATAGTAAGAAGTGACTCCCAGTTGGTAATCAACCAGGTATCCGGCACATATCAAGCAAGAGGTGACAACATGATAGCATACCTCCGGAAAGTCCAAGAAGCAGCTACGAAGTTTAGGGGTATGAGGATGGAACAAATCCCTTGAGAGAAAAATCACTGGGCAGATGTCATAGCCAAGATAGCGGCAATAGGAGAAAGAGCATTACCTAAAGGGATACCACTCCAGCTGATACCTCGACCTTGTACAGCCCCGGGGCTAGAAGTAAGCCCAGTCACTCATCTGCCTTGTTGGATGGATCCCATAGCCGACTACCTAGAAAACAGTATGCTCCCCGAGAGCCCGGATCAGGCACGTAAACTCAAGAGGATTGCAACCCGGTATTGCCTGGTAGAGGGACACCTCTATCGCAAAGGAAAATCACTTCCGTTGTTACGATGTTTGCACCAGGATGATGCCAAATGGGCATTGGACGAGGTACATGAAAGGGACTGGGGCAATCACGTTTCAGGAGAGAGGTTGGCGTATCAAGTTCTCAGGATGGGATACTACTGGCCCACTATCCATCAGGACGCCAAAAAATTTGTACAATCCTGTGAGCCATGCCAGAAAGCTGCAGATCTCCACTATCTACCCCCAGAAAAACTCACTTCAATCAGTACGCCTTATCCATTCACTATCTGGGGACTGGACCTAATCGGGCCACTTCCTACCGCACCCGGCCAGGCCAAGCACGCGGTAATAGCCATAGACTACTTCACTCGTGGGTGAAAGCAAAATCCTTGGTCCAGATAACTGAAGCCAATACCACGAGCTTCGTCAAGGAATATATCGTTTGTAGATTCGGTACCCCGATAGCCATAATCACTGATCTTGGTAAACAGTTTGACAATGCCAACTTCATATTTTTCTGCGAAGAAAGGGGTATCGATCTATGCCTAGCCTCAGTGGCTCACCCTCAGTCTAATGGATTGATCGAGGCCACTAACAAGACTATCAAGAAGCTCCTCAAAAAGAAGCTCCAATAGAAGAAGGGGGGATAGGTCGATGAGCTTCCAAATGTTCTTTGGGCGTATCAGACTACTAAAAAGACCGCGACTAGGGAAACCCCTTATTCTCTGGCTTTTGGAACGAAGGCCGTCTCGCCCATCGAACATAGGTTAACATCTTTCAGGGTCCAGCATTTTGAGTTGGAAGAAAACGAAATGAAGTTAAGAGCCAGTTTAGACCTCCTTGAAGAGAAACAAGATAGAGCGGCCGAGCGAGTAGCTACCTACCAGCACAAGATAGCCCGATGCTTTAATAAGAGGGTAAAGACTCGAAACTTCAAAGAAGAGGACTTGGTCCTCAGGAAAGTTACCCAGAATACCTAGAAGAGGTCAGACAGGGTATTAGCCCCCAACTGGAAGGTCCATACTTGATAAAGGTGGTGGTACGCAGGGGAGCATACAAGTTAGAAGATATGGATGGTTACCTGGTGGATCACACTTGGAATGTCGAACATCTTAAGAGGTTTTACCCTTAGAAGTTCTTTGAGGAAGAATGTATCTCGGAGGGTACACTTCTGATACGTGTACCGCGATTCTTTTTGCTTTGTATTCGCTTTGAGAAATTTAATAAAGTTAGTTTTTTTCTCCCATGGTTTTCTCCGAAGTACGCCTAATGAAGTCTTCGCCATCCATTTCGCCTCAAAACCAGGAAAAGCCACATGGCATTCTTGCTGCCTTGGTCGGGGAATACCCCCCTCCAAGAAGGATCTGGTGCTTGAAATCATAAAAGGCGTAGTCGCCTGCCAGATTTTATTTTACCAAGACCATGAGGGCCTACATGGACCCCTTGAAGCCTCGGACGGGGAATTCCCCCCTCCAGGATTAATCAAGCACCAAGGTAAGCCTTAGTAGTCTACCCAAGACGATCCATCAGGATACATGACACTACGCTTCGTTACATCGCCGCATCTTAGCAAGAGAGACCTGACACTGGGGCAACCTCGGTTACCAACCGGGATTTACTAATAGAGCCTCAAGCCAGACCTCCTATCCCGATAGACTGTTTGAAGTCACCCAGATTAAGGATTTCCGGCCAAGACAGGCTCTCTACTTATACAAAATTACTCGTCTAAAAAGCACAACAAACGAAGAGACCATCATCCAAGAACGATATTGCCGAGTATAGATATAGATTTTCGTATCACCAGTCAGACAGTAGGGTGTCGCAAAACGGTTAAGAAAGCAGGACCGAAGAAGGAAAGGAATTTCAATTAATCAATAGGGGTGCCCAATTCCCATATTCGGGCTACAAAAAAAAAAAAAAAAAAAAAAAACTAACAATGTAGCTAGGAAACAACAAGAAAATCAAGATTCTTCCTCCGCCGTTTGTCTTCGCCCAAACCCACCTTCTTCGTCAGCCCCTTCGTCATCAGTAACGTCATGAACTTCTTCGGCTCCGGCTATAACTATTCCAGAAGGAGGATCTATCTCGTCAATCGAGGGCACTAAATCTCGTACCAAGTCATTTGGAGAAACCTGAGGACTCCGAGTGCCCTTCTCCACAAATTCAGGAGCAATGGCTGCTTAAGAAGGGCCTCCCTGGTCCTGGTCTTCGAAGTGGGCAGCTCGAGCCATAATCAAATCACGATCCCAGTTAAGAGTGGTCTGCAAATCAAAGGGGGGAAGAAATGCCTTAGCAACCTCATATGAGGCAGTAAAATACCCATCCCCGAAGGAGGAATCCACCCTAGACTCCAAGGCACTCATAGAAGCCTGCAGGGGCCTATGGTCGTCTAAAAGGATGGTTATCTCCGCCTTAACGGTCTCTCTGTCATAACGGCGGTGAGTTGATCTAACAACCTCCATGTCATAAGCATGAGTCACCCGTTTCAGTTCCATCAAGGCCGCCTTCCTGCCAGCATCAGATTCATAGGCTTCCTGAACTAAGGAAGAAACGCTCTCCTCAGCCCGGGCCAGATCATTCCTAGCTTTCTCTAATTTAGCCTGAAGAGCCAAGTTAGCCTCTTTCAGGGCAATCGCTTACTGCCCCATGGCTAGGGCGAACTTGAAACCCTGCAAAAAGAAATAAAAAAGATATGAAACAGGAAAGGGGTATCTACATACAACAAGCTGAAGGGACCAAATGCATACCTCGGCAAGAAGTGACGCCCCCTTTAATGCCAAGATATCAGTTGGGAGAGAGGACATGGACTGCAAACCCTCACTGGAGCAAGCAGCAATGAACTTAGAAATGACTTCCTCTTGATCATAGTTTCGTGACCCCGACCCAGAAGGAAGATCGGTGGAAGAGATAACTTGAGCAGCGTCCCCCTTCCTTTTCTCCGTTCTAACAAGAAGCTGGGCTGAGGTAGTAAAGGGGGGAGGAGGAGGAGCAACCATTATTGTAGGCGGGACAACGGCCACCTTGGAAGTCTTCTTTGAAATGGGGAGTGAAGAAACTTTGGTCTTGGCAGCCCGCGCTAACATCTCACCTAAAGATGGGCACGCTGCGATTTTTGCCTGAAGGGAAGTAGGTGAAAATGGAGCCGACCCCGCAAGTGCAAAAGGAAGAGTCGACGCAAGTGGCTGAGATATGGAGGCAACTCCGACACTGACAGAAGAAGGGGTAGGAGAACTAGCAGGAGAGGAATCTGGACGTATCGATCCTGATGGAAAAGAAGAAGGAAGGGGAGTAGCAGAAACTGTCAGAGAAACCATTAGTAAGAAAAAAAAAATGGAGGAAAGACCAGGGGCAAGACATACCGGGTTACGCGAGAGATACCCGCAGATACCGCTCCAGCCGGGTGCCTTCAAAGGGATCACAGGTGGGATACTAAAGGTTGGCATAGTTCCTATCTTGAATCTTCATAAGGATCCGACTGGACTCTGTAGAAAGCTCACCCGTGTTCCACTTATCTTGTGGAGAAAAGCGGATAGGAACCGAGTGTTTAACCCCATCCAGATACACCGACTGGCCCCAATCGCCCTCAACTATGACGTGCCCGAATTGGGTCTATAAAGTATCCCCGGCAGCGACGCCAAAAACTTGACGCTCCGCAAAAGGATAGTTCTATAAACTATCGTAAATGATGGGCGTGGTCGTGTTTATCCGCAAGTGCACTGATCGTTAAGATCGCGTAGCAGCAAATACGGTTCGCTCCACAGGGAAGTATGGTATACGTAAGTCGGTTCTACGCCTATGTTATAGTCACACTATATATATATATTATTATTTACACTATTAACATGCAATAAAAGTAAAAGGGTTGGTCATAAGCAATTTACACTAAGATTATACTAAAACTAAACTAAGATGGCAATAATTAAATTACAACTAAATTAACATTAATCCACTAAATTAACTAAACTAACTACAATTAATTAATTTAACACTAATTAACTAAACTAATCTAATTACCAACTACACCCATGCATGGTCATGGAAAAGTGTAGTAAATGCATGGAAATGTTAGGAAATGGTTTTATGCAATAAATCCAATACCTAGTTGATAGTAATAAGCTTACACAATTGGTATTAACCAATCTAACTTAGGATTAGGCACATACACAAACAATCACTCATGCATGCTATTGATGTCTCAATATTCTAATCCTATTACATATCAATTAATTGGTTAATCAATTAACATGCATATATTAAGCTCAAGCAAATATACTAATCAACCAAAATATGAATAATATTACAATCCCACCGATATTCCAAACATAACCATGTAGTAAAATTACAACAACAATAACAACAAGCTAAAGTAAAACAAAAGAGATGAAGAACACAACCCAATCTCTTGAGAAGTCTTCAAGCTAGCTAGGCTCCTCCTTGTTCTTCCCTTGCTTGGAGTCAAAAGATGTTGAGAGAGTGAGAGTGGATGGTGTGAGTGTAAGTAAATGATAACTAGGTGAGTTGTGTGAAGGTATAGTGTGAAAACTAAGCTATTGGGTGTTGTATATAACATGTTAGTGTAAAATTGCATTTGTTTGGATATTAGGGATGTGTTTTAGGGTTAGGAAAGGAGAATATATATATAGGGGAGTGATTTGGGTGTGAAAAGAGCTGGAGTCGGTCAAGTTGGCGAGCTCAACAAGCCAAGCTCGCGGGCTTGTGCCCGCCGCACAAAGTCACCGGCCATCTCGGAGGTTGAATGGCGAGTTCTAACCTTCTGGAAGGCTGGCTTCTTCCCACTTCATGAAACCGCCGTCATTTCGGCGAGTTTGGAACGTCTAGAATGCGGGAAAGAGGCCGCCGAAGTTGGACTTGGAGCTTGGTGGCTATGGAGGTTTGGCTTGTTGGAGGAGAAAGAAAACTTCTACATGGAAGGCCGAAACTAGGTCCATCGTGACCGGAGGACGACCGGCTGCCGATCTGGGCTGGATTTGGCTGGAAAAACCACCAAAAATGGGTCGAAAATGGTCGGGAATGAATCGGGTCATGACCGGGTCTGAACTGGGTCAGACCTGGTTCGCAGGTCATGGGCGACCCGGCTGGCTGAGAAAGATGACGTGACGTCACGCTGACACCATGCGGCCCAAAACAACACCGTTTCGAAGCTGACGTGGCACGCTGATACCTGCGTTGGCTGGAAAATTACAATCTGGTCCCTCAACTCTTCCCTAATTGCAGAATCTTCAATCTTCTCCAGAAAATTACATTTTAGCCCCTATTTCTCCAAAATTACCAAAATGCCCCTGAATTCCTCTATTTCCCTGAAACACTTATTTAAACCATTAAAATCCATATTTTACCCAAGAAACGAATACAAAAGATAGGAAATGGGAGCGCTAAATGTAAACATTTGCAGCGCGATCAAACTACGACCCACTCGTCCTTCCAAGGCGGGTTGAATTTCACATTCGCCCCAAGAACAACGAATTGCAGCTTATTCTTAGGCCTCATGTAGAATTGACCCCGAGGGACCATACTTGTTATTTGAAAAATGTAACAAAAGTCATCAAAGCTAGGTTCCTTCTCGACACCGTCTTTTTCACACTGCTCCCTTCAGAGCACCAGGAACCCAGTCAGGTTCTTCCAGAATCCGGGTGAAATTTGTAGTAGGGCCAGTCCTAAAGCGACAAGCAGCTTGCTAATAAAGGGGTGAAGAGGAAGCCGAACGCCACAATCGAAGGCGGCCACGTGAATTAGCAGGCACCCAGCAGGGGGAGTGTACACATCATACCCCCGATGAGGGAGAGAAAGACGGATAACATCCGGGATCCTGTAAACCTTCCTGAGCTGGGCTAAGGTGTCGGCTGTGTAGACCGAATTCAGGATTATGCGGCCTTCATCGAAAGGGATGAGGGACCTAACAAGAACTCCCAAAGAGTCCGCAGGAAGAACGTGATCGCCGCAAATGTGGTATGCGATAGTTCTATAAACTACCGGTAATGATATGGCATGCGAGTGTTTCTACCCTTCGCAAGTATACGAATCGTTGGTCACGTATAGTGGTTACGAGTAAGGGTATTGTTCCCACGGAGGAGTTGGTGTTTACCCTAAGTCGGTCCTAGGTCATATATTATATATACACTATATATATATATATATATATATATAGGGGTGAGTTCAAAAACAGCCACAAAATTTATGGGTTTATTGTTTTCAGCCACTAGTTTATTTTTTATTGTTTTCGTCACATTTTACCATTTTTGGACAAAAATACCCTTACAATTTGAAATTCGAAAAAAAAAGGAAAATAAGCTGAGAGGGTGGGACCCACCCATCAGTAAATTGATTGTTAGGGTGGAACCCACCATCAGTAAAACCAAACGATCAAAAGTAAAAAAAGAAGAGAAAGAAAGAAGAGAGAGAGAGGTCGATCGAGATCGCCAGTAGCCGTCCGTCGCCCAGAAGAGATCGCCGCTCGCCGTCCGTCGCCCAGATCGAGACCGCAGATCGAGATCGTCGCTCGCCGTCCTCGGTGCTGCTCGCCCTCACTGTCGGTGCTGCTGGCCCTCCGCCGACCGACCCGCCAACCCGGTTCTGTTTTCAACTACAAAACCCAGGGTATGTTAACAAGTTATCTGTATTGAAATACCCTGTTCTAGGAAGTTTGAGAGGATGTCATGACACTGGAGAAGAACAAAGGAATGAAAGAAATAATGAAAATTTTATACAATTTATGCTTAGGATGACTCAATTTGAATAGGATTACTACAGAGGCATTGATAAAGTGGATATGACTCAATTTGAATATGACTCAATTCTATCTGTTACAGTATAAGTGCATCGATGGATTAGGTACATTTAAATTCTCAATTCAGAAATTTTTATAGACTATAAGGTGTAGCAATCTCATTTTCTTATATAAAGTGGCTTCAATTTAAATTCTTCATGTAGAATGATCAATAGATATTAATGTAATCTTCAAAGTTGCTGTTATGACAAAACTAGAAGCCTACTTTAACAAGATACATACTTACAAAAGCATCTTTGATGAACCTAGTTAGAACTGGTTAGAAGAAACCGATTCTTTTTCTGTATTAGTTCAGTTAATTTGTATATTTTCAACCTTTGACTTTTATAGTGAAACCTTTTTTTATCTACTTTTTCAACTTTTGATTTTGTATATAGTTGTTTTGGCTGAATGCTTCTTCCAGAGCTTTTAACACATTTACCATGTTGCCCTGTAAATGAAAAGGATCAATTAGTGGAGTCTTACCTCACTTTGTTTGTACATGGATGAGGGTTTGTTCATAAATTTCGGATGCATACTTCAGTTTATTTGTATTTAAGTACATCGTATTTGTTATTGTTTATTTGTTTCACAGTACTGACATATGCAAGTTTTTCATTCAATATATATTGCTGCATATGCATTATGCAGAGTTTGGATGAAGTTCAATTGTTTGCTATAATTAACAAGGGAAATAACTTTGTATTGCCATTTATAATAGTTGTGTTGAAACATGTTATTAGTATTCCACTATTTTTTGAATACTAAGAATTTTAATATGCATGGTTGAGACAAATCAGTGACATTATTAGAACCTACAAAGGAGTCAAAAGAAGAAAAGTAGATATTGATATAGGAGAAAATAAAAAATTGAGTATGAAAAGTTTGAATATTATTTTGGAATTAAGTTGATTACTGATTAGTTTTCTCTCTTTTTCTCTTTATCTTTCTTATTAGATTTGTTTTGTATTCTGACATGTAACTTTCATAGACACTGGCATGTAACTGACTCTACTGGCATGTAACTTTTATAGACACTGGCATGTAACTTTCATAGACACTGGCATGTAACTTTCATAGACACTGGCATGTAACTTCCATAGACACTGGCATGTAACTTTTCTGGCGCTCTTATGATATGATATGTAACTTTACTGGCATGTAACTAACGTTATTTTTATTTGATTTTGTAGATGGAAAATATGAATTATGATGATTTCCTCCTTAAACCGAAGGATAAGTGGATTACAAAGTCAACGACGAACGTTTATTGTAATCTCAATGGCCTTCCAGACATTGTTAAGGTTCTCCGAAAAGTCGAAGAATTAGCTGCGTTCCGGTGCACCTGTTTTGGGCACCTAATTGACATCCCGAAAGACTTAACCTTCTCAGCTGGCGTACTTCATAACCTATTGTTGCGGGAAGTACATGTACCGGGTGTCACCGGACAGAATGAGTTCCACTTCTCCGTTGGTGGAAAACTTTTAAAATTCACACAAAGAGAATTCTGTTTGGTAACGGGGCTGCAAATTGGGGTGATGTCTGACATATTTTTGAAACCTTATGCTCCGATTGAAGGCGGGATTCATGAAAGGTATTTTGACAATGATGAGAATTTACAGCTAGTAAGTGTATGGGAAAAGTTTCACACTGGAAAGTTTGTCAAACCAAAGGATGGTTTGAAGATGGCTCTTATGTTCATAGCTAACAACATTTTGTTTGGTCGGGACCAAAGAAAGAAAGTGACATTGTGGTTGTTTGATTTGGTGGAGGATCTAGAATCCTTCAACTCATTTAAGTGGGGTAGTTATGTATACATGATGACATGCCACTACCTCCGACAAGCATTTCGGGCCGCAAATAAACCAATGAAGCAAATCACGCATTACAACTTGTACGGCTTTCCTTGGGCATTAGAGGTAAGGTTTCTGATATTATATTAAAGCATTTCGTAGAACTTTGATTACTGAACTTAATCTATTTTCAATTTGTTGAAAATGTAGATATGGGCAATGGAAGCCTTGGGATCGTTGATTGAATTGGTGGGAGAAAACTTAGGCCACAGCCATCCTCGTTTGAGGAATTGGAGAATATTTAGGAGGCCTCACGACTTTTTTTCCAAATTTGCAAAGTATGAACAATCAGTTAAAGATGGACAGGTATAGTTTTTTTGTTTTCCTATCTTATTTCATTACATTTTTGTGTATATTAAATAACCATAAAAATAGAATGACATTTGTGTAATTCGTACAGCATGTTATCTTGGAGGAACTACATCCAACGGTCAATGAAAGGGAACAACCTTACTTGGAAGGCATTGACACGGATTTGTCAGACGGTCCGCAGTTTGTGCCGGACAATTTAGAAGAGGACGATGGTCGTGAAGGAGTTGATTTTGAGGTTGGCAATGATGATAATGACGGAGGTCAGTCACGACCTCAACAAAAGAAGAGGAAGAGGTCACCTCGTAAACAAAAAATCACAGTAAAGACCAAAAGGCAGCGTACATCAGGAGACACGTCACCGGTAAGTTGATTACTAACCGATACTAAGTGTGTTAAGTTAAATACAAACCGTTATTCAGCATGTTATATTCTTTTTTAATCTTCAGGTGGGTGATGACTCAACGGTCTCTTCTGAAACAAGGCAACTCATGAAGGAAATGTCAGATCGATTTGAAGACATAGTAAAAAAGGAGATTTCAGCAATGGAGCGTCGCATAAAAAGACGTCTTACCCGGGTGGAGAAAAGTGTGGCTCAACTTGTTGATGCGCGTCGTCAGGTAACTAATTTATTCAGTTTTTTAACTGGCATGTAACTTCATATGTATTAGCATGTAACTTACTTATAGGCATGTAACTTACTTATAGGCATGTAACTTCCTGACCGGCATGTAACTTAGTTTTGTATTGGCATGTAACTTATTTTTGTATTAGCATGTAAGTTTCTTACCAAATGGCATGTAACTTCTGTTTTGTATTAGCATGTAACAATAGTTCTTTTTTTTAAATCATACAGACTACCCCTGATGTGCATAACTTCTCGACGCCACAACATCAGTATGACCGTAGAGGAATTAGTAGTCCCCTTGGTGGGGGAGATGACCTACATGGTGGGCGAGATAGTACCCTTGGTGGGGGAGTTGGGGATGGCACCCATGGTGAGAGAGATGGTACCAATGGTGGGGGTGGTGGGGGAGTTGGTGATGACACCCATGGTCAGAGAGATGGTACCCTTGGTGGGGGAGTTAGGGATGGCACCCATGGTGAGAGAGATGGTACCAATGGTGGGGGAGATGACATCCATGGTGGGGGAGATCTTACCCATAGGGATGACACCCACTATACCCCAGTGGAACTCCATACCCCTCCCCCATTGGGAGTTGACACATCAGTTGGGGATGGAACATTGCAAGAGTACCTCGCTGTGAAGGATGAACGTGAGCAACGGTTGAAGATTAGGTCTCGATACATGAGCACACCATACACTGACCCTTTCCAAGTGGCGGACAAGGAGAGGAAAAAATTAATGGCAAAGTACAAACGTTTTCTGGAAGGCAAGAACGACATAGCGTAAGTCTCTCTCACTTGTTAACACTTGTTAACAAAAGATTTGTAAGTTAAACAGTTTTATTGTTAAATGCAGGCTGAATGTCGGTTCCGACTACTTTGCAAAAAAGGATTTCTTTGTGGAGTTGGAATCTGACACCTGTTGGTTGTCTCACGAGGTTGGTTATTTGAACTTATATAATCTTGTAAACATTTGTAATGTTTTTTTACTCACCGTTACTCATTTATATTTATATAAATGTTCGTGTAGCATGTAGATGCATATATGAGCTTACTCTGTAAGCAGAGAGAGTTGAATGGGAAAGACTATAAGTCTGACGTTGCGGTGCTATGCACGGACTTCTTTGTAAGGATTTATTAAACATTTATTGTTAGATTCAATTGATCATTTAACTTGTACGTATGGTCCTAATATAAGTATAATTTGTAGGCAAAGTTATGTCAGGAGTGGAAGAAATTTGAACCGTCCGAGGATGCACCATTGACATGTGAATATGATGCACTAACTTATCAATGTCCGGATGATTGGTTGTTATATGCTTCCGGTGACAAGCCGGGGTGGGGAAAATGTTGGACGTCCATTCAATATGTAAGTACTCTAAACATTACTCATTTTGATAAAGCAAGTGCACTAAACGTTACTAATGTTTTCTACTCATTTCTTGCAGCTGTTAGTCCCGTGTGCTGTTGATGGACATTGGATACTATGTCAAGTTGATTTGCTGAACCAAAAAGTTGGCATTTATGATCCATTATACAAGATATCGAAGATTGTCAACCGTCGGAAGCAAATCGCCCCACTTTTAAATTTCATACCAGCTATTTTACAATGTTCCGGGTATTTTCAAGAAAAAGGTATACCACCCAAAGGGAACAAGTTCACCGTTCAACACTCTATTCTGCCAAAGAAGTTACCAGCACAACTAGACGATGATAGTTGTGGTGTTTTTATATGTCGATACGCAGATATGTTAATGCGTATTAAATGTTTTTGGGGATGGGGAACCAAAAACGTCCCCCAGCTTAGGAAGGAGATGGCATTAGGTATTTTTGCAAATAGTGTACCGGTAGAATGATAACTTTTTTGGTGCTTAATCTTTGTTTTTGAAGTTTATAAACTGTCGTGTATATGGAATGATTATAACAAACAACTGGAAATGATGATATTCTCTACTTTTTGAACTTGGTCAACCGGCATGTAACTTCAGAATAGCCTGGCATGTAACTTAAAAATACACGGGCATGTAACTTCTTCAGGTCTTGGCATGTAAAAATACTGGAATGTTTTTTTAAAAAAAAAAAAAACTTGGTGGTTTTTATATTTTTCTTTTATCATTGCCTCCTTTTGTGAGGTTTTGGATAATTTTTGTTTCAGAATGCTAGTAGATGGTTGATGTTCTGTCTTGGAATATTTTCAAATATCATGGCATGTAACTTCAGAATAGACTGGCATGTAACTTCAGAATACACGGGCATGTAACTTCTTCAGGTCTTGGCATGTAAAAATACTGGAATGTTTTTTTTTAAAAAAAAAAACTTAGTGGTTTTTATATTTTTCTTTTATCATTGCCTCCTTTTGTGAGGTTTTGGATAATTTTTGTTTCAGAATGCTAGTAGATGGTTGCTGTTCTGTCTTGGAATATTTTCAAATATCATGGCATGTAACTTCAGAATAGACTGGCATGTAACTTCAAAATGCACGGGCATGTAACTTCTTCAGGTCTTGGCATGTAAAAATACTGGAATGTTTTTTTTTTTTTTAAAAAAAACTTAGTGGTTTTTATATTTTTCTTTTATCATTGCCTCCTTTTGTGAGGTTTTGGATAATTTTTGTTTCAGAATGCTAGTAGATGGTTGCTGTTCTGTCTTGGAATATTTTCAAATATCATGGCATGTAACTTCAGAATAGACTGGCATGTAACTTCAAAATGCACGGGCATGTAACTTCTTCAGGTCTTGGCATGTAAAAATACTGGAATGTTTTTTTTTTTTTTTTTAAACTTAGTGGTTTTTATATTTTTCTTTTATCATTGCCTCCTTTTGTGAGGTTTTGGATAATTTTTGTTTCAGAATGCTAGTAGATGGTTGCTGTTCTGTCTTGGAATATTTTCAAATATCATGGCATGTAACTTCAGAATAGCCTGGCATGTAACTTAAAAATACACGGGCATGTAACTTCTTCAGGTCTTGGCATGTAAAAATACTGGAATGTTTTTTTTTTCATTGGAGTCTTTCAAATAGATAAATCATTCCTAACTTGTTAGCAGACCTGGCATGTAACAATACTAAAATTTGATCATTTAAGTGAGTGTCTTTCAACTACGGAAACAAGAATATCCTGGCATGTAACTTCAAAAAACACTGGCATGTAACCTCAAAATACACGGGCATGTAACTTGTTAAGGTCTGGGTATGTAAAAATACTGGAATTTGATCTTAAAAATACTGGAATTCATTACTGTTATGTAACTTCAAAATGTCTGCAGTATCAAATATAGTATTTCACCAATGCATTTAAGAATTAAAACATCATTGCTAATAACTAAGTTGTACCACCAACTTCCGGTGTCAATGGACATTTTTGTGAATTGTGGCCTTCTTCTCCACATTTTCTGCACCTGTATGGTCTACGTGGTCGCTTCGATGTTGCAGTTGTTGCAGATGTTGCTGATGTTGCTGATGGTACAGGAATCTGACATGGCTGTGCATTCCGACAATTTTGTCGGTTGTGACCGGATTTACCACAAATCGTGCAATGTCTTGTCTTACCATTTCTATGTTCCCCGGCAGATTTGTATCTCTTCTTTTTTGGCCTTCCAGCTTGCGCACGAAAAGGAGGCGGATAAACAACCATTGATCTCACACCTTCAGGAATAGTCCATTCACTAGGAGTACCGACTGGGAAGATGTTCCCGGAATATGCTTCAACCCAACTAGTAGTTTTGTAGCAATCCCCACAAAAGTCTCCAAAAGGCTTCTTCGCGAACCTACGAAATTAAAGTGTATGAGTAATTAAATGAATCAGAATTGGTAAGAAGGTAAGATACAATGGAACAAGAGGATAATAACCTTATTGCGGCTAATGCGTGGCGACATGGCAGTTTATCAACTTGAAATTTCATACAACTACAAGTCTTTTCAGAAAGGTTCACCAAACCATCTTTATTTCCATCCTTCACATTGAAGTTAACCAAATCAATTGGACAAACCGTGTACTTTTCTGAATCATAATTCCTTGCTTTTATTAATGCGGTGGCCCGTGGAGTCAATTGTGTCCGAGTTTTTTCAGCCTTGGTACGGCGCTTATAAAACCATTTTTGGATCATCTCTCTAATATACTCAACCATGGTTGTTATTGGCATTTGGCGAGCATGTACCAAACATGAGTTCATCGACTCAGCAATGCTAGAGGTCATCAAACGATAACGCGGCACGGGAGAGTAAGCACGAGACCACCTTTCAGGCCCAACATTCATTAACTCTTCGTAGGCTACACTATTAACCTTCATCATCTCCAACATCACTTCCTTGAATTCAGATTTCCGGTATGCCTTCCATGCTTGTTTGAAAAGAAGACTCACATCTTTTCTTTTGTAATCGTTTTTGATGTTTTGAGCCATGTGAAACACACAATATCCATGCGGTGCATCAGGGTACACTTTCTCCATTGCAGCCTTGATCCCAAGGTGGCGGTCGGATATGATCATGCAATCCTCAGGACTACCAATAGCTTTTTGAAGCTCATTTAAAAACCAAGTCCATGAGAGTTCATCTTCAACATCCCCAAAGCCATATGCCAAAGGAAAAACCTGGTTGTTTGCATCTAGACATATAGCTACAAACAAAATACCAGAAAATTTACCCTTCAAATGAGTACCATCAATGGCAATAACTGGCCGAATCACAGTACGAAATCCATGAAGTGAAGCGGCATGAGCAATGAACATATATTCAAATTGATTTGCATCATTTGTCTTTATTGCAGTAACAGTCCCTGGATTTACTTCCTTCAATCGGTGACAGTAAGCAGGCAATAGTTTGAATGATTCTTCGGGAGCACCGAAAACAGATGCCTCTGCATGATCCTTTGCCCTCCAAGCCTTGGTATACAACAAATGTAGTCCATGTTCCACTTGCATTTCAACCATGATGTCTTTGGGTTTTAGAGAGTGGCCGTTCACTCGCAACTTTGGCACTAATAGTTCACCGACAGTCCAAGAACTTGCTTGTCGAAAACGTGCGTGGAAGCCATCGATATTGCAAGTATGATCCTTCACGAACATTCGAACCACCCAATACTCTCCTTTTTGCACCTTATATGCACGTAATTGGAATTCACATTCGCCATCCTTACATCCGGCCTCATAACGTGTGTTGCTAGACCTTCTATTGCGGAGTTCAAAATTCTGTTTCAAAGCATACTTCTGCACCGTTCGCTTAAGATCTTTCTTGCATCTAAAGAGTTTACCCTTGTATAAGCAGTCATCATTTGAAATTTCTTCGTCCATAAGATTGGGTTGTAAGGAATACCTTTCGGATCCAGGAATACTCCAAGCTCGTGGGGTTGGATGTTCACCCGATCCATCCTCACCCAATCCATCCTCTCCAAAGGAACCTTCACCTAAGGTAGCAAAACCCGATGGACTAGCACTAGGAGAACCAGCATGCATACCATCATCCGAGTTTTCGGTGTCAACGTTGGGTATCAACACATCATCCGAGTTATCGGTGTCCGACGCCTGACTATTCTCTTCATCATGAACGGTTTCATCAGTACATACAATTGGGTCTGATATTGGAATGGACCCACATGCTGCCAGTTGCTGGACAAACCCGCTATACCCAGGTTGTGGAGTAGATTGGTTACATTGTTGAACAAAATTCGACTGTAGTAGGTTGTCATGTTCATCCACTGTAGTACCATTCTGCACACAATCTGTTGGTCTCTTATGATAAATAGTGACATAAACCTCCGGTATCAACATATCTTCAACCATCATACATGACACATCATTGTCATTCTCAAGTATCGGTCGAGCAACACCACTAATCGTAGAGACCAATGTGCATAATTGTATGGTGTACCTAGCAACATCAACTTTGGCAACATCTTGTATCAACTTCACCAAGGCATCATAAGTCAAACCTCTAGGAACATGGACCAACTTTGTCAAACCACCCTCGTAACAATTGCCCACCCAACTTCCACCGTGATAGATGACCAATCTCTTTGTATCCATATTCCTGCATGTCAAGTATTTGACATGAAAATTTAAAATGACTACGAACTGACATGTAAAATTTTAACTAACCAGCATGTAACTTTAAAATAAACTGACATGTAAAGTTTTAAATAACCAGCATGTAAAGTTATAACTAACCAGCATGTAACTTTAAAATGAACTGACATGTAATAAAAGAATAACTGATGACATGTAACGTAACTTATAAAATAAACTTGCATGTAAAGTCTACATCTAAAGTCTACAACAACTGGCATGTAACTTTAAAACAAACGGGCATGTAAATTTAAAACACAAACGGGCATGTAACTTCGGTACAGAAAATTACAAAATCTGGGTTTCACTAAATATTGAAAATACTCTCTTTTTTTTCATATCAAACATTATGATATTTGTAAAAAACAACTGGGAAAGGGATACAAACCTTTTCGAAGGTCGTTCGGCTCCGGATCTATCTCGGTTTCGATGGAAGAAACGGAATGGGGTGGAAGAGACGAGTTGGAGCTCGAGGAAATGAAGAGAATGGCGTGGAAGAGAGGAGTTCGCCGGAAAAGAGAGAGGAGTTCGCCGGAAAAGAGAGAAGAGTGAGAGATAAAGAGAGAGAGAGTGAGAGAGAGAGAGAGAGAGAGAGAGAGAGGAGTGAGATTCTGATTTTGAGATCAGAGGGGGGGAATTTTTGGGAGGGAAAATGTTTGCCAAGTAAAACAAAAGTGTGGGCAATTTTGGCAATTCAAGGCTAAAGATGATGAAAACAATAAAAGATAAATTTTTGGCTGAAAACAATCACTCCATAAATTTTTTGGTTGTTTCTTGCAATTTCCTCATATATATATATATATATATATATATAATATTTACACTATTAACATACAATAAAAGTAAATGGAGATGGTCAAAAGCAATTTAAATAACTAATCTACGATTACACTAAGAAAACCTTAATCTAATTACCACTAAGTTAACTAATTCTAATTACAACTAAGGTTTGTCAATCCTTAGCAATTAACTAATCTAAACAACTAAACTACCTAATTACCACTAATGCAAAGTCATGCAAGAATGATAATGAGATATGTTATGGAACTAATGAATCATGCAAATCACCTAATTACTAGTTGATAACAATTAAGCATTTCAATTATAGGTTAACTTAAATTAAGCAAGGTTTGCATTAATCTAGTAAATCCTATGTTGCATGTTAACAATTGGATTAATTAATTAACAAGCATATATCAATTAAAGCCCAATTCAATTAATAGATACAACTAGTTCATAGATAATAATACATACATGAACCAAATCCTTAACATAACTATTTAATTACACATTAACAACAAACTAAGGAAATAAGAGAGACAATAGAGACAACCCAATAATCTTGGAGTAGTCTTCAAGCTAGCTCACTCATCTTGCTTCCCCAAGCTTGAAATCAACATGTGGATGCCTTAGATCACTATTGGTGGCTGGAAAACCACCTTACTTACAAGATAAAAGCTAAGTGAAGTGGTGTGAGTTTATTCTAGGTTATTTAGGTGTAAATTAAGCTATTGGGTGTAATATTTGCTTGTTTGGATATTTAGGGGATGTGTTTAGGTTTAGGGAAAGGTGAATATATATATAGTAGGGAAGGTTTGGGAGAGTTTGGACGTGCAAATCTCCAAGGCCGGTCAAGTGGGCGGGTTCAAACCGTCAAGTTCGCGAGTTCTTGCCCGCCGTCGGAAGTCACCGCGCATTTTTAGACATCGGAGGCGAGCTTGGACCTTCTGGACTACAGGAAAGAAGCCGCCGCATGAAATCGCCAAGATTTGGCAAGTTTGGATCGTATTTGGGCGGCCATGAACCCACTGGAAGTGAGCTTAAAGCTTGCATTTCCATGGAAGTTGGTGGACTTGGATGGGAGGCCAAACTAGTGCATGGGAGCTTAAAAGTGGGTGCAATAGGACCGGCATGGAGTGGGCTTCTGATCTGGGCGGAGAACCGCTAGAAAATTGGCCGAAAAACGGTCGGAATTGGTCGGAGAAGATCCGGGTCTGAACCGGGTCGGGTCGGGTCGCTCCATGGGTAGACGGGTCGGGCTCACTGAGGCTTGAAGACGACCTGACGTCATGCTGACGTTAGGCGTGACGCAAGCAGGCGTGAAACGACGCCGTTTCTGGGGTGACATGGCAGCTGATCTAACTTTTGCTGGCGAATTACAATTTGTAACCATGTCTTCTCCCTTAATCACAGAATGGTCAATATTTCTCTGAATATTGCATTTTAGCCCCTGATTTCTCCACAATTACTCAATTGCCCCTGAACTTCCCTAATTCCCTGAAACACTTATTACACCCTATTAAATACATAAAAATGCTCGGAAATAAATACAAAAGATAGGAAAAGGGAGCGCTAAATGTGAACATTTGGAGCATGATCAGAACGTCACCTGCCTCCCCCCGCTTGTTGTCATTAACACCAACACCCTCACCTTCGTCCACTATCTGGACCGGATTCTCAGGTTCATTGTGAAAACCCAACTCGATTCGGGGATTCCTTACAGAGCGACGATGCTAGGACGAGATACCATCTCCAGTAACGTCACCATCACCTCGATTACGCTTCTTTCCCTTGATCAACTGAGAACTCGATGCCGAGTCCTCCTTCTAGTTACCAGGAAGATATGAAGAGACAGAGAAAGAAGCTGAGGAGGTAGGTCGAGGGGGCAAAGAAGACGGAGGAGCATCCTGAGTGGAGGCGGGAAGTTTTAAGGGAGACGCCATTGTAAAAAAAAAAAAAAAAAGATTCAAAAGAATGAAAAGATTTCGGTTCTTGATTTCTAAAGGATAAGTAAAGCATAACAAAAAAGGGGGGGAGAGGTTTATTTATAGGTAGAAGAAGGGCGGTTACCGAAACCTAGAAAAAAACGAAGGATTAATAGCTGAAGACGTGCTCGAGAAACACTCCAAAAAAACCACGCTAGAAACGACCAATTTGAATTTGTGAAGCAGTCACCATCTGACACGTGGATTATCATTAAATACCACTGTTTTGAAAGAAGATTTTCCCCTTCGTTATGGAAGCCAGCCGGACGAGACTAAGCAAGTGGACAAGACGGAAAATCCTTCGAGCGGACTGGGGAATCCTGACTCCAACCTCAGCAAGATGCCAGTGTTCAAGTCAAGGGGGACTTCTGTTAACCGCCAAAAATGGCGGGGACCAAAAAAAAATTTTCCACTAACTCTGAAGAAAGCCGAGATGCAAAGTAGCAGTGGAAAAGATGTCTAGATACCCCGCCTGCTAGCAGACGGGCCAGAGTAAGAGCCTTTACCCACCCCGGCCAGGTCCAAAATCTCTGGGACTAGGAAAGCACTAGGAAACTGAAAAGAGAAGGGCCTTGGAGACACAACCTTCACAAGATCCTAGCACCCAACTACCCCGGGTTAAGAGAAGCAAGAAGGACGCGGGGTACCTGGAGTACCCCGACCAGCAAAACTCGTGACATACGCATTAGCGAGATAAACACCAGGATCCCAGTATCCTGACCCCTAAGAACAGACCGCATATAAAAGCAAACGTTAAACGTCACCGTTCAAGATAGAAACTCAAGTTACAACGCGACATTCATTCCCGCCATAAAGAATCTGAAAGTTCTTAAAATACTCGAGGCGTGTTCAATATAAAGCTAGAGGGGGGGGTGAATAGATTTTAGCTATTATTACCCAATTTTCGCATGCAAGTCAATTTTACGAAAATGCCCCTACTAGTCAAAAATACATACAAGTGTAATATAGTGCGGAATTTAAATAACACTTGATGTATACGTGGAAACCCAACCACTGGGAAAAACCACGGGCTGTATAGTGCGCCACACTCGGAACTCGAAATCACTAATTGAAATGAAGTTTACAACCTATGTAGACCTCGTCTAACATTCCGGTCTGTAACCCCTCACTTCTACCCAGCGGGCCTTTATTAGCAACCCTATTCCAATTTGCTTGAGGCCTAAGCACTCTTAGCCTCAAGACTTACTTCTCTAAGAAGAGAAACAACCTATGTGAATATATATATGAATATTCAAATAACAAACAAGGCTAGGTAACCTTAGATGCTTATCTAGGATGATGATATAATCAATTTAATCAACCCTAGATATCAATTGCTAAATGACATGTCAAATAGCTTAGCTAATCAAGATTAATTAAAAACCTAATTAGCTATCACAAACAACACTCAATTAATTTTCATCACAAATAATCTCTAACTTGTATCTAGCATATAATCAAAAGCATACAAGTAATTAAAGAGATGTATTAATATGAAAAACACTAAAGTAATATGAAATTAGTGAAGAACATACCAAATAAGATGTGATGATTCAAAACCATGCATGGATCAATTCTATGAAGGCATAGAAGATCAAATATGAAATTTGATGCAAAAGGGAATTGATTTGAGTGTTTAAAGATAGGTTCTTGATTTGATTTTTTCTCAAAAATCTCTCTTGAAAGATTAGGGTTCTAATTGCTCAAGAAACTTATTCAGAGATTGAGAAAACAAGATATTTATAGACATCAAGAATTGGGCATGTGAAAAGACACTTTTGCCCCTGAAACGCACCGTTCGGCGGTTTCAATCGGCGGCCTGGCCGCCGATGACGACCGCTGAATTGAGCTCGTGAAGAACAGAGCATTAACGGCGGTTTCATTCGGCGGTTTCGTGACCGCCGATCCAACCGCCGAATCAAACCCGAGAGATTAAAATCGATCAGGTATGAACGGCGGTTTCGAACGACGGTCGTGACCGCCGATCTTGACCGCATAATTGCTTCAGACCAATCTGGACTGAAACGGCGGTTTCATTCGGCGGCCAGGCCGCCGATAATAACCGCCGATCACCAACAATGGTGAAAACCAAGGAGAAGCCAAGGGCATTCTCCATAGGCGGTCTTCGCGCGAAACCAAGCACTCATTAGTGCAAGCGCGGACGTTTCCGAACAATGTCGGGAAACGAATTATAAGGCACATATACACACAACAAGATATATCAACCAAAGTGCTAGTGTGTAAAGTGACATGTGAAGAGATGCACATAAAAATAAGCAAGTATGCAATCATAGCAAGAATGCTAAGTGAGTGTGTGCTACTAGATCTCTTCAAAGAAAAACAAGCACAAGAGATTATACCTTTGGCGTGCTTGTATCTTGAGTTCATGGAAGGGCCTTTGATCTTCAACACTAAACACTTAGACTACCCTTACATTCAAAACCCCAACATGTGGTTTGACCACGAAATAAGCCAATCAACAAAACGGGAATCCTTACAGAATCCTATCTTAAAATAGGAGTCGAATTATTTGGAACTGAGAAAGAAGGAATCACCTGGTTTTTCAGGATCAATGTCCCGACGAAATCGTGAGACTCCAAAAGGAAGACCCGTGCATCATTGAAACCCTAGACCGAAGTTCTATAAGTGCTGAGCAAGAAAGCGGGCCTATATATTGATCATATGTTCACAGGAAAAAGGGATCAAAACCCTACTTCACTTTTTCTACTTATCGACAGGCATGAAAAGCTCCATCTCCATTGTCCATCAAAACGTTTTACTCCCTCCCAAATTATAATCTTGATAGTTCAAGTATTAAGTTATAAAATCTTATTTAAAGTTGTTATATACAAAGTTGCTTTATGAGTTCATACATTCCTAGTACCAGAAAATCATCCCTCCAACTACTTACGCCCATTATTAACATCAGATTCGTTAGAACCAACTGGGTATCAGGCTACTAAGTACCTCGCTGGCCCAGGTCTATCATGATCCGGGTCCAAGACATTCAGTTGATTAAGCACTCATCACACCTAGCAGATTCCAAAGAACTAGTGGGGTATCGGGGTATAGAGCATCCTGCTAGCCTAGATCTAACTAGATCTGGGTCCTTCACATACCGTTAATTTGAAATTGCACCCCGGTGACAATTTTGGGTTAACAGATTCTTCATGGCGGGAATGAACGCCGCGTTGTAACTAGAGTTAATATCTTGAACGGTGACATTTAATGTTTGTAGATATCGGGTTTCCAAGTATCGGGGTACCGGGATACTCGGGTATCGGGGTACTTGGGGGTCAGGATCTTGTGATGGTTGTATCTTCTTGGGCCCTTCTCTTCACGGCTTCCTAGTGCTTTCCCGGTCTAAGAGATTTTAGATCCGGTCGGGATGGGTAGAGGTTCTTACTCCAGCCAGTTAGCCAGCAGGAGGGGTACCCGGACATTTTTTACTGCTACTCTGCATCCTGGCTTTCTGAAAATACCGGAATGGAAAATTCTTTTTTGGTTCCTGCCATTTTTGGCGGTTAACACTTACAATAATAGGCGGGCGTAGGCCCTTTTGTGAAATCCATAGAAAAGAAGAAGAAGCAGAAGATCCCCCTTTCAATAGAGAACTTTGTCATATTTATAGGTTATAATTCTTGTTGCCCACTCCATCAATTTAGTCAATCAATCCACAATTATAGGAACACTAATTTGGCATTGATTAAGTTGAATATTCTCTCATTAATAGTGTTGTGAATGGCCATTAAAGAGTTGACTAATCTCTTATTAATGGCGTTGTGAATGGCCATTAAAGAGTTGACTGAACTCTCATTAATGGCGTTGTGAATGGCCATTAAAGTGTTGACTGATCTCTCATTAATGGCATTGTGAATGGCCATTAAAGAGTTGACTAATCTCTCATTAATAGCATTGTGAATGACCATTAAAGAGTTGACTGAACTCTCATTAATGGCGTTGTGAATGGCCATTAAAGAGTTGACTAATCTCTCATTAATAATGTTGTTGAATGTACACAAACGAAGTTAAATTGCTTAAAGCGTACCTAGAGGGGGGGTTGAATAGGTTTTTACACCTTTTTCAAACCCTTGAACAAACATTTGTTTGTCCCTCAAGGTAGCCTTACACACAACATAATAAGCCAAGGAAGACATACATAGACAACATGATAATACAATCATAAGAGCCAAGTCTAAGTATATCAACATGTTATGTGAGGTATAAAAACAAATAATCAAATCAACAAAGTAAGCTTGTATTTCAATAAGTGTTCAATGAATTACAAGAGTGATCAAAATGTCACTATACAAAAATTACATTATATAAAAGAATTAAAGATACAAAAATTGATCAATAGAAAGAATTCACTAATCACACTTTACAAATACTTGCTTCACTATACATCACTAGTGAGTAATATGAAACAAGATAATCATATACAAATAAAATATAAAAGTAAGAGATAGGAAGAATTAACACAAGAGATTTTTTAACGTGGTAAAACCTCCAAGGAGGAAACATCCACGGGTTGAAATACAACCATTAAGGTACTATATATATTGGATGATAAAAATAGAGAATCCACAAAATGACCAATCTTTAGCTCACCCAACCTAGTGGAGTCTAAGTCTACCCAACCCTATTGGAAAGCATGAGATCCCTCAATGATGCGGAACCACCATATATTGGACAACACGCAAAACCAACATCGATGGAAGATTAGAAATTCCTCAAGAGTGCATACACATCCCGTGTACCCCGCTCTATCGGACTCTATGTCTAACCATACGCCTAGGCCTACCAATACAATAGCCAACTCCCTATCCAAGGCACTCTTGCCTCTAGGGAGCCTCCCATGCATGACTATCCAAGTCCTCCCGACTCTAGCCATGACTCCTTGCTTACCTATCCGAGTCATCCCGACTCTAGGCAAGTCTTCTTGCTTGGCTATCCAAGTCACCCCGACTCTAACCAAGACTTCTTGCCTTTTACAAGGACTTCCTAGTGTGATCATGTGAATGCAAATGATGCAAACATTCAAATCAACATAGAACATGTGATCAATACATCCTATGGTACAAATAGACCTAAATAAGTGATATCACAAGTAATCAAGTCTAAATGCAAAAATAAGAGAATAGAAACCTAAGCATGTGAAACACCTAACACATATACTCAAAGTCTCATTCACATACACAACACTTGAATCATAATATGTTCATGAAGTACAAGATTCAAGATGCTATCAATATACAATTAAATGCTAGATATATGAGATTAAAATCAATCAATATACTAGTCAAAAATATAGAGCAAGGTTATGAGATTTACATCAATCAAAACCTATATTCTATAAATCACAAACAAATACACAAATCCTTGATTTCTTCAATCAAAGGACCAAATCAAATCTCAAAGTCATTTTAACACAAAATTAATTCAATTAAGTATCAAACAACCTAAGATGCCATTCTAATCACAATACAACTCACAAACATATGTAAAACCTAGAATCATAGAATCTAGTCAACATTAGTCCACAAATTGAGTTTCAATTAGAATGATAATCAAGCTATCTTTCTCAATAGCTTTTACTAAACATAATCAAAGATATAGAAGAAGAAACCCCAACCATTTGGAAGGTCAAATAACAAGAAATCCCTAAGATGAGACCATTACCTCGGATTTTGAAGCTGGTTCGGAATTCAGTGTTCAACCACTGGAAATCACGATCAAACAGCCACCAAACCACTTGGAGATGTTAGAGGACTCAAATACAAACACTCTCCAACTTGAATCACTCAAATCTGACTCCGGATGAGGAAGATATGGTGTTTCGAAAATCTGAAATTCTGGAGAGAAAGTGTTGCGGGAAACTGAAATTTTTCTTCTTAGAAATTCAAAATGAGAGAGAGAGGGAAGAAATAGGAGGAGAGAGAAGGAGGTTTTCGACCAATCACGTGGTGCCACGTCACCCCCTGGCCATGGGGGGCGCGTGGCCCACACGGGAGCAGAGGCTGCTCTAGGCCGTGGGGCCCACGGCCTCAACCACGGCCAGCCCATGTGGCCCACGGCCTGGGCTGTCCTCTCACGCGCTCCCTCGGTTCGTTGGCCCGTATCTCGGGCGTCCGAACTCCGAATTCGAATCCGTTTCCGGATTACGAACCGTGACTCTCTCACGCATGATTACAACAACACAACTTTGAAAAACAGTTGAGAAATCATCTCGGAAATCATTGATGAAGTCAACCCAACGTATGAGAACGAAAAGTGGCATAGTCAACTTGTTTGGACTCGAAACCTTATGAATGAGTAACCGAAACGACCGAAACTCAATAAGGCATTGAATAAGAACATGTTCAAGTCCTAAACACAAAATAGGGAAACATACAAACACAAAGACACACACATATGCTAGTTTCCGGACATAGTCCTCGAAAATGCAAAATACAAAGTTTATTAACTAAATATGAATGCATGAGCATATTTTGCCAAGTGTGTGAAAGTGAAATGTAAATGAAATTAAATCATGAAGGGACACACAAGAATGATATGTGTGAGTGTGTGCCTAGCCTTGTAAGAGAAAAGAGGTATTTGAATACCTTTGTAGACCGTGAATGCCCGAATCTCTTAAAAGCCGGCAACTTGAATGAATAGAGGTTGAGACGTCCTTTGTCTTCAAAAATCTTCAATTACTAACCACTAAACATTACAAGATAAACACATTTTGTTATGGAATTAATGCCAACACAAACTACAAACCTTACAGTTGTGAATGGCCATTAATGGTGTGTTACTACATGCTGCTCTCATTATGGCGTGGTCTAGCTCTTCCTTGGTAATCTAGCAGATGGTGTATTAAGACCTCCCTTGCTGACGCCTTCTATGCTAGGAAGTCGGGAGGTGTTTGGAGGATCGATCTAGGCAAGAACCATGGTACAGGGTACCGAGATGTGGGGTATCGAGGTACCGGGATACAGGGTACCGAGGTACCTAGATATGGGGTACCAAGGTATGGGGTATTAGGGTACGGGGTATTGAGGTACCGGGATACAGGGTACCGAAGTACCTAGATATGGGGTACCAAGGTATGGGGTATCGGGGCACCGAGATACGAGGTACCGAGATAACCATGGTATAGGGGTACTGGGATACAAGGTATCGGGGTATCGGGATAGTGCAGTAGCGGGATCTTCAAGACCCTGGGTTCATTCTTTCAACAATCAAATGACATTGGCATGGATGGAAAATTCTTCTTTGGACCCCTACCAAAACAGGCGGTTAACAGAAACAACACAAACTATACTCCCCAAGGACCTCTTCATCCAAAATGAAATGAAATTGAAGTTTATTCAAAGTATCGAAGGACAAGCGCCCCTCACCGCCTAACCAGGATTCCTAGTGTAGGAAGGCCCAATGCCTTAGACCAGGACTAAACCCCCTCTAAGAAGTGATTGTGGTGCTAAAGTAGCCCTAGTTACCTACCATGATCATCGCCTAACCGGGATACCTGGTGTAGGAGGGCCTGATGCCTTGGACTGGGACTAGACCCCCTTCAAGAAGTGATTGTGGTGCTAAAGTGGCCCCAGTTACCTACCATGATCATCGCCTAACCGGGATTCCTGGTACAGGAGAGCTTGATGCCTTAAACTGGGACTATACCCCCTCCAAGAAGTGATTGTGGTGCTAAAGTGGCTCTAGTGTCCTACCATGATCATCGACTAATCGGGATTCCTGGTGCAGGAGGGCCCGATGCCTTAGACTAGGATTAGACCCCCTCTAAGAAATGATTGTGATACTAAAATGGCCCTAGTTACCTACAATGATCATCGCCTAACTGGGATTCCTGGTGCAGGAAGGCCCGATGCCTTAGACTGGGACTAGACCCCCTCCAAGAAGTGATTGTGGTGCTATAGTGGCCCTAGTTGCCTACCATGATCATCGTCTAACTGGGATTCCTATTGCAGGAAGGCCCAATAACTTGGACTGGGACTAAACCCCCTCCAAAAAGTGATTGTGGTGCTAAGGTGGCCCTAATCGCCTACCATAAGGAGAACAGTCGGTCCCAAGGACCAAGACTGAAACCCTTTTGGTCTGCTCCCACTGCCGGGTAAGCAAGACAACCTCTAGGGAATCACGAACTCATGAAGGCCAAGGGAGCAGCAGGGGATAAGGGGAAGCAGGGATCATAACACATGCAATTCACTATATCAAGACTAACAATAGTAATGCAAGAGGAACTCAGCCATCACATTAAAGAGCAGAAGCAAGCATAAAAGGAAAGAGATGGTGCAGTTCAAGAACATATCAGAGAAGTACAAAGGCTCAGCTGGCTTGGCCCTCCAAACAAAAATTGGCAAGCATAAGGGTGTAAAAACACCAGTTTAATATTACAAACCAAGAGGACCAAGGCCTAACCGACCTGATCCCTACAAATATAACAAAAAATGACAAATTGGTAGAAATGGGAAAAGCGTCACTGGTCTTGAGATGGTACTTTCAAGAGATCCTCTCCACTAACAATCTGCTCCGGTATAGTATCCTTCACCGCCGCCTCCTGGTCCTGCTCTCGCTCCTCTGCCTCGACCCTAGCTCCATTCAAGTCTTCTCTGGCTATTTCCTCTCCAGTCCCACCCTCGGCTCCCTTCCCTTTGAGATCTTCCACATCGCTGGCCTCACCCTTAAAAAGACCATTGCTACTCGTGGTATCATTAGCGGGAGTTGAAGTAGGAGCAAGCCTACCAGCCTCCACTTCCATCTTCTTGGCGGTAGCCAAGATCTCGTCCCGGTCCCAACCATGAATCTAGCTTAAATCAAAGTCAGCTAGAGCCTCACAAGCCTTATGAAAAGTGGCTATGAAATATCCCCTACAGGTACCCTCATTAACAACGGACTCTACTTCCTTCCCCTTAATAGCAAGCTGCCTTTGTAGCACATTTCTCTGATGGGCGCGACGGGTGGACCTAAACACCTCATTCTCCAATTCGAGCTTCCAATGAGCTGTCTACTCTACCATTGCGGCCATAGTCTCATCCACCTTCCGCCTTTCCGCCGATAAATGAACCATGGCTCGTTAAAGCTGCTTTAGTTATGTTTCTATATCAGCTCTTCTCTTCTCCGATGGGCAAAGCTCCTTCTGAAATGAAACAACCAGTTGCCCTAAGGCTAAGAAGCATTTGAAGCCCTGCCCATAGATCACAAGTCACAATAAGGCATCCCAACAAGAACTTACTTATGATACTTTACAAAGAACTAGAGAAAGAACTTACCTTGGCAACAGAAGCAGGCCATCTAACCACCAGGTCTGAAGCGGGAGCAAGGGAAAGAGAAGTAAGGCCCCCACCAGGACAGCAACGCCTGAATGCCTCCACTACCTCTGTATCACTTAAGGCAGGGGGCTCTTTCACCATAGGAGCAAGGGCCTTGTGGGCCTTCATTACCCTTTTTCCCTTATCAAGAATGGCCTTGATAGGGCCAGCAGAGCTGGAGGCAGAGGTGGTCTTGAAAGAAGTAGAGCAAGAGACTCGAGCATATGAGGGGGAAGCCAAGATGTTAGATTTACCCTAGCTGCGGCCCAACTAGGCCTTCAACTCCAAGACACTAGAAGAACCAAAGCGAGCAGAGGTGGTAGGCAACTTGGGAATGCCCAAGGGAATGTACTAACGTTTCACCCCCTCATCATTCTTCATCGTAACAAGCTTTGGGAGGTAAGAAATGGTCAACGACTGTATATCAAGGACGACGGTAGGGGGATCACCAACCTGGTAGCCTGCACAAGAAACTGAAGATCAACAAGACCAAACGAAGGAATACGCATGAGCCAGCAACCAAGAATAGTAGAACAACTAAACAAAGTAGTGAGTAAGAGACATACCAGGAGTAGGGACAAGAACCTTGTGGACCATATCTACCCGGTGCGAATCGAAGGGGTTGCCGCCATGGCCTAGAGGGTCATACCCTTTATCCTTAATCCTCTGCAAGATCTACCTAGACTCTTCTGGAAGGCTTACCTCACCCCATTTCTTCCAGGTTACCTCCCTTACAAATTAGGTAGGCATGCTTTTCTCCTCACCAACGATGAAGCAATCATGCCCCCACTCCCCCTTTACAACGATCCATTCCCTCTTCCAGTCCCTATCCTTACCCTTCTAGTTTGAAGTGGTTTAAGTTCAAGTGATCGACTAATTTTATTCTTTATGTTTATCTCAATTAATTCCAGGTCAAATGTTCCTTTTTGATTGATCTAAAATCATGAGAAAGAAAATCGGTCAATATGTTGTTGGTTTTAGGTGCTTTTTTCATATACATGCTCTTTAATTGGTTTGCTTAATGTGACGTATGTGTATTTACAGTGGTACATAAAGTAGTACAATGATATCAAGCTCTCTGCCTTGGGCATGGATTTGTTTAATGTGAATTATGTGTTTTTCGGGAATGGTTGAATTTGGAGATGTTGATGCCTTGGTGATGGTGTGGTGTTAATGATAGTGCTCTAGGTTTGGTGTTGGTTTGATGGTGTTGATGATAAATTTATGGGTTTGGTGGTGTTAATGAAGAATTTCTGATCCAAGTTTAGTAGTGTTGATGATGAATTTCTGATCCAGGTTTGGTGGTGTTGATGATGGTGCTCTAGGTTTGGTGTTGGTTTGATGGTGTTGATGATACATTTATGGGTTTGGTGGTGTTAATGAAGAATTTCTGATCCAAGTTTAGTAGTGTTGATGATGAATTTCTGATCCAGGTTTGGTGGTGTTGATGATAAAATTTCTGGGTTTGGGTTTGATGTTGATGATAGTGTTCTGGGTTTATGTTTGGGTTTGATGATGGTGTTCTAGGTTTGATGGTGTTAATGATAACTTTTTTTTTGCTTTTTTGTTTGTGAATATGTTGGTTGGGTGGGTTATGAACTTATGATTATCAGTGGTGTTTGTAGGTGTAAAGTTGTCTTTTCATTTTCAACTTTAACGGTCAACGTGATTTTGGACGGAAAAGCTGACGGAAGGGGCAAAACTATGAATAATTTGGTTTTCAAGGGGAAGACTAACCATTTTTGAAATTAGAGGGGGCAAAGTCAGAATATGGCAAACTACAGGGGGAAAATAATAATATCCCTAAAAAAGGGTTTGTAGTGCCTTTAAAACTTTTTTGTCCTCTTTACTAATTTTAATTCAAGTTAAAATTGTCATTAACGAAAAAAATTAAAATGAAGTGTAAAAAGACATTGGGTAGATTATCAACATCTTTTTCTTTTCTTTTAATATGTTAGGTGAGAAATGGTCGTTTTAGTTCTTTTTAATGAATTTTATTTAAGAGAAAAACAAATGTGTCGTCATATCTATTGAATCTCTTCTTCTTCTTTTGTTTCTCTTATAATATTTTTAGTTTTAATTAAATTATGGTCAAAGTGACAGTTGAACTAACAAGTTTAATGGAAAATACTTGATTGGCTATGGGCCAGTTTAGTATTTCTGTAACTTTTATAATAATCACTGTTAGTTGTGTTGAAGAAATAATCAGCTTTAAAGTTAATTAGCAGATGTTTGGTTAATTATACATTTAAAACTACTGTATAACTCAAAAGCAGTATACGTATGTTTGGTAATTTTATTTTAAAAGTGCTGAAATTAGTTACAATGACTAAAATAGACATGATTTTCTAATCTTATTTTATTTTTTTTCATTAATTATATATATTAAATCAATATTTAAGTAGAATATTTAAATTAGAAAAAAAAATCCATAAGAATAATAAAAATATTTTTAAAAGGTTTTGTAAATCAAATCAATATTTAATTAAAATCTTTAATTTTAAGATGAAATAAGGTATATAAATGATTTTAATGTTTCCATAAGGATAATAATGATATTTTAAAAGATTCATTAAATGCTGAAATAGATTATTCCATAATCACTTACAAAAAGTAACCTCCCACCTACTTCTCAAAATCACTGTCAAAACTTGCTAGATTATGAATTAATCACTTTTGGAAATTTTACCAAATATTATTTTATGTCAAAATTATAAAATAAGATAATTTTAACTTCTCAAAAGCAATACTAAACTAGCTCTATGTTTGACACAATTTAAAAAGTTAAAAACCAATTTAGTCATTTTACATAACCGCAAACTTCATGGAATAAAGAAAAAATCCATGACTAATTTAGTAATCCCCCTATTAATTAAATTCTAGATGGTAGTATACTAGTATGGTACTCGCACGAACCGTGTTTGTATGTGAAAATTCAACCCGGGTTCGGGTTCGGGTTCGGGTAAAGGAAACCCTAAACTTTTCTTATATAGACCAAAGTCACCAGACTTTCTTACCATCGTTTCAATTTTCAATTTTTTATTGCTCAACCAGACAACCACCAGTCAACTTTGGCCGTGCGGCGCTCGTGGAGTCGCGTTTCTTCGCCGTCGTCCGTCAATCTTTAGCCACCACTCTCCATTCTCTTCAAATTGCAGCTGACCCCAGGTTTGTCTTTCATGTAGAATTTCGTTTTATTTTGTGTTTCATTCTTTGCTTCTGATTTTTGATTAATTGGCCTTTCGACGCTTGTGTGAATCTGTGATGTGGTATACTGGTATCTTGCAATTGATCTCTGTTTTGTTCTATTTTTTAGTACACTGTTAGAGAGGTCAGATAAAGAAAGCAAAATCATAGATAAAAACTGCTGCTGCTGCTTCTATACATAATCAGTGGCCCGAGCCTGATATTTTTTCTTTTCTTTTTATTATTATCATCCTTTTCTGTTTCTGGGTTTCATTTATCATAATCTTAGGTAAGTGGGTTTGATTTTATTTTATTTTTGATTAGGTGCGTAATTGATCTTCAAGTTATGTAGAAAATAATCGGATTAGGTCCGTGTGTGTGTGTGTTTGATTATTAAGTAATTATCTTGTGTTATCAAGAACAATTTGGTGCTTCTTTGATATAACTTTTTAATTGAACGAGCAGATCTTCATACTCATCCTCAAAAAAAAAAAAAAAATCCTCATACTGATTTGTCACTCCCATCATGTTGTGGTTTAGAATAAGTATTTTTCAAAATTATTATCAAAGACTAACAAGACTTCTCTTTAATTATAATAATTCTATTTTGTGATTCTTGCACATTATGTATTTAGTTACGAATAAATTAGCTTTAGTAGGAATTTCGTAATCTTATTAATCTTCAATATTTTCTGTTTTTATAACTTTTGTCATCAAATGTCTACAACACGGTCAATGGGAAAAAGTTTTGCCTAAGGCCAAGTAAGTTTGGTTCGTAGTCGTTCAAATAATGATGAGGTTCAAAGTGAGGAGGAGATGATGGAAGGGTGATCTCATTGATCAAAAAATTGTTTGGTGTGGTTGTGTAACTTGTGTTTTGTGTAATTTTGATCTTTTTATGTACTTATGTCCAACTTACTTAATTTTAGAATTGATAATTTTATTGTTTATTTTTAGTCAATTTTTTTTGGATATTATGGTTTTTTATTTATTTAAAATGCTATTTCTACTTCTACAGACTACAGTTCCGTATGTTTCAATTATACATTTATATACAATAACTGCTTCAAAAAAATATATATACAATAATTTAAAGCAGGTACACGGGTAACCCGTAGGTGAAACACCTACCCACAAACCATTAGAAGTTTGTGGGCGCGGGGCGGGATGGGTGGAGCCCAAACCCTCTGGTGAAACCTGAACCCACTACATTTTGCGGGTTCACAGGCGGGTTTGGATTTCATCATTGTTTGCGGGTTCGGGTTTGGGTTTTTCAAAACCCGCCAAACCCAACGCATTGCCATTCCTAGTCTCACCTCTCACCTGCCCTCTCTGCTCTGTCATCGTCAAGTAGGATCCAAGTGTATTTTGTTATCCATATTAACTGCCTGTCATTTTCTCATCTCCAGTCGGGCACTGCCATCGTTGAATCCTGGACGTCCACCGTAGTATTTCTAGAAATCTCTCTTTTGCCGGTTAGTGTGCCTTTCTCTACTATATCTTTTTAATTGAAACTTAATTTAACAGTTTTGTTTTTGCACCTGTCATTCAGCTTTATTCGGGGTTTTATTTTCTGTTTAATTGGCGATAGAATTTGGAGTTACAATACCTCTGTTTTAAAAGTAGAATAAGTGTTTAATATTTGTTGCCTTGCTCAATGAGTGGTAGATGAAGTACGTGAATCCTTTGAGTTTGTTTGAAGAATGCTTGAAGATTAGCAAGGAAAAAGTTCCAGGACGCAAAAAATGGGCACAGTTGCTAGGTTTGGATCTTAATGATAAGTATGTGAGCTTGTCTGCATCATGCCATCAAAATTGGACTTCAGAATCTATAAAGTATGAAATCTCTTATGCATATGATTACATCAACAAAGTTATGCTTATCAAATTGCATCTAAAGCTCAATATGTATAATGTTTTGCACTAATAGAGTTGTTAATTTTGTAGTTGTATATGATTTTTAACTTTTTAGTTCATAAATATTCTAGGATAGAAGTTCAAAAGAAAAAAAAAATGATTCTTTGTTCATCTTTTGGTTTACTACGCATCTCGTTTTGTGCTTACACATTTGCAATTTGAATTTTGTCAACACTGCAGTCCTCTGTTTAGGGATAAGGAAACTATTGATTCAATAGCTATTAAACTACGATCCTTGGTAAGTTTGTGGTTGCTTTATATTTCTTTTCTTTTTTTTTCTTTTTGTGTTTTAGCTATTGTTCTTTCTTGAAGTTTCAATTGATTAGTGAAGCATTTGACCATCAAACATGTATATCATGATTCATTTTGTTTAAAGTGTGATTTGTTGCACATGCCTATAATTGGCATGAAACTAGCTATTCAGATAATATAATGTTGTTGAAACTTTGAGCTCCTTTCAGATTTTAAGTTCGTTTCTTTGACTTTATGCAGATCTCTAGATATAAGTTGCACTGCGTTGTTGTTGGCTATCCTTGTAGTATAAAGAATGAGAACCCTTACGTGAGTTTACATATCATAAATTTTCAAGATCATTCTATCATCTGCTCTGAACTAATTATGTTCTTTCCTTTTTACTCAATTAGGGTGAACAAGTGAAGATTTTTATTAATGATCTGCACAATACTGGAACACTTGAAGGTTTAAAGTATACGTATTGGGATAAGAGGTTTGCATCAAAGGTTTGTGTGTAAAATACCATGTAGAAAAAGGTTTGGAAAGTGTGGAAAAATTCTGTATTCATTCATTTCTGAATTCTCAATAGTTGGTACAAGAGGAATAAATATACTAGAGAATCAGGAAACACCGAAACAGTCAAACTAATCACACTAAATCAGGAATTAAGTAATTATCTAGTCGCCCATTTATAGACTAATTACACTAAAATTGTACTGAGAAGAAACCTCAACAGAAAGTCCCAACATGTCTCGTTTCGGAATAATTTAGACACATGTGCAAGAAGTCTCATTTAACTCATTAATCGATTGGATGCTTTGTCAAGTAGATATATGTGACTATTAAAATAAGTTTAATTTTGTTTCTTTCTTATGTGTTGTTACTTGTTTTGTGTAGCTGTTAGGAAATGCAGATTCTAACTATTTTGCTGTGAATGTATGTCTTTATTTATGATAATAATTGTGCATTAGTGATATAAATTACGGGATCTGATAAGATCATAGTGTTGATAGGCGATGGAAAGTGATTTAAAGACATATTTCAACAGCACAGATCATTGCAACCATTTACTTGTGAGGCATTCTGGTGATGAAGTATTGCGGGTAACTTTTCTTTTATCTCCAATGCAAAATTTGATTAGTTCATTTGAAGACAAACCATTAAAATTTATTTAGCTTATCCTCAGACAATTGTTACTTCTTAAATGTTCATTAAATAAACCTGGAAACATCATCCATAGTTAACTTAGAAAGTAAACTAGGAAAGGAATTAGCCCAATACAAACCATTTGAATCCACTTCTAAATGAAGCAAATTTTTCATTAATGCTCTATAGCACCCAATCTCTTATTCTTCAAATGATGAAGACAATCAAACCCAACCATTATATTAGCCTCCCCAGAATGAAGGTGCTTTGTTGGAGACTAATGACCTCATCAAGCACACCTCTCAATCAGTTGGTTAAAGACTTTTGCAATCAGCTTGTAAAGCCACATTGCAAGGGAATTAGGTCTGAACTCATTGACTTTAACATGATTCTTGACTTTCGGGATCAACACAACATCTCCAATTGAACCCTAAGGGGAGTTACTGTTTAATAGTCAGCCACCATACTTCCCATATCGTTTGGATCATCCCTCCAAACCCCCTCATTATCTAGCAGCCCAAATAATCTTATTTCTCCTCCTCCTTTGAGAAGCTTTAAAGTGGAAGAACATGGTATTATTCAAGCCCTATCAAGCCTTTCCTCTATCATCCCACCCCAAATTGTCAATTGTTCCAAGTAAACTTATAGCCTATAAACCCCATATCTATTAGATTACAACTATCTATAGCATCCCTGAACTTAAACATAGCCCCAACACTAAGCAATACCTATTGACCCCTGCGTCTATCTCCATAACTTCACCAATCATACTCCCTAAAAACATCGCAGTCTCCTTATTCCACAAGAAAAAGTGATTATCAACTATCACTAATTCTAATTAAGCAAGTAACCTAGAGATTGTTTGATGATTGAAATTAAACTACGAAATTAATCTAAGAAAGCAATTTAACAAGAAGTCGGACAAATGTGATCAAGAGAAGGAAAATACTAGATAACCGATGCTCACCATATGTGAATACTCAATGTAGTTAATTAACTATTTTACATGATTCAACTCAAGTCTAGAGTTCATTCTTATGAATCTTATCTTTATTATGATTATTACCATATGACGGTAGGATGAAACAAGTATTCTTAATCATTACTTTCCTTTGACCTAGGTGCAAGCAATAACCAAGAATCCTCTAAGCATGATAATTTAAGAACCAAAAACAAGTTCGCATTGACCTATGTCGAAAATAGAATTTATTTGTTCAATTGAATATAAATCAAGACTATCTATCAACATGTATCATAATATCAACTATTAAATTATCAAAATCTTAAACTTGCGTCAATAAAGGACCATGAATCAACACAAATAAAGAATTAATATATAAGATGAATTGAACAAATCAAAACTTGAATTGATGAATAATCAATTCCCTAGTTATGAAATTAGTTACACATCATAGAGAAAAAGGAAGAGATTGGGTAAAGGAAGAGATTCAGTAGAGAAAACCGAGATAATCATCAAAGAGCTCATCCAATTCTTCATGTTCTCTCTCTCTCACTCTCTACAATGGATGGAAGGGTTTTGAAGTGGTGTGTGGTGTGGCTTGATGGGGGACAGCCACCTTGGTGGTTTGGGACCGAAAATTAAAGATGATTTTCGGTCTAGCTTCCATCTCCGAACCAAAAATAAAAGTCATCAGTGCACTTAAACAACATATAATAGAAGGAAAATATGAAGTACAAAGTGATCATGTGATCATTCTTCCGCCTCAAGTCTTCAACAACAATATTCATTAACTTAATTCAATGTAAATCCAATATTTAAGAAAATAATATATAAGTATGTATAATCACTTAAAAGAAACCTTTTCTTTATTTATATTTAGTTTTATAATATATATATATATATATAATATTTACTCGGTTTAATCGGATAGGTTTGGTTTTTGACAAGATGAAACCATCCATGACTCAAAACTTGGTTTTTATTTTTTTGAATCGTCTCAACAAGGTTGCACAAGTATTTTGGTTCGGTTAACCATGGATAGCAAAATCGTTCCCACCCCTAGTTTTAATAGTGCCGGATATAAATCCAATATTTAAGAAAATAATATATAAGTATGTATAATCACTTAAAAGAAACCTTTTTTTTATTTATATTTAGTTTTATAATATATATATATATATATAATATTTACTCGGTTTAATCGGATAGGTTAGGTTTTTGACAAGACGAAACCATCCATGACTCAAAACTCGGTTTTTATTTTTTTGAATCGTCTCAACAAGGTTGCACAAGTATTTTGGTTCGGTTAACCATGGATAGCAAAATCGTTCCCACTCCTAGTTTTAATAGTGCCGGCATTTGGAGTGATTTTCAAAGCATGGCCCAGCTTGAATCAGGCTCCTGGTCCAACAGCTTTTTTTTTTTTTTTTTTGTTGGGAGATTAAAATTTCTCATTAATAAAACATGTCCAACACCTTTGTTTACATCTCTAACCGACAATTTATTTAAATGAAAGTTTTGCAATGTTTAAATTCTATATTTATTGAGACGATTAAATTTTTTAACTTGAATTTCAATCTTTTTTTAGCTCAATTGAGAATATTTCCATTTTTACATTCACTCACAATTTAGAATTTACTTGGACATTGCAGGGGTACCTAGGATTTTTTAACAGTTGTCGAAATGAAGGGTGGATCTCAATAGCATCTTGATGAATGTAGTGGAGGCTGTATTGGCATCCTCGGTTTCCTTTGAGAATGAATCTCATCGACAATTTTTTAATTTAAATAAAAGTTTGATGTTTAAAATTTTATTTATTGAGATAATTCAATTTTTTTTGTTGAACTTTAAATTTAACCTTTTTAAGTGCAATTGAGGAGATTTCCATTTTTAACCTTCACAATTTGGAATTTGGAGTGACATTCTTTGATACATGGATATTGACAGAGTATCTAAACAGTGTGAAGGTCTCGAAATATTGACCGGTCAGTATCCAAACATTGTCCATTAATTATTTATAAAAAAAAAAAAAAAAAATGGATGGAAGAGATTTTATATATTTTAAAAAATTATGGATGGAGGAGATCAAATCTCTTCAATCCATCAACCAATTTTTTTTTTTTTTTTGTTTGAGAGTTAGAAAAATAATGTTTTTTTTTATAAAAAAATAATTAAAAAAATTAAACTCCATCAATTGAACATTGCTCCGGATCTCGGAATATTTAGTGATTTATTAGAAAAAATAAAATACAATTTTTTTTTTTTTTTTTAAAGTTTGTACTTCCTCCTCCAACCTCAAATGATAAAGCAGCTCTATAACCTGTCATTGAGCTTTGTGATGGAGAAGATCCGTCATCTACCGTGGACTCAATTGCAGATGTTTCGGAGAAGATCCATCACAGATATATGCAATGGTTCTTCTCCATCGCAGATGGAACCACCATTGGAGTAGATGTATTCCATTGATAGAAACTTGTGTAGAACACGAGTTAAACATGCCACATGTTGTGGGTTTGCACTGTGCTGCTAGCCAGAAGCCTAATTTTGAGTTGCTCGACCACCATTAATCCTGGTAGTGAAACAAATCAAAAAGCAAATAATAATAATTTTTTTTTAAAAAAAATATCATTTTCAACAAAATTATCCAATTAAAAATCATTTTGGAGTATAGTCATAGATGTCCAAATCATTTTCTTTGTACCTGTTATCCCCAAATATTCACTGCAACTATAAGAGAAAAATCTTATTGTTATCCCATTTTCAACAAAATTATCCAATTAATTTTTTTTTTTTTTTACTGATTTAAGAAAAAAAAAAATAGATTGATGACGAATGGATTTCTATTATGGGTTCCTAGAAGTGTGTATATATATATATACTGAAAATGATTTGTTTTTTATTTTTTTATTTCTTATAATATATTTATATTTATTTATGAAAATTGATTTTTTTTTTTAAATGTGCTACTGGTACGCATGCCACTTTTGCACAATTACATGTGCAAAGACGTAAATACCCTTACTCCTGTTAATTTTGACTAACAATTGACTAACGGAAGGACCATTTTGATGTATTTTGAAAAAGATGAGGACTGAATGCACTAATACACATAAACTGAGTGAAAAAGCAATGTTTTGTTAAAACATAGAGATCAAACAGTAATTCCCCCTAAAACATATTCAATTTAATAAGGATACTACTGTCATTAGAATTAATACTTATAGTAATGGCTTAATTTTAAAATTTTAAACATGGATGTACTTATACAAATGATGTATAAATTATATTTATGTGTGATAATACCTACGCCCAATTGTAAATTAATAAAAGTTATTATATATTTCTTTCTTTTTTCGATGGTTACTACGATAAATTTATTTTACTAATTTGTTATTTAAATCTTTATTTATTTAAATTTATTAAAATTTATTATAGATTAAATTGGTTTCACATAAATATTATAAAATTAAATTACAAATATGTAAATAATCGTGATTTAAAGATATTAATGATATAATGATACTTTAAGTATGTTTGGTAAATATATTTACATGTGCTTGCTTGTAATTTAAATTAGCTTGAATATTTGATAACACCATTTCTATGCTTATTTTAGATCCCTATTTTCTATTGTTTGTGTTCATTTCTCGGGCATTTTTGGTGTTTTATTGTGTTTTGTGATTCTTGTGTATGTTATTTTCCCTAAATAAGGTGCGGGTCTTAATTGGAGAAGTTTAGGGGCTCAAAAGATGAAGAAAAAAAAACAAGAAATGAAGAATGTTGTCGTGGACTGCGTCGGCAACCGCATGAAAATATCAGAGAGGCGATGCTGTCTTCCAATGTCTTAATCGACTGCATGTCTCAACCGCGCTTTCTTTCCAGAGGATGCTAGATCAAAGCATGCGAGCATGCAATGTTGATCTCGACCGCATGCCATGACCTCAAAAAACTTCCAATGATTCCATGCGGTCGCGCAATGATGATCCACATGCCACGACCGTGAAAAACTTCCAGTGATTTCATATGGTCGCACAATGTTGATCTCGACCACATGACACGATTGCGTGGTGTTTTTCAGCTCAGCAAATGACGAGATTTCTTGCCCTAATTTTGCACCAACTATAAATACCATCTCCATTTTCAGACCAAACGACCATTCTCTAGCCTAAAAACACCACACTTACATTTTTATTCACCCACCTTCCATCTAAACACAAATCCTAGACAAATCCCACTCATTCCTACATTAGATCCACCATCATCCATCATCATCTACGCAAAGGAGCTGAAGAAGAAGTTGAAAAGGAGGAGAATCCCAGCTAGAAAAGAGGAGGCTTTCGTCAAATAGTTTTCTCTATATCTCTTTACTCCTCATCTCTTGATTTAGTCATGTTAGGAGTTGCTATCCATGATTGTATTTGTATTACTCTTAACATGAACTAAATCTGTCGAGCTAGGGTTACAATGGATCCTTACCATGAGTATTGAATAAATACATCCTTTTTATTGAGTTGCTTGTTGAGTGTTGAATGGACTTTTGTGTACTCAGGTGATGTTTGGTTACCATGGTAGAATGGTAATGGGAATATGAATGGGAATGGAAAGGAAAGAAAAACTGAATTTTTTTTTTTTTTGTTGGGACTTTAGAATTAGTCTCTAAATAAGTATTATTTTGTTTGGTTAGCAACCGAATGGAATGTAGTTGACTGTATTTTGACCAAAATACCTATAATTACAAAACATTTATAACAACATGATATATTATGGATAATAATAATAAAATATAAAAGTATATATAATATAGGACTAATTGCACAAACCACCCCCGAGTTTAGGTCTAATTACAGCCATGGACCTTTTACTCGAAATTACCCAAACCTCCTCTAACATAAGTTGACTTCCGTTAAACTTAACTATTGACCAAACTTTTAGGGTTAAATGACTTGAATGCCCCCATTTGTATTATTTTATTACCTAAAATAAATAATTAAACAAATATTATCTAATATATAATAAAAAATTTTAAAAAAATTGTAAAAATTGTAAAAATGATAAGGATAATGTTGTTATTTTTTTTTTTTCGATATTTATCACCCATTTTTCATATAAAAATTTAAAAATATATGGACCTTTTTTTTTTTTGAATGGGTGATGAATCTCGAAAACCAAAAAAAAAAAAAAAACGCTCAACTACAAAAGATTTGTTTTTCTTTTGTTGAAAATGGTTGTTGAACCTAAAAAAAAATAATATTAAAAAAAGCTCGGATGATGATAATTTTCTCTTTAGTTGAAAATGGGTGGTGATAGATGTCAACAAAAAAAAGGAAAGTTCGCCATTTTTTTTTCTCCTCTAAAAAATGGGTGATAAATATCGAAAAAAATAACAACATTATTCTCATTTATTTTATTAAATTTTTAAATTTTTATTATATATTAGATAATATTAGTTTAATTATTTATTTTAGGTAATAAAATAATACAAATAAGGGCATTCAAGTCATTTAAACCTAAAAGTTTGATCAATGGTTAAATTTAACGGAAGTCAATTTATGGTAGGGGATGTTTGTGTAATTTAAAGCAAAAGGTCCATCTATCTGTAATTAGACCTAAACTCAGGGGAGGTTTGTGCAATTATTCCTATAATATGTAGTTATATATATAATCTTATAATATATTATAAATTATATATTATGTAATTATATTATATAATAATATAGAGTTATAGTGTTAGGACATATGAGGGTTATTTTTAGAACATCAATTTTACTTTGGAATTGGAAAGAGTTTTCCATTGGGTTTTGGGAGGAAAGCTCATTCCCACCAAAATGGTGGAAAAGCCATTCCAGTGGAATGCATTTTCCAATACTTATTAGCAAACCAAATATAAAGAAAGGTTATTTTTTCATTCCATTCCATTTCATTCCGCCTAACTAAACATGACCTTAATGTTTTTAGATGATTATCTACCATTTGAATGTTATGTAGGTGTTGTGTTAGGACCGAAAGGTGATACACACAACGTGCTTGATAAATTTTCCAATACAAGTTTAGTAAGATAGAAATACGCAAGGCTTGCATGTATGATCTATTTTGTCTGTTATCATTCTTATTGAATTCATATGCATATCTAGTAGTCATCAAGAGATATATTATTAGTATATGTGGATATTATCTTTATTGCTCGAAAGAGAATACAGATTAAAATTGGGTAAACACGATCTTCAAATGCTCACTTGCATAACTTAATGAATTGGTTGTCTTAATTATTTAATACAATGCATTCTTGTATTGTGTTGACTTTAATTTGATTGCTCACTTATTAGTTGCCTCTAGTTTAGTGTTAATTGTAGTTGCCTTTAATTTTCATACCACCAACCAGTATTTGATTATCTAAATAGTAATATATTTAGCATATTTTGGTGCTTAGTGTCTCAATCACTGTCAGAACGATAATCTATTTTTCCTATGTTGCATGTGCTGGCCCCGTACAATTCCCGTACAATTGTGAGTATCTTTAGCACGAGAAAAACTTCAGTGGGACGGTCCCACTGATGTGGATATGGGACCGTCCAATCAGGGCACACCATATATACATTGGGAGATTATGTGGCATACATGTGGCGTGCTTTGATTGGACGGTCCCATATCCACGTCAGTGGGACCGTCCCACTAAAGTTTTTCTCCTTTAGCACATGTCAATATTTATTATTAATCTTTTTTAAGGTTATAAATTATAATTAAGTATTAAAAATTGTATTGTATCAATTGAGAGCAATTAAAATATCATTTTCAGCAATACTTCAAATAAAATATAACATTTTCAGCTATGCATATTGTTAAAAAAATTAGATAAATTGGGTTATAGACGATTTTGGAGATATAAAAAAGCGATGAGTTACATTTTAATTATTAAAGTTAATATCTATTTTATCTATTTATTTTTGACATTGCCATTAAGAATGTAGAATGAAAGAAATTAATAAATGAAATCTTAATCATTGTCTACTTATTTATTAAAAAATTTAAAAGAACATACTAACTGGAAATTAATTAAAAATCTATTAATAATTTAAGAAGGTCTACAAATAAAATGTATTAAAATAAATATATTTATTTTAATAAGGGTGTTTTTAGCATTAGAATAGATGCTTATAGTAATAGTTTAAATTTTTAAATTTTAAACATCTTATGTACTTATAAAATGGGTGTATAAATTTATGAGTGATAATATCTACATTCAATTGTAAATTAATAAAAAATTTATATATATATATATATATTTTTTCCGAAACTTGTGTTATTATATATTTATTATAATGTTTTTGGTTAATACTATGATTTTGATAAATTTATTTTACTAATTTGTTATTTAAATCTTTTTTTTTTTAGTCAATTTGTTCTAATTTATTATAAATTAATTTATTTTAACATGAATATTATAAAATTAAATTACAAGTATGTAAATAATTGTGATTTAAACTATTTTAATTATTTTTTGGTAAATATATTTGCTTTTGGGTTTGCTTTCATTTAAATTAGCTTGCATATTTATTATTAGTCTTTTTTAAGGTCATAATTAAGCTATGGGTTAATTGCACTAAGTGTCCTGTATTTATCTCTTTAAGCAAAATATCCTTAAGTTTGGAAAAGTCGACACAAACATACCATGTCGTTAAATTAGGGTGGCGTTTGTTTTTTTGTCTGAAATCTGAATAGGTCTGAAGTTGACTTAAATCTGAATGGTGATTGAAATCTGAAATTTGGATGATATGTTTGTTTTTTATTAATGATGTTGAATATCAATGTCTGAAAACCAGTAAAATGACAATTATACCCTTTTAATTATTAATAGATTTATGTATTAATATATAATATATATAAATAATTATATAATATATAGAATTCGCTAGAACTCTTTTTCTTCTCTTTTTCTCTCTTCTACAGATCTTCTTCTCTCTCTCGGGTCTCTTTTTTCTTTCTTGTTCTTTCTTGTTCTCATTTTCTAGTTCTTGTCCAGATCTTATTCTACTCTTCTACAGATCTTCTTCTCTCTCACTCTCAGATCTCTTTTTCTTTCTTGCTCTTTATTGTTCTCTTTTTCTTGTTCTTCTTTAGATTAATTTTTGATTTTTTTTTTGAATATGATATTGACAAAGTATGTGTGTTTGGATATGGATTGATGAATGAGGTTTGTTTTTTTTTTTTTTTTTTTTTTTTTGGAATTTGATTGGAAATTTGGGTTATTGAATGAGGATTGTATTTGAATGAGTTTTTTTATTTATTTATTCTGATATTGATGAAGTATGTGTGTTCTTGAATAGGGTTTTTTTGTTGGAATTTGGTTTGAAATTTGTTTTCTGGATTGAAGAAAAAAATTTGATGAAGAAACTAATCATTTCTTGGTGAAGAGGATGCCGTTGCAAGACAAAGAGTTAGGGGTAAAATGGGGAATAGAGGTTAAAAGTTCTCCTCACTACTGTTCAGTTCAGATAAAAGCTCAATTTTTGAACTTTTTTTTCTCAGACAATTTTAGGCAATTCTCAGACTTCAGATAGCTGAAAAAACAAACAAAAATGTCTTAGTAAGACATTTTATGGAACTTTAAGTTTTCAGATGAGAAAACAAACAGGCCCTAGGTCTGTTAGTTCTTAACAGCAGAAGGGTAGTTTGGTCATTTTATTTATCAATTATTAAATAACAAATGATAAAGAAAATTTTGGATGGAGGAGATCTCCTCCATCCAATTCCATATTAAATGAATAGAGGAGATCTCCATCATTTAATAAAATAAAAAACAATGAGAAAAAAGGAAAAAATAAAATAAAACCATATCGATCTAGAGACTTGGAGATCTCCAGATAGATCCAAGATCTGCATTTTGGAGGAGATCGATTCTCCTCCATTGAGCCATGATGGAGATGGAGTTTCATCTCATGGATATGGTTCAGGATTCGCGAGCTCCAATTCACCATTCATATGTATATCTCCATTCTCAGTCAATCGAATACAAACTTTATTTGGTTCACTGGTTCACGAATCGATCTCATCCATGACTTGCTTGATTGATTGATTTTTGTGTATGTTAAAAAAAAAATACTGGTTTTTTTGGGTCTTGGGATCTGACTTTGAATCTACAAACTTTTGAAGTTCAGCAATGGTTTGGATTATGTGGGAGTTGGTGTAGATATTTTGCATATTTAATATGAGTTTTGGAGAGAAAATGAAATGATTTTGTCTTTAATTTTTTTTCCAGATTTCCAGTTCCCTATCACAAATGGAGATCTGGATATATTTTCTTTTATTTTATTTTTTTAAAATTCCAGATTTCTAGTTCTATATTTTTTTTTTATGGAGATCTGGATATATTTTCTTTTATTTTATTTTTTTAAAATTCCAGATTTCTAGTTCTATATTTTTTTTTTTTTAAATTCCAAATCTCCATCCATTTGGAGATTTGGATCTGTTATTAATTTTTTTTTTTTTTTAAGAAGGTCATGCGAGGCTGCAAGAGGTATGGGCCCTCTCCTTTTTGGGGAAGTTTTTTTAATTTTTAATTTTTGTTGAATTATTTTAGTTTTTGTAAATATTTTATTTTAGTTTTAATTCATTAATTTTTAAATAATAAAATAAAAAAGAAAATAGGTCATGGTTAATTTAGTCATTATATGCAATCAATGTGGTCACGATAGGGTATATTTGTGTAATTTTAGGCAAAAGTTAAATATACATGTCAAGGTATGTTTATACAATTTGCCCAAAATTATATTGTATCAAGCCAGAGCTATTAAAATATCATTTTCAGCAATACTTCAAAAGAATATATCATTTTCAGAAAAAAAAAAACAAAACAAAAAAAAAAAAAAAAAAATTCATTTAAACTAAGCATATTGTTAAGAAAAAGAAAATTAGATGGATTTGATTATAAATGATTTTGGAGATGTAAAAGAATGATAAATTACATTTTAATTATTAAATTTAATATCAATTTTGTTTATTTATTTATGACATTACCATTAAAACTAAACAGTATCACATTTTGTTTTTTATACTTATTTTTTAAATTTTAATATATTTGTCATGACCTTGAATATTATTTTTTGTATTCGAAAAAAAAAAAAAATAATTATATCCTTTGAAGTAATATAGGGTATATTTGTGTAATTTTAAGCAAAAGTCGAATATACATGCAATTAGGCATAATGCCAGCGTATGTTTATACAATTTGCCCTAAATTATATTGTATTAAGCTAGAGCTATTAAAATATCATTTTCAGCAATACTTCAAAAAGAATATATCATTTTCAGCAAAAAAAAAAAAAAAAAAAAAAAAAAAATCATTTAAACTAAGCATATTGTTAAGAAAAAGAAAATTAGATAGATTTGGTTATAAATGATTTTGAAGATATAAAAGAATGACAAATTACATTTTAATTATTAAATTTAATATCAATGATCCAATGAGGTGCACAATGAAGATCATGCACAAATCCACTAGTCACGAATTCTCAGCTTTTCAATTGGAGGCCGACTATTTGCGGCTTTCAAGAACTTCTGCCATGCCATATCTCAAACAAGTAACAATTAATGAATGTGATTCACATTAATAAACAAATTATGCATAATAGGGGATAAGACGAAAGTTACCTGCAATATACTAAGAGCAGAAGACCTTGTAATGACATTCTTTGCAACTTCTTCAGGTGTATTGCAAACCTTTAACATAGATTCCACTAGCTGTCAACAGTATAAGAAATATGAGAATATATTGTTCAACTTTCTAAATATTTTCTCTACCCGTATTCAATTTGGATTTCAAAAGACTTTTAAAACTTTTATATTTAAAGAATCTATAAAGGTCATTGAATATTCAATACAGATTTGTTTAAAAAAATCTATAAAAGTCATTGAATATCCGATACATATTTTTTTAAAGTCTATAAAAGTCGCAAGGAATTCAATCAAGACTTTCAAAAGTCTATAAAAGTTGGGAGGTATTCAAAATATCAATAACTTTTAATGATTTTAAAATGTCAATGACTTGGTTATACAAATCTCACAATTTGTATTTCATTACTCATCGAAATACATCAACCACTAAACAAATGTTCTATTTTCTAAATAAAAAACAATAGCACACTCATTCATAACAAATTTCACAAATAAAACAAAATAAACAAACATTATCGTAAAATATATATATATAAAATAAAACAACTCTCCACTGACTATGCAATTAAGGACTAAAGATTTCATTTTTTTTACCTACATTTTCAAAACAACTAAACAATATTGAAACAAATCAAACAAACTTCATTTATGTTAATTAAAAATAATAAAAGGTAAAAACCACTACTCAACCACACCATAATTAAAGTCGAGTATGAACGTGACTCCATGTAAATATAGTCAATATCAAACTACCCATTTTTTTGGTACGTAGGTGCAGTTTTTTAGGTTTGTCTTAGAATCTTGAATTGATTTTGGGTAGATTTTTTATAATCATTGTTTGTTATACTTTTATAGAGATACGTAAACATTAATACCAGTGTTCGAGTAGGCACTAAGCGCTAGTCGGGCGATGGCCAGACGCCTAGCGCCGTGGAGGCCTAGGCGGAGCTGCAGCTGACATTGTTGAGAAGAAGGGTGAAGAAGAGAGAAGATGGGAAGAGGAGAAAAGAAGACTAGGGTTTCATTGTTTAAAGAGAAGAAGTCCAAAATACATTAAACAAGAAACCCAAAACAACATTAGGCTTTTTTTCATGAAGTACAAAACTGTGTCGTTTTGAGGGTTCTTTTTCAAAAAAATATTTCCAATCCATCTTCTTCTTTCTTCTTTATTAGAAAAACCCTAGCCACCTCCTTCGAAAAAAAGACCGGCTATCACTGCCTCCTTCGAAAAAAAGCCACCTTCTTTCTCAGAAAAAACCCTAGCCGCCTCCGAAAAACAAACTAGATGGCGCCGCCTCCTTCGAAAAACAGACCAGCTGCCGCCGCCAGGCTCTCGGCCTTATTCGCAGTGGCCGGAGGGCTGCCTAGCGATTTGGCGGCGCCAAGGCAACCGCCGAATCCGATTTTTCAAACACCAGTTAATACTATTATCGGTTAGCTACCTATACTATAAAAGAAATTTTTTAATAATTTGACTAATTAAAAATAAAAATAAAAATAATTGACTAATTGTATTTACACACGTATTTTGACTAATTATAACAACTCTGAGGTGCATAATTATCTTTATGATGCAAAATATAATAAAAAGACAAATAAAAATCTTGAAATCACACATATCGGCATAAATGCTTTCATCAAGTTTCATAAACATTAACGATGATTTTGTTTTTTATTTTTTTGAGAAAATATTTTTATTGGCATGAGAAATATAATTTTATTACAACAAAATACGTATTATATTTAAAAGTCAATGAAAGTCTTTAAAATGAAAGTCTATAAAAGTTCATGAACTCTAAAAAGCCATCCAATTAAAAAGATTTACACTATGTTTGGTTCGATGGAATTGGAGAGAAGAAAGGAAAGGATTTTGATGACTTTCTAATATCTTGTTTGGATTGTTAAATGAGAAGGAAATTAAAGGAAAATGAGGAAAAAGAAAGGAAAGGGTTTTAATAATTTCTTCTTGTTTCCCCCAATTGCGTTTCCCACTAAATTTGAGAGGAAATGGAATGAAAGGAAATGGATTTTTCAATATCCAAAAGTAACCTTATATAACAATACATATCTACCATTCATATTGTTGAAATAAGGGTATTTTCATAATATAATAAAATTTATTCATTATTTATTTTTATTTGTCTCATTTCCTTTTCTTTCATAACTATCCAAACAACAATCATTAAAAACACTATCGTTCCTTTCATTTCCATTTCTTTCCTCATTAACTTATCATTTCCTTTCCTTTCTTTTTCATCAAACCAAACAGAGTGTTAAAGTCTTTTGAAATCAAAATTGAATGCATCGTCCCAAGTCTTAAACACACCTTTGATGCATCTTGTTTCTCCCAAACCGTATACGTTAAACCTTCAAATTTTCTTGTATCGCATAGACCATCAATAAAAATCTTCCCATCTGTGCCCTAATCAAATAAAAAAGTAAAGAAATATAGTTAGATTAGACAACTAATGCAAGATAATCTTGAAAATTCATGGCATTCAAATTCACCACCAGATAATATTGATAATCTTTGTCGTCATCATAATGTGAAGGTATGCCAAAAACAAAGCCCTCCACATTGTATTTAGAAATCTGCATAGAGACAGAAGACCACTCAAAATTTCAACAATACCATATTAGCTAAGGTAAATATGAATGTGCATTGTGTTAAGAGCAATCACGAACTTACCAAGGTTTGTAATTCATTTGCCATTGCATCCATATTATTATATTTCTTCCTATCCAAAGGACTGCAATGACATGTATAAACATTGAAAACCCACTCATAATAAACATTACATCATCTAAGATTCAAACAAATAATCAATATCTCAACTTACACTTAGAACTTAACAAGTTATAACATTTAAATAAATTAGTGCATAAGTAACATGTTATATATATATACATAACATGTATATATAACATGTTACTTATAGAGAGAGGAGAGAATGTTATACCTTAAAGAGAAGGCCGTCCTATTATCTGGGTCTGACACAGCCAAACTCACATGATTTTGATAAACATCCAAACCAAGGAAATGACCCAACCCCCATTCTGAAGCTTTCCTCTTTGTCTTTGACAGTTGCTTCCTCATCAACACTTGCGCAAACAGGTGAAATGGGCACTCGTACCTCATCTACCACTCAATTCACAAAATCAAATATTAAACTTTTTAAAAATAGTTAGACACATTTGAATCTGAAAATTAAAAATAAAAATAAAAATAAAAATTACCTTTTGCAGTTCTACTTGAGACAAGGTTAGAGGCAGTGCCGTTTCAAATAAAAAAAGGTTGGTGGCAGTACTGCAATAGAGTTGAAATTATAAAAGGTTAGGGTTTCTAGCCTCAAAATTCAAAACATGCGATAGACAATTAATTATTAAAGTAGCACTAGTAGCTAGGAGTGGGCATGGTTTAGTTCGGTTTTGGGCAAAACCGAAAATATTTCGGTTTTCAAAAATCGAAACCAATTTAAACCGATTAAGGTTTAGTAACCGAATTGAACCGGTTCTTTTTCGGTTCGGTTCAATTCGGTTTTTGATCTAATGGGGTTGATAGGCTTAATGGGTTTTTTTTTTTAACATGTTTTGTAATCTATGGGCCAATACTTGATGATTTCCTGATTTTTGTACAATATGAGTCATTGTTGAAAAGTATTTTTGGAGATAAAAAAAAAACTTATTCATTCACCAAAAAAACTCAAGGAATAGAAAACCTGTATTTTTGGAGATAAATAATTTGTTTTTCATAAAGTCAGTAAGTCAGTAAGTCTTCATTCCAATATACATAACTGAAAGTTCAATGATAAATAAATTCCAAAACATAGTGCATGATAATACAGTCACTACAAGAAAATTCAAACTAATTACAGTTGAAATTCAAAATAAACAATCCAATAAACAGAAATACAGTCTGATGTAGCGGGAAAATCACGCGAAACAACAATCGATAAAAGAAAGGGTAGCCGATTCGAATCCGTTGATTAGCGCACGAATACCGGAAACAAACCCTACTATAGTACTACTAATATGTTGATATGCGCACGGATACCAGAAAAATAAGGCTTCAAATTTGTTGACCCGCGCAGGGTACTGAAAATGGACGATAAAAGAGAAAACTCTTTAATTTTTATTAATTCAACAACTGATTCTCAAAACCTAATACAAGCTACTTAAATAGTAAAAGAAAAAAAAATCCATACGGATTATGTTTCTCCTAGAATTCTAAACAAGAAAGAAATCTAAACAAAAATCCTAATCAAACGGGAAAGAATCCCAAATGAAAAAGATATCAAATCTCATTAATTAATCTAAAATATGTAAGTTTTCGTTTAGGACTGCTTTATACAAATATACACTCATACAAATTGTATCAATCACCAATTTTGTTAGTGGTATTTCAAGTAATAAAATGAAAGACATTTGTGCCTTTTGCAAGAATTCTAAAGTATATAGTAATTAGAAATTTGTGTTCAAAATATTCATAAATAACATCAAGTAACATAAGGCAGACTCGGGTATTTATTTACATACATTTCATTCTTAACAACACGTTTCTTTAATTTGACATTGATAGCTTCTTCTTTTTTAAATATTCCAAATTATTAAAGCAGAGAATTAGCAAAAAGCTGGAAAAATCAAAAGAGTAACAATCTAAACTAACAGAGAAACAATTACAGAAATTGAAGCAGCACAAGTATAAATTCGTTTACAAAATCACTGGAAACAGAAGAGTTATAATTTAGAGGACAAACCTTGAGAGTTGAGAACAGAAGAGGTTGGAGAGAGACGTGCCGACAAAGATGAAGTCACCGGAGAGTCACGTCGACGATCGGAAAAGAAACCAGAGAGAGAGAGATATATTAAGAGAGAACACACTACAGAGAGTTTGAGAGGTGAGCGGCTGAGGAGAAAAAGTATGATTAGGGTTTTTTTTATTATTTGTTTTAATCCCAACGCTGATACATTTGCGGCAAATCCGGACATTTTGCTTCATCAATTCTGTTTTTAAAAAATAGGAAAATTATCATTTCACCCCCTGAGGTTTACCATATTAGATAAACTGGTCCCTCTAGTTTCAATAATGGCCAATGAGCCCCCTGAAACCCAAAATAATAGTGCATTTGCCCCTTCTGTTACCTTTTCTGTTGAAAAAGTAACTCTGACAACTTTAAATGAGTTTAAAGACGATATTGCCCTTGAGCAGCTTTGAACACCCTTGAACACGTTTTTACCCCTGACTCAAACTGTGAAAAATACCTTTTTACCCTCAATTATAATCACACATTTGCTTTGCTTTGCTTTTCTCCCACTGTTTCCATTCATCATTTTCTACTGCTTTGATTTTCTTCCACTGTTGGCATTTTTTTTTTTATAAATATTCTCCCACTGTTTTCATTCTAACATTTCTATTACAAACAAATTATATTTTACACATGCACACATACACATTTCTTTTTTACAAACATTTTAATGTTGTAAAACATAGAATTGACAGATATAATCTGGATACATGGTTTTAATATCATGAAAGACAAAGTAACAAGCTCAAACACCCAGGCACTACTAGTTTAGGTGCCAGCAACATCCAACAAAAGGTACCAAGTACCAACACCTATGCTCGAACAGTTTATAGTTTAACTATCATAATCATAATCATTATCCAACAAAAGGTACCAAGTACAAACACCTAAGCACTATAATAAGTTTAAGTGCTAGATAGCAAAATCCTAGTTGCATCAAACAAAAGATAGCAACAAACACCGGCTGGTAATCAATCCATGACTTGAGATTGTGGTTGAGTTTGAACTTGTGTGGAAGGTTGTGAAAATGAGGCTTCTGTTTGTTGGTTTGCAGCTATATGTCTCTGTACACAAAAAAACAAACACAAGCAATCAAAATCCAACAAAAGGTACAAATACCAGCACTATAATAAGTATAGATACATTAAAAAAAAAAAAGGCAACAAACACCAACTACTAATCAATCCATTGCAATTAGAGATACATATGAATATATGATATCTCCATATTATACAAGTAGTATAAAAGCACAAAACACTAACACAGATATAGGTAAAGATTAGATCTTCTATTTGAAGATAGATTGCAAGTTCTCATTTTGCACAAAGTTTATTCAGCTAAGAATTACAATGGAAAAAACAAGTGTAAATTCTACATAAGCATATGAGAATGAGTACCAAACCTGTGTGGGAAGCTGTAAAGAGGAGGCATCAACTTCTGCTTGGTGGTTGCTAGGCTGTGAAGAAGAGGCACCAACATCTGCTCGTGGGTGTGCAGCCCTCTGTCTCTGTACACAAAAAAGCAATAAACAATCAGAAGTGTTGACATCTTAATGCAAGCTACCCAAAATATATATATAACACAAAATCAGTGATATCAATCAAATATGTTCACAAACATATAATTCAAATAAGGAAACAGTGAATAAAGAAATAGTAATTACCATATTGTTCACATATATTTTCACCAACTTGCACGAATGAAAATAAAACTTGCATGAATGAAAAAAAAAAAAAAAAAAACTTGCATGAAGGAAATTAAAACGTTAAAACGTGCCCAGAACTCTACCACAAACAAACAATGTCAAAAAAACCCTAACTTTCTAAAAATAAATAAATTACATTTTAAAACCATATTGTTCCTGATTTCATGTTTAACAACCATTTAAACGTCAATTACACCATCAATTTTAAAGATAACAACTCCAAATGAAAAACCCCCAATTTTGTAATAACATAAACCCTAAATCTTTAACGATAACGAAAATGAACAAATGGAAGTGCAACCATGCATGCAAAATCAACACACAATCAGTAAAACAAAATAAAGCTTAAAAGAATACCTTATGTTGCAAAAAAAAATAACCAGAATGCGTCTTCGAACCTTCGATTTCGACAACCCTTCTCTGAACTCAAACAAAATTAACCTAACTCTACTTCAAACACTCTTAAACAAACTTGTAAATGTCTGGTTAGTATAGATCAAGTGTTTGAAGGTTTCTTTTGGCGGGAAACGTGGGAGAGGAATGGTTTGCAAAGGTTGAAAACTGGTTTTGAGAAGAAAAGCATAAACAATGACATGTGAGAAGAAAACCATAAACAATGACATGCGGGACCACACCCCTTGTTTTGTTTAGTGGAATCTGGAGGTCACTGTGTACAACATGTGAGTTGTATCCCTCTCACCCACTCATTTAATTTTTTTTCTTTTAAATCATTTATTGCAATTTCAATTTTACATTTTTAACCTTTAACATTAACTACAAAACATGCCCTCAGTGATGAGTTTACGAAACTGCCCTCGATTTTTAACGGTCAACGCTATTTCCAAACAGAAAAGGTAACAGAAGGGGCAAATGCACTATTATTTTGGGTTTCAGGGGGCTAATTAGCCATTATTGAAACTAGAGGGATATGTTTATCTAATACGGTAAACCTCAGGGGGGAAAATGATAATTTCCCAAAAAAATAAGGATAAATTTTGAACCCATAAATATGATAAGTGTAGGTGGTCGAACGATTTGGTACGTCAAATGGGTCGGGGGTCGGGTTGTATTAGGCCCAAAGCAACTAAGCTGGAAGTTGATTGGTTTTGTATATAGTCGTCTGAACTTCGATTAATCTGCAAAAGAACTTTAAACAGAAATATAACGTGGAAAAAATAGAAATGTGGGGGTTGGATTATAGCCTTATGTATGCTTGGGCTGAGCAATGTATCGTGAATGTGGCAATGGTTGATTTCCGGTGACCGGAATGTTTTTAGAGGCAGAGTTTCAGTACGCTATTGTAAGCTTTAGTTGAGAGAGAATTCAGAGAGCTTTCCAGTGAAGAGTCCCTCTTATTTATAGTAGGAGAAACCACTCCAACGTTCACCTGAAGGAGTTGGTTAAAGACGAGATTGTGGGGCGAGATTGTGGGGCTAGACATCCGATAAAAATCTTCCACGTAGCTCAAGTCAGTAACTGAAGACTTGACTTGGTCTTCGAATTGACAAATCATATAACATGGACTTGGGTCGACCCAACACATTGGGCTCAAATAGGGTCTATTACGAAAATAGGTTCTCACTTTGTTGGGCTGGGCCAGTGAGCCATTTTTGGCTACCACAGTTTGTCCCCCACTCTCTAAAGAAAAATTCAATGAGTTAGAGAGTGACTTTCATTTGAATCGACCATTGTATTCATCGAGTGAACTCCGTCGAGTCGGCTGCGCGCATCGCTACGTTTGTCGTTCGACTGAATAAGTTTGTCGTATGGGGTGACCTATCGCTCGCTAAATATCTAGAATAGGGTTTGGAAGTCAAATCGATGGGACCGAATCGTTACGGTTTCCCATGCTGACATCAAGTGTAATAATTTGCACCTTTTTTCGAGATTGGGTTTTGAATTTGAAACAGGGCGGTTACTTGGGTTTTGCAAAAGGCTGGAATGGAGTTGACACGTGGCGACTTTAGGGTTGACGTTTTGGCTTATAAAGGGAAACGAACCACTACAGTTTCTCACTTCTTAAAATCTTTCTTTCATAGTCTTACAAGTTTTCTCAGTATTTCCTCTTGCTTCTTTAAGGTGTTTTCGAACTTCTCTGCAATCACTTCGTGAAATCACTTCATGACTTCGAATCTATTAAGGTCAGTGAAAAGTTCTATTTATTTTTTGCACATTTCCACATTTTTTCAATGTAGTGTAAGAAAATATTTTGTTTTTTGCTAACCTTCAACATGTCCCTGACTGTTTTCGGTAGTTTTTGATGCCATTGATTTGTCTCCCTGTTGACTTTATCTGTATATGCTGTTTCGGGTTTGCTTGTATGTTTTTCTGAGTTGTCGCTAAGATTATCGTCGCTAAGATTCAAGTGGCTGTTCGATTTTGGGTAAAAATCAACTTATAGGAATTAGGTTGAATTTTGGGAGGGCTTCTCGTGTGGCTAAAAACTCTGGGCTTCTCGTGTGGCTAAAAACTCTTAGATTTTGATCGAAAATCCCTAGGTTGTGATTGTAGCGTTTTAGTTTCTGACTTGTGCATTTTTTGCATTTGTTAGTCTTGGAGATATAATGTCGGGCGACAACACAATTTCAAATCTGAATATTGACTGGTCTGATAGTGGTGATGACAAAGGAGCCGATAGTAGATTGTGTGAAGTTGATAGACGGGTCACAGTTGAGGATCCATCGTCGGTCGTTGCTATAGATGTTAGGGGTATCTTAGAGCAGAGAGCCGTTCATACTATGGAGGCGGCTGTCGAGCACCCTGAGTATGTTGAGGTTGCTAAGGCATCGACGTCAGGTCGTCCTCTGGGTATTCTCAGGGACAGTCCGGCCATCTTAATCACAGAGGATATGTTGCTCGGCCTACGGACGATTTATGGTATTTCGGACGACTTTGAGTTATGTGCGTCGGGGGAACATGAACGTGCCGACTGGGACATTTCGGGGTGGACGTGCTACTATGAATACACCCTCCGTTTAGGGTTTAGATTTCCTATTCCCCAACTCGTTCGACGGATGTTGGTATACTACGACCTTGCCCTGGGTCAATTGATGCCAAATACATGGAGAATATTGCTGAGCCTGGGAGTATTAAGTGAGAGGCATAATGTGCAGTTTGGGTTGGGGTGCCTTCTCCACAATTATTACTTAAAAGAACGTTTAAGTGAGCCAGGTCGCTACTCGTTGGTTCCTAGGGTAAAAAAGGATGAGCTCATCATCGACATTACGTCTAACGACCGCCATTGGAAAAATACATTCTTTTTCGCGAAGGGTCCCCCAGTCGATGGCCCATGGAGGGTGGGGGAGCAACTGTATCAATGTCGACGGATCTGGAACCGATATGGTAAGCTTTTGTCGATTGTCGATTGGTAGGTTCATATATGTGCAGTTTATATGAATCTCATTTAAATATTTCTTTTGTAGAAATAAAGGGAGCTAGTAAGGCTCCGTCGAGCGACATTGCTTCTGGAACTACCAAATGTTTGTTAGAGATCCCTCCTAAACAAAAGAGTATAAAAGCCTTGCTTACGGAAGGTAATCTTAGGCCCAGTCGACTATGGAGTGGGTCGACATTGAACAGAACGCGCGTTACATATCCCCTCGTGAAAGACTTACTGTCGTACATATGGATTATGAGGAGTTTTGAAATTCTCCAGTACAATTTGTGTTTTTTACCACCTCTAACTGATGTTAAACGTCGTTTCTTAGTGACATCAATGGTGAGCGCAGAAGTCAACGTTCCTGACAAAATCAACTTTGTGAGGCGTTACAGAGAGGAAGTCGCCAAGAAGCAAGCAGCAACGGAGGCCAAAAAGAGGCAGGCTGCTGAAAAGTCGACAGAAGACGCCGCAGCGGTGGAGCAGATTTCGGAGTCGTCAGCAGAGGAGAGTCCGTCTAAAAAGAGACAGAAGAGGACCTCTACTGTCAATCGACAGAAGAAAGCAGCATCAGGTTTGAAGGGGAAGTCTGCCGAGGTCGCTTTTGAACTGGACTCGCCAATGAAGCTCCTTGCTTCTGGGCTCTCATCGTTCAAGGATCCGGATGGATTCTTGAAAAGGTCGGACGACTTCACCCTCCTTGCCGACAATTTGCATCTAAAGAACGTCAAGACGGAGGAAGTTTTCAATACGCTGCTCATATCGAATTTTCAGGTAGAGAGATTCTCGTTCTATTTTTATTGGTAGAATTCTTCGCTAACTTATCTCCTTTGTGCAGGCCTTCCAAGCGACATTACATCTGCATGGTCGGTACAAAGCCGTTAACGACAATGGTGTGGCGATTCGCAAGGCAGGCGACACTCTTAAAGTAGAAAATGCTAAGCTCGCCAAAGAGAAGGATGCGGTGGAGCAACAAAAAATGGCTTTGGAGGAGGAGTTGAAGAATGAGAGGGATCGACATCAGGCTGAGATCAAGGAAGCAGTTGAACAGCATGAAAAAACTGTCGATGCTTTGAAGGAACGGGTGATGTCGATTGCTGTGGAGGTCATGTGTAAGGCTATGGCAGAACTTTTTAAGGAGTACTTGTCGGGCGCCCACTCGAAATGGAATCCTCAAGAGATGAAGGAAGAAATTGACACTTACAACGAGATGGAGCGTCTCAAACTTGAGGAATCCCAATGAGAGGCGGGCGTCGGAGAAGATGCTGAAGATGTTGATAGGAGCCCTAGAGATAATGAAAGGCTCGACAATGTCGAAGAAAATGCTGCTGCTACTGTCGATCCTCCTCCTCTGAATGACGCTGTCTAAAACTTCATTTATATTTGTTTTGTAATGTTGGATGATTTGGTCGACACGACCTATTTATAGATATTTGCTTATTATTTTTGAATCAACCATATTTTCTTTCATCATTGATTAAATATTGTGAAAACAGAACGACCATCAAATAATGGGGTTTACACAATGATGAGTTATAGTTTGAACGAGATAAGCTTGTAAACTTATGCTCATTTGTAGGTCGAACGACGTTAAAAGTTTTAATTTGAATGAAATAAGCCTGTAAACTTATGCTCATTCGTAAGTCGAACGACGTAGAATGTCGTATGGAGATCGCTTACATGCGTTTATTGAAGGTCGTCGACTTCTATTTAAGAATCGCTTTGATTGTGAGTGGCTGTAATATTCGCGAAGAGTCGCTAAGACCTTAAAATTTCGCATACAAGTGAGAAAGTGAGAAATGGTCGACAAGATACTTTTCATTGTTTTTACTTAGAAAAATTCGCATACATGCGTTGTATATGGTCGACAAGACCTCTTTACATGGAAAATCGCGTACATGCGTTATATATGGTCGACAAGACCTTTTTACATGGAAAATCCCGTATATGCGTTATATATGGTCGACAAGACCTCTTTACATGGAAAATCGCGTGCATGCGTTATATATGGTCAACAAGACCTTTTTACATGAAAAATCGCGTACATGCGTTTAATGGTCGACAAGACCTTTCTACATAAAATTTTCGCGTACATGCATTGTATTTGTCTAAGTCGTCGCCTGCCCCCAGTGTTGTTCCTCCACTCTTAATATGCGATTGTTGAATGAGGATATTGGGAGTTTGACGTCGATGTCGATAAACTTGCGGTCGGTGAAACTTTATAACTGAAATAGAAAGTTTGCTTGTCGAAGTCGACAACTTTGTAGGTTGATAAAAAATGTTTGTGAGCTCAGTTTTGGACTTAGTTGCACTAAGTTGTCATCATTGCTCTTCCGGGGTCGATCAGTAACAATGCGTTGACGAAATAAAATAATGAAAGAATTTAAAACGAAGTTTAGAAATGGTACTGTTTTAGATGGAGAGCATTCCAGCTGTTGTGTAGTTCTCGACCATCGAGCCCTCTAAGCTTGTAAGCAGGGTTTGTAAAATCGACATATCCACCGATATATCCATATTTTGGAGGGACCGATATCGAAACAGAGGTAATATCCAATATCTAGCAAATATCCGGTCGATATCGAAATATCTATAAAAATCTCCCGATATTCCCGAAATATTGTGAATTTCATCCCGAAATCTAGGGATATTTTGCAAAAAAAAAAAAATTTAAAAACTAATCTTAAACACCTAAATTATTGTTCAAATAATATATATTGAAAATTATTTTGAAAGAAGCATTAACAAATTTATAAAATTTTCAAACACAATAGTCAATAGTATAATTATTAAAGTAGAAATTGGCAAAGATTGTGAAAGCAATCTGATTTGCTTTGTGTAAAACTTGTAAAACAATAAAACCCATGATTTTTATTTAAAAAAATATGTGGTGAAAGAGGTTGGTGAGAAGAACGTTGTGCAATTTGTCACCGACAATGGTTCTACAATTGTGAAAGCAGGTAAAAAATTGATGAAAATATATTATTTATTTTGGACTCCTTGTGCAACAAATTGTATAGATTTGATTTTTGAGGATATTGGAAAGAAGGACATTGTTACACGTGTCATTCATGATGCTAGAGCAGTGACAAACTTTATATATAATTATAGATGGTTACTATCGCAAATGAGGGAGGTTAGTCTTTTTAAAAAAAAGACAAGTTTGAAACATCTATTTACCAGTGATGCATGGGCTATAAATCGATTGAGTCGAACCGCAAATGGAAAAAGAATAGAACGACTTATTTTAGATTCAGAGTTTTGGGATAATGTGGCTTTTGTAGTTAAAATATATGAGCCACTATACCATGTTCTGAGATTGGTTGATACTGAAGTTTTACCCACTATGCCTATCTTATATGAGTTAATGCGTGTGATGAAAGATGCAGTAAAACATAAAAGAGGGAATACTAAATGGATTCTAAACATTATACAAAATCGGTGGGATAAAATGCTTAATCACCCACTACATGCTGCAGGTAAATTTTATTTCGGATTATTTATCATTTATAATTAATATTTAGTATAGTATTTAATTATTTATACTAAAATTAATATTTTTTATTCTTCTAGCTTACTATTTGAACCCAAAGTACCAATATAGAGACAATATTGGAGATAATTCAGATCTTTTGAAAGCCGTACATATTGTCTATTCGCAATTAGACCCTAAAGCTGTAGGTAAAAAGTTACAACTTACAATCAATTTTATAATTTCAATATTATAACTTCTTTGCATGAGAGTATTGTGTCATTTACTCATATTTATATATATTATTTACATACTGATCTTATGAGTCATGAATGTAGCTCATATACTTTAAGGATGGAAAGAAAAGTTTTAATGAACGAACAGTCATAGCAGCTAGAAGCAAAATGCAACTAGGTATAGAAGTTTTATTATAAAAATCTATGTAATAATAATAAATAATAATATCATTGAAATGGTACTCATACTTATAATACTTAATAATTTTAATTGCAGCTGATTGGTGGGTAATGTATGGAGATTGTGCTTCATCATTACGTGCAATAGCAGTTCGCATATTGTCACAAATAACATCATCTTTTGCATGCGAAAGAAATTAATCTACATTTGCTTTAATCCATACAAAACAAAGAAACTGTCTTGTCTATTCTAAGCTTGAACAACTTGTTTATTATTATTATAATATGAAATTGAAAATTAAGGATATGGCAGCTGAAAAAGATAAAGTAGATAAAACTGATTTTATAGATCTACTTCAAATAGTTGCTGAAGCAAGGGATGACAAGGAGAATCCTTTTTTTGACTGGGTTAGACCTACATATTTGGATGATGATGAGGGAAATCCTAATCCACAAATTGCTTTTCATGCCTGAGACATGGGAATAAATGTTAAACAAGTGATTAGAGAAAAAGTTGGTGTAGATCGTGGAGTTACTGTTAGCAGCTCTTCCGATGACCAACATATATTTTATGGAAATAGTGGAGGAAAAGATGATGAAGATGATGGATATAATGGAGGAGGTTTGGATTCTAGTGCAAAAGGTTAGGATGTTGGTACAACAAGTTGGGATGTTCGTGTCGGAGGTTGAGATGCTGGTGCAACAGGTTGGAATGCTAGTGCAACAGATTGGGATGCTCATGCTAATTTTGATCAAAATCGTGGTAGACAACATGGAGGAACAAGTCAAATTGATGAAGATTCCTTGAATATGTCTCTCTCATCAATGAGTATGGGCACCAAAAATAGTTCTTTTAGTGATTCGCAGATAATGTCAGGTTCTAATGTACCATATTATAGTAGTTATGGTAGTTGCAGTATATTTGATTATCCTTCTCCACAAATGCCATATGCAATACCTATGTATGCAAATCAACAATATCCACCAAGTTGGGTAAATCCAAACTACCCAATTCATGGATCAGTTGGAAGAGATCAAATAACATACGTGTGTCATATTAATAACTACCTTAAAAACTATGCTAGCACGTTTTCCTGGGAAAATTATTGTTTAAATCAAGATAGAAATGTATCTTATGTATTTAAACCAGCAAGAGATTCATTTTGGTTTTAAATTTCAGACATGCAATGTATTATTATGTATGAATTATGATTTATAATAGAATCTTGGAAGTGTAGAACTATATATATTTTATTGATAATTTTGCTTATTAAATATTTAATCTCTTTATATTGTATATAATATTGTAAAAGTGAAACAAAATATTATTCTATTAAATACTCAATTTTAAAAATTATATACAGACTATATATATGTTATAATTTATAATAAACTCATAGCTATGCTAATTTATCATTGAAATATGATTCATTTGATGTATAATTATTTGTTTAAGCTTGTCCTAAAGTATCACAAAAAAATTCTAAACTTTAGATGTAAATATCCATCATTTTGTTAATTTTTTACCGAATATCCACCGATATCGATAATATCCCCGATATATCCATAAATTTAGAAGCCCGATATGGATACCGATACCGATATTTTATTCCTTGCTTGTAAGCCCCTCGTCCGACGATATCCATTATTTGATATGGTCCTTCCCATGTCGGTCCCAACTTTCCAGTGCCTTCTTCCCTTATGTTTTGGAAGACTCGTCGCAGTACCCAATCGTGGAGTTTGAAGACTCTGGCCCTTACTTTTCTATTGTAGTGTCGAGCGACCTGTTGCTGGTACGACTGAATTCTTAGAGCAGCACGTTCTCATCGTTCGTCAAGGTGGTCAAGCTTGAAACTGAGCTCCAAGTTGTTTTGTTGTTCATCCGGATTTTCGCTACGGGCGGTCGACAGCCTAGTCTCTATTGGGATGACTGCCTCTGAGCCATAGACGAGTGAAAAGGGAGTTTCTCCTGTCGACCGTCGTGGGGTAGTTCTATACGACCACAAGATTTCCGAAAGTTTTTCTGCCCACTCGCTTTTTTCAGCTTCCAATCGTTTTTTCAACGTTTTGACAATTGTCTTGTTGGTCGACTCTGCTTGTCCATTTGCTTGAGGATATCGTGGAGTCGAGAAACTTAGCTTGATTCCGTATTTGTAGCAGAAATTCTTGAAGTCGTATGAAATGAACTGAGACCCATTGTCGGTTACTATCTCCCTTGATACTCCGAACCTGCAAATAATATGTTTCCATACAAAATCGCGTACCTCAATGTCGCGTACTTGCTGATACGCACCGACTTTGACCCATTTGGTGAAGTAGTCTGTCAGGACTAACATGTTGACGATGCCACCAGGTGCAGCCGGAAGCTTACCTATAATGTCCATCCCCCATTTCATAAAATGCCAAGAGGCCGAAATTGATTTCAACATACCTGGGGGGAGATGTGATACTAGTGTGAATCGTTGGCACTTGTCGCACGACTTCACGTGATTTTGTGAATCGGTCCGTATTGTCGGCCAGTAGTATCCTGTTGTGATGGCTCTGTTCGACAAACTACGGGAGCCAGAATGGTTTCCGTATTCTTCGTAGTGTAGACTTTTCAGGACGTCGTACGCCTCTCGTTTGGTGATGCATCTCAAGTAGGGTCCGGTAAATGACATTTTGTAGAGTTTACCGTATAAGATGCAGAATTTTACTGCTTTTGCCTTGATTTTCCTTGCTTCTGCCTTGTCGTATGGTAGAATGTCAGCTTGGAGGTAATTGAAGATTGGCTCTATCCAGCTTTTTCCATCGTCGACGGGTGCCAGTATTTTTGTTTCTTGAATTGATGGAGACAAAAGATGGACTATAGGAACCAACTTTGAACCATTTGTTGTCGTCGACCCAAGGCTTGCCAGTGCGTCTGCTCGTGCATTTTCAGATCTAGTCATCTAGGTATTTGTTCGATTGGAAACTCATCGAAGGTTGACTGAAGCTGTTTGGCTTTGGTCAAGTAGGCCGACATCCTCAGATCCCTCGCCTCATACGTGCCATTCATCTGTTGAACGACTAATTGGGAGTCGCTTAGTACTTTGATGCTTTTCATGTCTAGGCTTTTTGCGAGGTCAAGCCCGACAATCAGGACTTCGTATTCTACTTCGTTATTTATCGCACGAAAGCCACAGTGGACCGACTACTCTAATATGTCCCCCTGGGGGGATTTGAGTACCAGTCCTAGCCCGCTTCCTTTGATGTTACTAGACCCGTCGACTGACAAAGTCCATTTCCCAACGGAGGTTTCATTGGCGAGTGCCACTAGTTCCTGTTCAGCCTGCACATTTTCACATGGAGTAAAGTCTGTTACAAAGTCAGCCAATACCTGTGATTTCATTGCCAATCTTGGGTGGAAGCTGATGTCGTACTCGCTGAGTTCTACTGCCTACTTCGTTAGTTGACCTGAAAGTTCTGGCTTATGAAGAATATTTTTAAGGGGGTAAGTAGTTAGTACCTTAATCGTGTGGCACTGGAAGTAGGGTCTGAGTTTCCGTGCTGCTACCACGAGGGCCAATGCGAGTTTTTCCAGTCGACTATACCTGGTTTCTACGTCGAGTAAGGATTTACTTACGTATTAGACTGGATGTTGGTTGTTTTCCTCTTCTCTGACGAGGACTGCGCTTACAGCAGTGTCGGATACCGCCAGATACACGAACAGTGCTTCGTTGTCCTTTGGCTTCAACAGTAATGGTGGCGACTTCAAGTATGTCTTCAAGTCTTGCAGCGCTTTCTCACAGTCGTCGTTCCATTCGAATGCCTTGTTTTTTCTGAGGGTGTTGAAAAATGGTAGACACCTTTCAGATGACTTGGAGATGAAGCGGTTCAGTGCTGCTACACGACCGATAAGTTTATGCACGTCTTTGATGCACCTAGGTGATTCGATGTTCTCGATCAACCGTATTTGGTCTAGATTTGCTTCGACCCTCCTATGGGAGACCAGATAGCCTAGAAACTTTCCTGAAGATACACTAAAAGAGCATTTAGTGGGGTTTAGTTTCATACCATATTCGTCGAGAACGTCGAACGACTGTCTCAGATGGTCGATGTGTTGTTGTGCGACTAAGGATTTGACCAGCATATTGTCGATGTAGACTTCCATTGTCGATCCAAGCATTTTTGCGAACATTTTGTTGACCAGCCTTTGGTAGGTTGCACCTGCATTTTTTAAACCAAAAGGCATTACCTTATAGGAAAATGTACCTCGCTCTGTGACGAAGGCCGTTTTCTCTTGGTCGTCGGGGCGCATCAATATCTGGTTGTAGCCTGAGTATGTATCCATGAAGCTTAATAAGTCGTGTCCCGCAGTCGCGTCGACTAACATGTCGATGTGAGGTAGTGGGAAAGAATCTTTGGGGCAAGCTTTGTTGAGGTCTGTGAAGTCGAAGCAGACTCGCCACTTCCCATTTTTCTTTTTTACAACCACGACGTATGCTAGCCAGTCGGGGTATTTTACTTCTCTCACCGAACCGATATCGATCAGTTTTTGGATTTCTTCGTTGATCACCTTGTTCCTTTCTAGAGCGAACTTTCTTTGTTTTTGTTTTACTGGTTGATGATTTAGTTCGACCTGTAGTTGATGTACTATTACTTCAGGGTCGATACCGACCATATCTTCGTGTGACCAAGCGAAGCTGCTGCGACGTTCCTTGAGAAATGTGATCAACTGCTCTCGGATGTCGTCCGGTAACCTGGACCCGATGTAGACTTTATTATTGGGTGATCTGTATCGATCAACACCTCGTCGAGTTCCTCCATGTGTGGTTTGTTTTGAGTCGACTCAACCTTGGCTTCCTGTAATTGCTATAAGTCTTATTTCTTCTTTTTCATGGCATTCTGATAACATTCTCTAGCCGCTCGTTGTTCCCCTTTGATCTCTTTTACCCCCACTTGGTAGGAAATTTAATCATCTGATGATAAGTCGACGGTATTGCTTTTAGCTCGTGTATCCACGGTCTGCCTAGTATGGCGTTGTAAGGAGATTGGCAGTCGAGCACAAGGAAATTAATGTACAGGTTGACTCCTTCAGTGTAGACTGGTAGCACAATCTCGCCTATTGTGCTTTTTTGCTCTCCACTGAATCCGGTCAACATAGTCGTTCGACGACTAAGCTTCGACTCGTCGACCTGCATTTCTCTAAGAACACTGCTAAATAAAATATTGCAAGAACTACCATTATCGATTAAGATGCGTTAGGTCAAACAGTTAGCGATATGTAAAGATATAACTAAAGTATCATGGTGAGAAGAAAACAAATCTGATTTATCGGTCGACTTGAAGATGACGGTTTCGTCGACTTTTGATGGATGTTCTCTTGGTTGAATCTCCGCATTCGACACTTGTCGTGTATGTCTCTTAGTTGTAGAATAACTAACGCCTCTGACTTTAGATCCACCTGCAATGTAGTTAATTACTCTGTCTTGTCTGGGTGGTTCTGGAGGACTATCGACGACATCAGGCCGACTTTGGTCGTCGCGTTTTACGTAAGTTTGCTTTCCCTTGTCCGTCAAGAATTCTCGTAGGTGTCCTTGTTTCAAAAGCTTAGCAACTTCAAACTTCAAGGCGATGAAATCTTGTGTGCGATGGCCGTGGTCTCCATGGAACTCGCATCGGAGCTTTGGGTCTCTATGTTCCGGTAGTGCATTCATCTTTCGTGGCCATTTGACCGTTTTGGCCATTTCCTTCATTATTGAGACAACGTCGACTGGTTCTATGCTGAGGTTGTATTCTGGTGCTTCCACCCGCGGTCGGCTGGATCTCACATTACCACGTCCATAAGAATGTCTGTCGTTTACACCCTCATGTCGTGATTGGGTATTTCTTCGATCGCTTGTGGGGTATGGCTCCGACCTCCTGTCGTTAGACTTCCTTTCCACTCAATCATTGCGTCGATTCCCGTAATATGTACTGTTGGCTTTTCCGATGAAGTTCACTTCGTCTTCTTCCCATTTGATTTGGGCACATGCTTTAGCCAGTACATCTTCCATTGTCCTGCACGGGTATTTGGTAAGTTCCTTGTATAAATCAGAATCAAACCTGAGACCTTTTCTGAAGGCGTAGATGGCAGTCGCCTGGTTGCAATGCGGGATCTGCACTTTTTCTTTGTTGAAACATCCTACATAGGCCCAAGTTTTCGCCGGGTCGCTGAACTATGGTATATAGGTCGTCCGACTGCTTCTCTAGCTTGCGACTACTTGCGAATTGCTCTACCAAAGTGTCCGTCAGCTGCGCAAAAGAATCAATCGAATTATTAGGCAAATTGATATACCACTGTAAGGCGGGACCGCTTAGGCTAGACCCGAAAGCTTTACACATGCACGCCTTTCTTAGGTCACGTGGAATTGCAGCGGTAAACATCCTCTGCTTGTACTGTGCTATGTGGTCGTCGGGGTCTGTCGTCCCCTCATATTGCTTCATGTTTGGGAAGCTAAACTTCTTGGGCATCTCAGTGAGTGCGATTGCGTCGACGAACGGTGAATTGATGAAGCTGTTTGCGGTACTCTTCTTTATCGGAGCTGGGACTCTTGGAATTCGTTGGATGAGAGCCTCCATTTCTGCAAACCTACGAGAGAATTCCAAGTTAGTATTTAAATGTATACCAGGCCCGGGTTTTACCAATCCGGGTGGCGACTAGAGCGACATGGTTGTCTTATTGACATTGTCCGGCTGTTGGTCCATTGTTGGATCTTGTTCGTTCATCATATCGTTCCAGGCAAGCATATTGTTGAGGTCGATATCAACCCTTGCAGTCTGAAGTGTTGGTCAATTCTAATGGTCAATCAGATTCGTCTCGGGTCCGACGGGGTTGCCTGGTGCTCTTAGAGCAGGTCGGTCGACAAACGGTTCACCGTTTGGTGCCGATATTGGATGCTCCGATGTTGCTGAATCAGGCACCACTCCGTCGACCAATGCTCTCAACTCTTCATTTGCCGCTCGGATTGCTGTATTTTCTACTTCAAGCTCCTACATCCTCTCAGCGCTCGCGGTCATTTGAGCGGTCAATGCAGCAATTTGCTCCTCAACGGTGGGAACTGATCCGCTTCCAGACATGTTGAGTTGTAGTTGGAGTAGATTGATTTGAACTTAAAGGTAGTTACAATGGGCCCCACGGTGGGCGCCAAACTGTAGGTGGTCGAACGATTTGGTACGTCAAATGGGTCGGGTTGTATCAGGCCCAAAGCAACTAGGCTGGAAGTTGATTGGTCGATGTCAATTGTCGTTTGTATATGGTCGTCTGAACTTCGATTAACCTGCAAAAGAACTTTAAACAGAAATATAACATGGAAAAAATAGAAATGTGAGGGTTGGATTATAGCCTTGTGTATGCTTGGGCTAAGCAATGTATCGTGAAGGTGGCAATGGTTGATTTTTGGTGACCGGAATATTTTTAGAGGCAGAGTTTCAGTACGCTATTGTAAGTTTTAGTTGAGAGAGAATTCAGAGAGCTTTCCAGTGAAGAGTCCCTCTTATTTATAGTAGGAGAAACCACTCCAACGTTCACCTGAAGGAGTTGGTTAAAGACGAGATTGTGGGGCAAGATTGTAGGGCTAGACATCCGATAAAAATCTTCCACGTAGCTCAAGTCAGTAACTGAAGACTTGACTTGGTCTTCAAATTGACAAATCATATAACATGGACTTGGGTCGACCCAACACATTGGGCTCAAATAGGGTTTATTACGGAAATAGGTTCTCACTTTGTTGGGCTGGGCCAGTGAGCCATTTTTGGCTACCACAATAAGCACACTAATATTTTAATAAAAAATTTAATTATTAAAAAGGATAATTACCTCGGTGGCCATCAATTTGATGATACACTATCAAAATGGCTACAAGATTGAGAATTAGTTTCAAAATGACCATTTTGGGTTAAAAGTGTGACACTAATGATTATTCCATCTAATTCCATCTAATGAGTGGTGTTTTAGTAAATAAAGGGATGACAGTAATTTATTTTAGATGTTTTTTTTTTAAAATCAACTTTTTCAATGAGTGGTACTTTGATAAATAAGTGGATGACATTAATTTATTTTATATGTTTTTTGGTAATCAATTTTTTATTTTGTTTTTTGAAACAAATAATTATATTTATATATATATATATACATACACACACACACTAAATATAATTATTCGTTTCAAAATATAAAAGAAATGATTTAGATCAATACACATGTCTCTTCTTTGTTTTTTAGATTTTGTAGCCTTAATCTTCTCAAAAAAGAAATATATATATATATTAGATATGTTGTACATATATACACACACTAAATATAATTATTCGTTTCAAAAAAAAAAAAAAATTGATTTCCAAAAACCATCTAAAATAAATGGGGTATTATCACTAAAGTCCCTACTTTTTCATGAATTGTCACATTTTTAAACGTCTTTGTCATATTAGTCATTTTAGTCCCTTTGACCAAAAAAACTAACGGTCAACTACAACAGAATGTGTAAAAATACAATTTTACCCTTTATTGTTATTTTTTAATTTTTTTTCTTTTAGTCTCTCTCGTTTCAATAATAACTAGTTAACCCTTGAAAAATAAAAATAAAAAATAAATTAAAAAAACGCCTCCAATAGGAATCAAACCTTCAACCTTAATGTTAAAAGCCATAAGTTTTAACTAATTGAGCTATTCTAGCTTATTGTTGGAGGTTTGTTGATTTAAATGTATATATAGCTATGTAATTTGTTTAAACTAATTTAAATGTGTTTATATAATTTAAAATAAACTCATATTTAATAATAATAATATATAAAAACATAATTATGAAAATGAAAAAGAAAGTAAAAAAAAAAATGAAACCTAGAAAATCAAAGCCCGTAAACTTTTTTCTTTCTTTCTTTCTTTTTTTTTTTTTGGATTTTTTTTCCTTTTCAAAAAATATATTATTTCAATTTGATAAAAAAAAAAAAAAAAAAAAAACCCAGAAAATCAAATCCCATAAACTGAAAAGGGAAAAAAATCAACAAAAAATAATAAAAAAAAATAAAAAGTCATATTTATATAATTTAAAATAAAGTCATAATAATAATAATAATAATATAAAAACATGTTTATGAAAATGAAAAAAAAAAAAAAAGGAAATTTTCAATTTATGGAATTTGATTTTCTGGGTTTTTTTTTATCAAATTGAAATAATATATTTTTTGAAAAGGAAAAAAATCCAAAAAAAAAAAATTTATGGGCTTTAATTTTCTGGATTTTCTAGGTTTCATTTTGTTTTGTTATTTTATTTTTCATTTTCATAAATAGGTTTTTATATATTATTATTAAATTTGAGTTTATTTTAAATTACATAAACACATTTAAATTAGTTTAAACAAATTATACAACTATATATATATATATATATATATATATATATATATATATATATATATATATATATATATATATATATATATATATATATATATATATTTAAATCAACAAACCATCAACAATGAACTAGAGTAGCTCAGCTGGTTGAAGCTTATGACTTTTAACCTTGGACTAAAGTGATGTATTTTGAAAAAACAAGGGACTAAAATGACTAATATGACAAAGACGTTTAAAAATATGACAATTCAATTAAAAGTAGGGATTTTAGTGATAATAACCCAAAATAAATTAATGTCATCCCTTTATTTACCAAAATGCCACTCATTTAATGGAATTTGATGAAATTAGATGGAATTTAATGGAAAGGCTATTAGTGTCACTTTTCGCCAAAAATGGCCATTTTGAAACCAATTCTTAATTTAATGGTCATTTTGATAGTGTGTCATCAAATTGATGACCATCGGGGTAATTATCCCTTATAAAAATATCCCAATAGAAATTTATAAATAAGGACAAATTAATTTAATTAAAAATAAACCAAATACTATGTACACATATTAATTACACCAATAACTTCAACTATATCACTTTATTAAAAAATAAATAAACAAAACTTTAATTAAAAGTTAGATCTTAAGTTAGCCGAATAAGCATGTCTAATTGATTTAAGTTTGAACAAGGTATCTTTAAAAAGTGGACACTTAAAACTTATCCGAGACTGAGTGAACCAAACTTAATGGCGGTCACTAAATAAGTCATATTTAGAATAACATTCTGGGAATCGGTTTATGTGTAAGATTTGAATCCTATCGAATCCATTTATCAAGTCATATAATCGAATACATTAATAAGAGTATCTTCAATGTAAATATGCATTCGGAGAAAACTGAGTGCCACATATGATAGATAGTTAAAAAGTTAGAAAAACTCTCTTTAATGCAATAAGTTAACTCCGTGGCAAAAAAAAAAAGTTAGTGAATATGGAGTTGAGTTTCTAATTTTAAAAACTCTCTTAGAAATGCTGACTAGGATTTCTAACTCATTCCACTAATAATATTAAAACTCATTTAATTGTAAAATAAAATAGGAGAGAGAGTTTAATAATTATTTTATGAGTGTGTTATTGGCACACCCCCTACTGATCTATTTATGCCCCACTTTTTAAATTATTTAGTATTTTTTTTTTCTTTTATCAAAATTACTAAAAGAGACATACAATTTAAAAAAATAATAATAATCTATAAAGTAAATCTAATAAAACCCCACATTCCCTTTCCAAAAATATATATATATATGTTCTTTACTTCTTTTAATCTTTCTCTTGAAATATTATTTTTTTCATAACTCTTAAACCCTAAAAATACTTGAACTGAATTTTATTTAAACAATAAATCAAACACTTGAGGTGCATTAGACAAATGAGATATTGATTATTATTTAATCTCATTACTCTTTTAGAATCTGAAAGTGAAATGATGATAACCAAAACAAAACGAAATAACAAGCAAAACAAAACAAATACTTACTCTTTGCTTCTTATTTCGTTTTGTTTGTGGACTGTTTCGTTTTTTTCTCTCTGTGTGTTTTGTCTTAGGTTGCTCTGTTCTTTGCTCTGTTCTTTGCTCTTTTCTTGGGGGCATTTGATGTTCTTCGTGTTGTGACTTCCTGGCCTTTTCTATAAAGCTTGATGTTTAAAAAAAACACTAAAAAATAAATAGGAAGAAAAAAAATCGTTCATGGGAGATGAGAGAAAGACGAGATCAAAGATAAAGATATATGAGATAGATAGTGTTAGGATTATGCTCAATAGCAAGAGTGTAATATTGTATTTGACAATCTTTTCATATTAATAAAGTGATTTCTGTTTTAAACAAATCTTATAGCATTTATAGATTGAATATCATAATTGTCAAAAGTAAATAATCATAAGGTCAAAAGACTATGAAAAAAGAAGAATTGTTCGTACATCTGGATATATATGAGGTAGACACAATTCTTTAGTTAGTCTTGAATAATGTTCACAACTTAAGTTAAAGGTTAGGCACATTTATCTTGTTAAAGTTGTAGAATTCTTTTACTAGCATTTAAGTGGGATCAAATGTGTTATGATGAGTCTAAAATCATCGGAGGGTCTTCGAGTAAAAGAATATAGTGCACTGGGTGCATTGAACTAGATCACAATGAAATACTTTATCTAGAACCGTCAGTAGATAAAAGTCTTTTCATTATCAGGACAATCGGAGAGTCTATCTTAATCCTGAAATAAATGATGGACTTATAGTTGCAAGTGTTATCATTTGAGTTATCAATGAGTACGATTATATAGCATAGTCTATCCTCGATAGTTTGGTGGTATTCATTTGTTAATCGATAGAGGACTTCATTTATAAATATGGACATCGTGGCTCCATTTATTAATTGAGAGTAGAATATCATCATATTGATGTTTTGAGGTTTTAGATATTAAATCTTAACGTTGAGTTTTCAATAGTGACTATTGAAAGATGACTTCTGGATAAGTCATAATATATATCCAAGTTCAAAATGTGTTCATATAAGGAAATATGGTAACTTGGAGAGCTATAGGCGGTCTATGAGCTCTTGGCGATTATTGATGTTCTTCACGAGGATTCACCATCTCCTATAAGATTGTCTAGGGTATGAATGAGAACCATTTACTTATTCTATCTTCATTTAAGAGTGCAATTTTAGTTCTTTAGTAGAATGAACTAAAATTAATATATTGAACCTAAGTGAATCATTTGTTGATTGAGATTAGGTTATGTCTATTGGAGCTTAAATTTAGATAAGCCCGCCAAGATCCCCAATCCACACAGACTTGCATAGATCACTTGATATATTCTACCGGACTATTTATGGGTCCATCTAGAATTGTATTAAGGCATGTGGACTTGTTTCTTTTAGTAAGAATAGGCCTAGTTCACATATGGGCCTTTTAATTAAGGTCCAATGGATTGAATGAAATAAGAAAATAATATAAGGCTCATGTATGCTACTTGGGCGGCAAGGCTATTGTAATAGTCTAAAATATTATTTTATTTTATTATTTGATTAAATGGATATTAATTAATTGATTAATTAATTATTTAATTAAGAATTAAAATCTTTTTATGATTAGGAAATATGTTTTTTAGTATTATACTATTGATGGTAGTATAATAAATATTAAAAACTTAATTTGGTAAGTAGATAAATATGATGAATTTATTTATCTAGTCAAATTAGAAAGTCTTTGATATAGTCACAAATACACTAAAGAGATGGATTAGGGTTAGGATTCTAAGCTTGATAGGTATTTTGGTGAAATACAAATCCCCTTGAAGAGAGGATTTCGGTCACCTTCTAGATGACCTATCATAGAATTTAGAAACCTAAATATATTGTGTTGACGGTGAAATTTGGATTACCACGTACTCAACAATTATACCAATTCAATATAAAACAAGAAAATTAAGAACGCATGCAAAAGACAGATTTTACGTGGAAAACCCTTGAATGGGAAAAACCACGGCGCCCCTGAGGGCAGAAAAATAATATTAGGTTTTCGTTGTTTTGTTACACACTTAGATCTCTCTTACAATTGCTCTCTCACTCTCTAAATTTCTGAACCCCCTCCTCATGGGATAGGCGGTTCTATTTATACATGTTTTATTAGGGTTTCCCCTCGTTCTTTAGCCGTGTGGCGGAAGGTTTCCCTCCTTGATTCGTACTAGGATCATTTTCTGTCACGGATCAGGCCCACTTTCCCTTTCGTGACTCCTTGTTGTTCTGGATCTTCTAGAAGTTTTAGGTTTTATTTCTGCGTTTCTGCCGAGTCGATCCAGGCCCAGTGTACTGGTCTGGCGAGTACTTTTACTTTCTGGGTATCGTATCTTTGGCGAGCACATTTCTGCTTTCGGCGAGTACTCCTCTAACTTTAGCGACTACATCTTTGACTACCTTTTGGCTTGAGCTATTTCACCATTCTGACTTTGCTAAGCTTCCTCCCTTGACCCGGTCAACGAGTGACGTGGCGGTCTTTCGTTTGGCTCTTTTGATGACGTGTCAGGTTGGCGAATTTATATATACAACAATTCCCCCATAAATACTTCGAGCCGAGCGATGACTTTTTTTTTTTTCACTTCATTTGTCTTGGCGAGCAGTATTTATACATATGCTTTATAAGATTTCAGCGCATTTTTTGGTGACAAATCCCTCTTTCCTTTTACCACACGTTTGTATTGATTAGTTGATCCTTCCAGTGCAAGCTTTCAATTTGGGCCACACAATTCCTGACGCTCCCACTTGCCTGATAGATGAAAAGACATTATGTCGGCTCGGTTATCCCTGAGATGCCACATGTCCGCTTTTTGATGGTGATTACTGCGGCTAGTCACTCTGGCCGTCATTCTCATTTATTGCATATCCTTTTATTTGATTTTTTCTTCTCTCTCTCTTCTTTTCTTTTTTGAATTTCGAAACTCCCTCTTTTTAAGGCCGATCGTTTTCTTTTCTCCATTTTATCTTTCCACTGGTTTCCTCATAGTAAAAAAAGAACAGTTTTAATTCTTCGTTTTAATCTACCTCATTCATCCGAGTGCTTGCTACAGTCCTTTCCCTGTGCTTTCTATTACCAGACGGTTCACCAGAATCGATTATTCCTGCCTTTCTACGAATCTTTTGCGAATCTAGGGTTTTCTGGTGAGTTTCCATGGACCCTTCTTTACGTTCTTCCCTTTTTAATCGGATGATGCAAGCCATGGAGCTTGGTGATAAGAGTACTGCGGACAAAATCGAATCTCTGATTCGTAATTTTCGTCCGGATTCTCCAGTCCCAATTTCTGTTTATATTCCTTCTTCTGAAGATGTTTTAATCCCTAACATCTCTCCTTCACCTTCTAACAGCGACTCTTCGACAATGCTGAAATCTTCTAAACCAACAAGCAGTAGACGACGCGCTTCTAGGGTTCCACGTGAATCTCTGCTGGATGCGCAGACGATTGTTGACTCTTATGTTGAAGACCATCAGAGAGATAGGCTACGCTTCTCGCCAAACCGTCCATGTTCTTTTGATACGGAGGTAAACGTGGTCGGCGAGGTTGAGCTTCGCAAATACAAGAGTCGCTTTGATCTGCCAGACTCAGTGAATCTCATGCTACCTGGCGACCGGGCTGTGTGGAATCCACTTGAAAATGCAGTTGCTATTTACGGGGCCATGCTTAGCTGTGGGGTGACTCTCCCTCTTCAGCCTTTCATCGCCAGATTTCTTGTGGAGGCTCAAATCGCGCCGGCACAGCTCGCTCCAAATAGCTATAGAATATTAATGTGCCTGTGCCTCATGTGGAAATTAAAGGGTTATGGGCCTCCTACTCCTCGTGAAATCCGCCATTTTTACATGCTAAGGCAGGCGGGACATGGTGGTACGTATTTCCTTATCTCTTCGCCCGTGGAGAGCTGGATCCCTGAGGGCGTGGCGAACCCCGGCCAAGTAGAAATCTCCGGCGATGAGAAGAAAAAGGGGTTTATCTGGGGCTTTCCCTCTTCGAACAAGAGGTGGAAGAATAGCTGGTTTTTCGTTGGTGGCGAGTGGGGTCGTGATGTGCCTGTAAGCAATCGCCACAATTTCTCGGCGAAGAAAGTTCCCAGGCACTTCACATCGCCTGAAACTTGGTTGAAGGCGGCCCCTGTTTTACTAGATAGAGAGATTTCCCACCTCGCCGCAGCAGCTGTCCTCCCTTTGAAAGAAAGAGATAGGTCATTCCTCTTAGATGAGGAAAAAATGATTTCCGAAGGGATTTTCACACGCCTACATGCAAGGCTTCCTCGCTGTAAGTCTTTGTCCACTCCTCTTTTCATTTGTTTTATCGTTTTGTTTTATCTTGTTTAGCTGATACTTTGTTAATTTCTTTCACAGTGTGTGATTTTGACAGAGTCTGTGATTTGCAAGCCCGGGCTGTGAAGAATTCCGAGGCTGCCAGCAAGAGCCATGCTGCTGGTTTGGCTAAGGAAGGAATTGCCAGCCCAGATGGCGATGATCCCTCCGATGACGAGGATGTTAAGGATATTTCAGTGGGAGGTGTCGAATCGGGGCGGCCATCAATGCGAGCAGAAGTTGATGCGAATGCGACTACTGCGGCGACTGCTGCAACTGCTGCGACTACTCCTGCTGTGGCTACCCCCAGTCGTAAGGGTAAAGAAAAGGTTGGTGCATCGAGGGGAGTTAGCGATATCCCTATTTTTGACGCGGATGTCCCTGAGACTCCTCTCGATCCATCGAGCAACCTTGCTCCTAGAGCTGGCAGAGGAAAACGCCCAGCAGGGAGTACACCTGAACATGCTGCACGGCCCAAAAAGCGGGCGCCAAGGGTCGTGCAATATGTTGTTTCTTCAGATGAGGAGGTCGCTGAAGAGCCTGTGCTCGCTGAGACTCCTCCTACTGAGATGGCTGCCCCCGGGGCTTCTGTTGAGAAAGCAGTCTTGGCTGGGTCTCCCCTTCCGGAAGGGGTAAACAAATCTGGCGTTCCTACCATTTCCCCAACTGGTGCAACTCCTCCTCCGGCAGCCGTGAGTGAGCCGGACACTTCTTTCGTTGGTCAGCCTGGATCACCTGGTCGACAAGGGCCAACTGAAAAACCAGGGTCATCGAGACAAGATGGGGCTGCTGTATCGGGTTCTAGCGTTGCTCCCGAAGCTCCTCCCATTGATCCAACTGAAGCTGGTGAGGGAGCCGAGTCTGTCTCGCTCTCAGATTTTACACCTGCTGAGATTTGTTCCTACATAATGAATAACAACATTTATGTTGGTGAGGGTTGGGAGGAGATGAAGAAGGGATCCTGCAACAGGAAAATGGAATTCTTTTTCAACTGCCATTCCCTGGTGAGCTTCTCGCCGTACTTTATATATTTCTGTTCATGCATTTTTCTGATTTCTGCTCTTTTTTTTTTTTTCAGTTGTTGTCTGAGATGGCCGACAACTATAGGCGAGGAAATTTTTTGTCAAAAGATGTTAGGCGCCTGCGAGAACAAGCCTCTATTTTGGCGGCTAAAAAGCTTTCTATTGAGGAAAAACATGCTCGAGAGCTTGCTCAGCTGAGAGAGTCTGCTGATGGTCATCTTTCAGCTCAATTGGCCGTTGAGGAGAAACTGAGTGTTGCTGAAGAAGAGATTCGTTTGCTGCGAGAGCAACTTTCTGCGAGTCAAGAATCACCTGCGGCACGCTTTGAGGTTGAGCGACTGGCTGGGGAGGCGAGAGAGAAAGCCGAGCGTGATGCTGCGGACTTGCGCAACCAGTTAGCCTCGCATGAAGTCATTCTGACTGATCTTAAGGCCGTGTTGGAAGTTGAAGCGGTTGATCGTTTCAAAAGATCCCCTGCCTATGACGCGCTTTTGCTGCGTGAGTTTGAAAAGGGCATGAGGCAGGCGAAAAAGTTTTTCGCCATGAAGGATCATTCAACCGAGAAAGCTCTGGGGCGTTTTGACAGGTCTCTTCAACAGCACATGGATAGCGGTGTGGGCTCAATTAAAGAGCAAATAAAATTATGGCGAGCCCACTGCCGTTACAATAGGACTGACCCTCATCCCATGCATTTGGAGATCCCCAGCAAGCGCGTCTTCAATACATACTATTCGGGTCAGAAAGGCAGTTTTTCTGGTTCGGGTGCTGAGCCAGATTTGGGCCCTGTTGCTAGAAGGGATTATGAATCGTTTATGCCCGAAGGGGATGAGGAAGTCACCTGGCCTTCAGAAGAAGAAATGGAGGATGAGGAAGACAGCGAGGGTCCTCCTGCAGCTAGTTGAGCCTTAGGTCTTTTTTTTTTTTTTTTTTTTTTTTTTTTTTTTACTGTCTAGGACTGTAGATTTTTACTTCTTTTGTTCCTTCAACTGTAAATGACAGAAGTTTATAAAATTCTTTTATTTTTTGTTCAGCTTACTTTGCTGAATTTTCGACTTTACTTAGTTTTTTGCCAAGTTTTTTTTTTTATATCTCTATTCAGCTGCCTTTGCTGTATTTTTGGCATACTCAGTGCTTGTCAGGACGTATCCGACCATGCACCAAGTTTTTTAGCATATCTTATATATATATTTTTTTTATTCAGCTGCCATTGCTGTATTTTGGCGTACTCAGCGTTTGTCAGGATTTATCCGTCCATGCACCGAGTTTTTAACATGCTTTTTGTCTGTTCAGCTGCCATTGCTGAGTTTTGGCTTTTTACTTTCTCGCCAGTTCTTGCTACGGCGAGTATAAAACCTTTTTTTATGTGATGACAGCTATGTGTGATGGCGAATGCCTTTTGCGTTTTGGCGAGTGGAATCGAGAATCTCTCAGTAATAAATTACTCTTTATTGAATACTTCCTGCAACTTTGTTAACGTAATCATAAAAAAAACAAATGCTAAAACGAAGAACTGTTCTAAGAAAAAATAAAAAGGCTCATAAAAATTCTAAACTTGACCCCCAAGTTAAGGATAATATATCTTCAAATACTGTGCATTGCATGGACGGGGTAGTTCGCCAAAACCTTCTCGAGTGATGCGATATGCCCCGTGGCAAGCTATTCCTGTAATCTGATAAGGCCCCTCCCATTTGTCTGCGAGTGACCCTGCAGCTTTGTCTTTTGTTACTTGGTTTACCCTTTTCAGCACTAAGTCGCCCAGCGAGAACCTTCTTTCACGCACATGTGAGTTGTAATATCTGGCTACCCTCTGTTGGTATGCAGTGTTCCTTATTTGCGCGCGCTCTCTTCTCTCTTCTAACTCATCTAGGCCGCATTTTAACATATCGATGTTGATTTCTGGCTGAAAAAGTTGTACCCTTGGCGAAGAGAAAGATGTTTCACTCCTTTCTGTGGTTCGATATGCCCAAAGTACCTGTGGTAATTCATCTGCCCAGCTGCCCTTTTTAACTGCCAATTTAGCTTTCAGGTTATGTTTTATGATTTTGTTTACTGCTTCAGTCTGGCCATTCGTCTGTGGGTGTGCTGGATAGGCGTAGTAGTTGTTGATGCCATACATATCACATAGCTCCCTGAATTTCCTCCCGTCGAATTGGGTCCCATTGTCCGTGATGATGGTATTTGGTATCCCGAATCTGTATAGGATATTTTTCTTCACAAAGCTTACGGTGTTTGCTTCTGTTATATGTACCAATGGCTCGGCTTCTACCCATTTTGTAAAATAATCCACAGCTACTATGGCATGCTTTGCTCCTTCTGTTGCTGTTGGCATTGGGCCGATCAAGTCAATTCCCCACATGGCGAACGGCCAAGGCGAGGTAATACTTTGCAAGAGTTCAGGTGGATGTCAGATGTTATTAGCAATTTTCTGACACGCTTCACATCTTGCTGCCACCCTTTTGGAGTCGGCGAACAGTGTTGGCCAGTAAAAACCCTGCCTTAATGTTTTGTGGGCTAAGCTAGCGCCCCCAGCGTGGTTCCCACAATTTCCACTGTGTATGCTTCTCAGGATTCCTTCTGCTTCTTCAGGTCCAACACACCTCTGCAGCGCCCTCGAGTATCCCCTATTGTACAGTTCTCCATTGAGTACTGAGTATCTTGTAGCTCTGTACTTCAGCCGCTTTGCTTCTAGCGGGTCACCTGGGAGTACATCATTGATGAGATATTCTTTGATTGGTGTGATCCAGCTGTCCCTTTCGCCAAAGACTGCCCCAACTTCCTCTGTTTTAACTGTACTCGGCTGCAATAGGCGGATCATAGAAATATTTTTGGGCCAGATGCTGATTGTGGCGGATGCCAATTTAGCCAAGGCGTCAGCCTTCTCATTTTCTTCTCGGGGGACATGAACAATTCTGTATTCTTTAAATCTCTCTAACAACTCCTTTGCTAATACCAAGTAGGTGATCATGCTTTCCTCTCTTGCCTGGTATTCATCTAGTACCTGATTGACAACAACTTGAGAGTCGCTGAAAATTTCCACTTCATCTGCTCCTAGGACACTGCTAATTTTTAAACCCGCTATGAGTGCCTCGTACTCGGCTTGATTGTTGGTAGCTTTGAAGTCAAAACGCAAGGCACATTTAACTGAATCCCCTTCTGGGGTTGACACTACTACCCCTGCCCCGCTGCCATGCGTGTTTGACGAGCCGTCAACGCGGAGTTGCCATTTGAATATCTTCTTGTTTTGTTCCTCCACCATTCTCGCCACCTCTATGCTTGGTTCGGTGAATTCTGCTACAAAATTTGCCACTGCCTGGGCTTTAATTGCAGTCCTTGGGAGGTACTCTACATCGAATTCACTTAATTCGATTGCCCACTTTGTTAATCGACCGGATACCTCTGGTTTCTGCAGGATCAATTTTAATAGACAGTTTGTGTATACCCCGTTTTGTGAGCCTGGAAATATGGCCTCAGTTTCCTCGCTGATGTTATTAAAGCTAATGCCATTTTTTCAGCCGGCGAGTACCTAGTTTCGGCTGATAACAGTGCTTTGCTGGTGTAGTATATTGGTTTTTGGATCCCATCCTCCTGCCTTACTAGCACAGAACTTGTGGCTGCTTCAGAGACGGATAAGTATATGTACAATGTTTCTCCTGTTTCTGGTTTTGACAGCAGCGGTGCTTGCCCAAGGTAATCTTTCAAGGCCTGGAAAGCTTTTTCACAATCCTCATTCCACTCGACTCCCTTTCCTTTTTTTAGAGCTTTGAAAAATGGTAGGCATCGGTCTGTCGATTTGGCTATGAACCTGCTCAGTGATGTCAGGCACCCCGTGAGCTTTTGGACGTCCTTAAAAGTTCTTGGCGAGACCATTCTGGTTAGCGCTTGGATCTTTTCAGGGTTCACCTCTATTCCTCTCTGATGCACTTGATATCCGAGAAACCTCCCAGACGGCACGCCGAATACACATTTTGCTGGATTCAACTTCATTCCATATTTGATCAGTACATCGAACGTTTCCCTCAGGTCATCTGTGTGCCTATCTGCGGTGATGCTTTTTGTCAGCATATCGTCAACGTAGACTTCCATATTTCTCCCGATTTGTCTGGCGAACATTTTGTTGACCAAGCGCTGGTAAGTTGCCCCAGCATTCTTTAAGCCGAATGGCATGACCGTGTAACAATACAGCCCCTGATCTGTGGTGAACGCCGTCTTCTCTTCGTCTGGCTTGTGCATCTTTATTTGGTTATATCCTAAATATGCATCCATGAAGCTCAACGTCTCATGTCCGGCTGTTGCATCGACTAACTGATCAATCCTTGGTAGCGGGAAGCTGTCCTTGGGGCAGGCTTTGTTCAGATCGGTGAAGTCGACGCACATCCTCCATTGATTGTTTTTCTTTTTTACTAAGACCACATTCGCCACCCATTCTGGGTATTTGACTTCTCTAATTGACCTTGCGGCGAGCAACTTTGATACTTCCTCTTTTATCGCTGCACTTCTTTCTGGGTTGAAACTTCTCCTTTTCTGCGCAACCGGTTTGCATTTCTCATTCACAGCCAGATTGTGCGAGATTACGCTTCTATCAATCCCTGGCATGTCTTCGTGGCACCAAGCGAAAATCCCCCTATATTCCTTCAACAAGCTTGTCACATCTTTCTTAACCTGTTCAGTCATCCTTGCTCCGATCTTTACCGTTTTATCTGGTTTCGCTTCGTCTAGAATAACTAGCTCAGTCGGTTCTTCTTTCTCTCTGCTCGTTTTGTCTCTTGGGTCCAGTTCGAAGTTTCCCGGATTATCTTCCTGCACTTCCCTGTCTACTTCGAATATGTTTAAGGTTTCCATTCCCACTTTATCTTTGAAGATTGATAGGTTGGCGCGGCGAGCCATCTCCTGTGATCCTCTCAATTCTCCAACACCAAATTTTGTAGGGAATTTTATTTTCAACGCATGGGCTGAAGTAACAGCTCGAGCTTTGTTAAGAAACGGTCGGCCAAGTAAAGCATTATACGGCCAATTATGGATGTCAACCACGACAAAGTCCAACAGGATTGTTCACCGGCATGGTGCTGTACCAAATCTCACCGGCAGTTTCACAGTCCCTAACGACCTAACTTCTGCACCACCGAATCCCTTTAATGGCACATGGAATGGTTCAAGATCTTTTCTGTCCAGCCGTAATTCATCATATACTCTGGCACTTAAGATATCGGCTGAACTTCCATTGTCAATCATCACCCGAAGGACATCCCTATGGGCTATTCGAACTCCCACGACGATTGCATCGTTAGGTTTTACATCGATCCCGTCTGAGTCTTCTGCTGTAAATGTTATAGGATCATGTCCTTCTCTTCCCTTCTTGGGGTTTCTCTGCACGGAATTGATCTCCATATTTCTGCTTTCATACATTACCTCTCGGACTTCTGTCATCCTTTCACGATTGCTTCTCCCAGTATGAGGTCCGCCAAAAATGGTGTTTATGGTGGCGTTAGGGCTGTTCCTCCTTGGACTTTTTCTCTCCTGCCCGTTTCCTTGGCAGCTATCCTGGCGACCACCATATTTATCTCCCTTCAAAGCAAAGTCCTTCAGATGCCCATCTCTGATCAAACTTTCAATGTGGTCACGCAGCTGAAAACACTTAGAGGTTTCGTGCCCATGATCTTTGTGGAATCGGCAGTACTTAGTTGTGTCTCTCCTGGCATTTGCTGACTGCTGTCGAGGGTATTTAGCGAGCCCTTTGTCTTCCACCACAGAAAGTATCTCCTCTTGGTCGCCGGTCAAAGGGGTGTAATGGTTGTATCTTCCTCGAAACCTACTGGCTCGAGGATTTCCTTTGCTTTCTCTCGAATGCCCCTTTTGGCCTTTCTCGTCTCTCTGGCGATCACGTGATACTGTCTTCTTGTCATCCTTTCGGTCCGATTTTGAGTCAGGTTTGTGTCCATGCACGTAAGTACCCCCTTGTGCTACTTCTTCCTCTTCTGCTAATGCATAGTCGCCAGCTATTTCCATCATCTCTTCATAAGTCTTCGGTCTCTCTCTTCGCAGGTCAAAAGACAATCGCCCACTTTGTAACCCGTTGGTGAAAGCGGCGATCACAGCTACATCGCTGGCATCTTCAATTTGAGCGACTTCCTTGCCAAATCTTGCTAGGTACTTCTTGATCGACTCGTTGTGCTCCTGTTTCAAATTTGATAGATGAGCGAGTGACTTTCTTCTCTGTACACTCCCCATGAACTGTCTTATGAACGCCTTGCTGAGATTTGAGAAACTGCTTATACTTCCGGGTGGAAGTCTTCCAAACCACCTTGAGGTGAGATCGCCGAATGTTTGAGGGAAGGTGAGGCATAACAGCCCGTCATTGGATGAATACTGGGCCATGATGTTGCGGAATCGGCGAACATGCTCCTTAAGGTCCCTGTTCTCCTTATACTGCTCTATGGTGGGCATTCTAAATCTGTCTGGAAACTGGGTGCGAGCAATATCTTCAATGAATGGGCTGTCTGACTCATCATCCGAAGATACGTTACGACCATACCTTCGTGCCATTGCTGACACCTTCCTTGACAGTTCTTGCAGGGTGACATCTCGCTGACCAGTTGGCTCTCCTGTTGGATCAAGTCTGCTCTTGATTGTCATTCTCCCATGGTTGTTCCTATTATCCGGGCTCCTTCGATCTTCTGTGCTCTCGGATCTCCTTCGCCGTGCTCTTTTGGACCGTAACTCCCTTTGTGGACGTGGACTCTTATCTTCAGACGAGATAGAACGGTGTCTCCGTCGGTTCCGTTGATATGTGTCACTGGAATTGACTCCGTGTGTCCGCGCCTGGTCTCGCTCCTCCCTGGATTCTTCATTCATCACACCTTTTCCTTTCCTTTGTTTTCTCCTCTCGAAATCCTCTGGGTGGTCCTAGGGAGTCTCCTCGGTGGATTGTCTTGCTTGAGTATCAGGGATTGCGATGTGAACTTCTGATTGTAGCCTTCCGGGTGGATGGATTCCAGGGGTGGTTAACTCATAAGGAGATGAAACTCCCAAACCGATGGGAAGCGAAAGTCCTATCTTGTTGGCTTCGCTGATTAGGTTTACCAACGCAGCTTGGAAGTGTTGCAGAATCCCAGGGTCAGCGGCCCTAGTCCCTAGTGTTGCCGCCGATTGTTCCCCAATTGTCACTGCCCTATCTCCTGTTGGCGCAGCTGGTTCAATAACCTGATCTCCGCTGGAGTTAACGTCTCTATCACTGTCGTTGTTCATGTTCTTTAATTCGCAAGGGTTCCTCGAAGTTTTCTGTTCTAGATGACCCCCTCCTTCTAGCGCCAATTGTTGACGGTGAAATTTGGATTACCACGTACTCAACAATTATACCAATTCAATATAAAACAAGAAAATTAAGAACGCATGCAAAAGACAGATTTTACGTGGAAAACCCTTGAATGGGAAAAACCTCGGCGCCCCTGAGGGCAGAAAAATAATACTAGGTTTTCGTTGTTTTGTTACACACTTAGATCTCTCTTACAATTGCTCTCTCAATCTCTAAATTTCTGAACCCCCTCCTCATGGGATAGGCGGTTCTATTTATACATGTTTTATTAGGGTTTCCCCTCGTTCTTTAGCCTTGTGGCGGAAGGTTTCCCTCTTTGATTCGTACTAGGATCCTTTTCTGTCACGGATCAGGCCCACTTTCCCTTTCGTGACTCCTTGTTGTTCTGGATCTTCTAGAAGTTTTAGGTTTTATTTCTGCGTTTCTGCCGAGTCGATCCAGGCCCAGTGTACTGGTCTGGCGAGTACTTTTACTTTCTAGGTATCGTATCTTTGGGGAGCACATTTCTGCTTTCGGCGAGTACTCCTCTAACTTTAGCGACTACATCTTTGACTCCCTTTTGGCTTGAGCTATTTCACCATTCTGACTTTGCTAAGCTTCCTCCCTTGACCCGGTCAACGAGTGACGTGGCGGTCTTTCGTTTGGCTCTTTTGATGACATGTCAGGTTGGCGAATTTATATATACAACATATTGTAAAAGGAATTCGACCATTAATATATATATATAATATATGTGGAAAGCAAAATGAGTCCACGAGATATATATAATATATATATGGTTTACAATTCAAAGAAAAGGGAGACCACACTCCTAAGTGATTCACGTTCGTGATTGGATTGGAAGATCTTGCAGATTACCATCGACGCAACGTCAATCGAATCACGCGACAAAGGTACGATATCTTTTAGATGTATATTAATTAATTAAATGGTTAAGGTTCAAATTTTGGAAAAATTTTAAAATATACTAAAAGTTTTTTTTTAAGTCTCGCTTCCGCTGCGTGCAATCGTTTTTTTCCCTATAGATAGAGATATTAAAGATGGTGTTTATTAAGTTTGAAAAATAAGTAAAATGGTAGTTTTGGAAATAAATAAAATAAATAAATAAAAACATTTAACTTTATTTAATTAAATCAAAATTTAAACAAACGGGATATAAATATATCAGTAGGGGGTGCGTCGATAGCACCACTCTTATTATATTATTATTGGTCATAAAATGGATGCATATTTGACTTTAGATAATTGCATTGGAGATGTGAATATGCATTTCTCTAAAAAAATTTCAAAATTGGGCCCATAATAAATAAAAATGCTGATGTGACATTATTTAGAAACTCAAAAATGCATATTTACATTAGAGATGCTCTAAGTGGGCATATTTCGAATTACATATAATTACATTTAACATATATACCTTATACCGATAAACTTTTTGCCAAAATGGATTTTTGAAGATACCTAATTCAAGTACTGAAAATTTAAATAGGTAAATCTAACGATTGTTTGGGAAAGCTTTTGAGAGGCTTAGAAGCTCTTTTGTGACCCAAAAATAACTCTTGGGGCTGTTTGGGTAAAATAAGAGAAGAGCTTCTTGACTTTGAAAGCTCTTTTACAAGAAGCTTCTCATGAAATGGCTTCTACAAAACACGCGAAGGTAAATGTACAGTTAAATGAATTTTTTATAGGGAAATTATCACTTTCCTTCATGAGATTTGCCATATTAGATAAAATGGTCCCTCTAGTTTCAATAATGGTCAGTTAGCCCCCTAAAATCCTAAATATTGGTCATTTTACCCCTTTTATCAAGTTTTCTATCCAAAATCTCTTTGACCGTTAATTGTTTTTTTTTTTTTTTGAATAGCAGAAGATTTATTAAGGGTCGAGCCAGGCCGAAAGCAAAACAAACAAACACGAGAGCAACCCAGGCCAACAAGGCACAACAAAACCACCAGAAACAGCAAAAAAACACACCAGCAAAGCACAAACCACAGAGCAACCCAAAACCAACACAAGAAAATAAAAACAAAAACAAAAACAAAAACATCAGGTATCACCCCATTGCACAAAATCACCACCCAAACTAGCAGCCTTCTTTGCGAGCAAATCCGCGAAAGAATTCGAAGCTCTATAAGAAAAAGAGACAGTAGCATTGCTCAGCAAAGACAACAAGAGACGAATATCCTGAATCAGGGGAGGATGCCTATCACTATCCTGAACCTCATCATTGATCCAATCCACCGCAGTCTTCGAATCATTGACAATGGAAATACATCTATTCCTCAGGTCGCAATTAGACAAACAAATAGCACAAGCCTTGTGGATGGCCTCAATCTCAGCAGAGATACCATCGGAAATACCTAGAAAAGAAGAGAACAAACATAAAACTTTGCCATAAGAATCCCTCAACACACCTCCCATTCCAGCAGTGCTCGGAGAACCTTTCGCCGAATCGTCGAATCGGGGGGGGAATGATAATTTCCCTTTTTTATATTTCTAATTTTACCCTTTTCTTTCATGTATATATAACAAACTGAAATTCACACTCATATCCTTTCCACGGATGTTCTTCCCCAATTTCTCTTATCTCTCTCCATCATGTAATCAACTCCCCATCTGCTTGCCGCAAAGATCGTTGCTTCCACCGTAAAGAGACATCAACCTCTAAATCCATCACACGACCTCATCAACCTCCTCACCGTCTCAACCTCGTCAACTTCCTCACTATCTCGATCTCTCCGAGAGCTTTTATTGATACAGATGTAGAGGGTTAGGTTGTGAGTACTGGGTTTCTGGGTTATGTGTATTGAAGATGAAGTAAAAAAAATCAAGTGATAATTGCACTGAAAAGACAACTTTAATCAAGTTTTCGTTTGTGGTATTAAATAAGAAGTGTGTTTGATTTTGGATTCACAGATTCAATAATTGCTAGATTTTCAATGTCCTTTTGTTTCTTGGGTTCTTATTTGTGTGAATTCTTATCTGCAGGGTTCTTGTTTGAGTAAATTCTTATTTGTGTAAAATGAGGATTTCAATTGAATTGAAAATTTTCTCTAGGGTTCTTATTTGTGTAAATTCTTATTTGTAATGCAGTGTTCTTGTCTGAGTAAATTCTTATTTATGTAAATGAGGATTTCAATTGAATTGAAAATTATGAATAATTTTTTATTTGTGTAAAATGAGGTTTTCAATTGAATTGAAAATTCTGAGTAATTTATTGTTCGTGTTTTTGTTCCATTTACATGTTTGTTATGAGAAATCTATAGTGTGGCATAATACATAATGCATTCCAAGCAATTTTGTCGTTTCACTTGTACTATATCATTTGCTTTATGTATATTTCAACAAATTAGTCATGTGAATTTTGGTATTCTTTTGAAGGAATGGATAATGGAACAATGGGAGAAAAATTACGACATTAGTGCAATAGCATAAGCAAATAATGGTAGCTCATTAGTTGTAATGTCTAAAGGTTTGTAAGTTTGTTTTGTTATCTATGGAGCAGCTATGATTCTATACACAAACCCGGATTCAATTTGTGTTGAACTGTTGATGGAACTTCCTAACAAGCCTAAGAAGCTTGCAGGATCATATTTCTTTTTCAGGTAAAAATAACTCAATCTAATAAACATCTAAGTGTGTCTCTCATGTGAACAATTTGTTGCAAGGTAGAGCAGCATTGCTTAGTTGTTGTTGTGCTTTGTTTTGTGTTATTTGTAGCAAAGAGGCAAGAGGCTTTGTTGGAGGAGAGGCCAGGCACCACCAACTTCACCATTACTGCTTTGATGTCTGTGAAATGGAAGGTATAATAATAAATTTATGTGTATTTTGCCATTCTTGTTATGTAATATGTGTTGGGTTCATGTTTTTAATTAGTGGGCTTTTTTTTTTTTCAATAGGAACTGAGTGAGGAAGAGAAGCAAACGTGGAACGCAAAAGCCGCTGAAGCAATGGAAGCGTACAAAAAGGAATTGGAAGAGTACAACAACTCCATTGTAGCAGCCACAGATGACAACCAACAACCACAGAAGGAATTGGTGGAGGATGAAGAAGAGCACACTACCAACAACACCATTGCAAGAGCTATGGATGCCAAACCAAAGAAGAATAAGTCTAAGTGTGTCAAGGACTGTTGAATATGTTTAATGATTTGAAAATGTCCATGTTCACACACATCTTTAGTACAAGTAGTAGTAGTAAAAAGCAAGCCATTGGTTTGATGGCACTTAGTTGTGTGTGATTGATTTGCTTTTAGAATTAATGGAAATGCTATGATTCCATGTCAAATTCTCAAATTTCTCATTTTAACTTATAACTTTGTGGTATGTGAGAGAGATTGTGTTGGAGACAGGATCTAATTGTGAATTTGTGTTCTACCAATTCCTATTTTTCACACTAAAAAGGTAACAAGAATCTAATACCAAGATTTTAGCAAAAGATAGTGTAAAAAAAAAAAAAAAAGTGTTATATTTTAAGAGATGACTAACTTAATTCATGATGTCTCTCTACTTTTTAATTTTATTACTTTATTTATTTTAGTATATATTTTCAAGGAAATATAATCGAAAGAATATTATATTATCCCATATGAGGTAAACTTTTATTTAAAAAAATATGTACATATATTATTTATTCCAATTAAGGTAAAAATGTTATATTATAGTTAGATCTGATTTTAATTAGACACAAGTATACAATCAAAATGTCCATGTTCACACACGTCTTTAGTACAAGTAGTAGTAGTAAAAAGCAAGCCATTGGTTTGATGGCACTTAGTTGTGTGTGATTGATTTGCTTTTAGAATTAATGGAAATGCTATGATTCCATGTCAAATTCTCAAATTTCTCATTTTAACTTATAACTTTGTGGTATGTGAGAGAGATTGTGTTGGAGACAGGATCTAATTGTGAATTTTTGTTCTACCAATTCCTATTTTTCACACTAAAAAGGTAACAAGAATCTAATACCAAGATTTTAGCAAAAGATAGTGTATAAAAAAAAAAAAGTTATATTTTAAGAGATGACTAACTTAATTCACGATGTCTCTCTACTTTTTAATTTTATTACTTTATTTATTTTAGTATATATTTTCAAGGAAATATAATCGAAAGAATATTATATTATCTCATATGAGGTAAACTTTTATTTAAAAAAATATGTACATATATTATTTATTCCAATTAAGGTAAAAATGTTATATTATAGTTAGATCTGATTTTAATTAGACACAAGTATACAATCAAACATGCTCAAAAGCACTTCTTCATAGGTAAAAAAGTCACATCATAATTAGAAGAGATTTTAAAATGTTCCTACCATACGGTCTCAAAAACTCTTCTTGAATATACCTTCAAAATAGTAACTGAAAAGTTTTTACTTCTCTTCTTCTACCTTCTTCTACCGCCAAAAGCAAAGGTTATCGCAAATGGGCTATCGTTTCAATTTTCAATTTCTCTCTTCCCATCGTTTCAATTTTCAATTTTTCATTGCTCAACCAGACAACCACCAGTCAACGGCGGTCGTGCGGCGCTCGTGGAGTCATGCTTCTTCACCGTCGTCCGTCAATCTTCAACCACCATTCTCCATTCTCTTCAAATTGCAGCTGACCCCAGGTTTTTCTTTCATGTCGAATTTCGTTTTATTTTGTGTTTCATGCTTTGCTTCTGATTTTTGATTAATTGGCCTTTCGATGCTTGTGTGAATCTATGTGGTATACTGGTATCTTGCAATTAATCTTTGTTTTTTTCTATTTTTTAGTACACTGTTAGACCATCTCCAATATATATGTCAATGTCAATGTCAAATTTCGCACAAAATATAGTGAAATGTTATATTTGACACATCATTTTAGCATTGTACTCCAATGCAAAATTCGATTTGAAATGCAATTTTTTATTTTTTAATTATTTAAAATTATAAAAGTCAACAAATACAATCAATGCATTCAATGAATACACTGAATATTTTGTTAGAATTGTTTTAGAGTAATGCTAGAGAACCCAAAAAAGCGACCCACATTTTGGACCCAAACCTATATGGCAACATCACATGAGATCTTTGGGAAGAATGACGTGGGCCTATGTTGTGTGAGATGTTGCCACATAGATTTGGGTCCAAAATTTGGGTCACTTTTTTGGGTCCTCTAGCATTATTGATTGTTTTAATCTCAATTTTCTCTACCAAATTTGTTAAATTTTTATTATTTAAAATAAAAAACTCAACAAATACGGCTGTATTTATTACTATGTCAAATTTGGCATATGCTATGATATAACTTTTTAATTCAACGAATAGGTCTTCATACTGATCCTTTAAAAAAAAATAAAAAAATCTTCATACTAATTTGTCACACCCACCATGTTGTTAGTTTAGAATAAGTATTTTTCAAAATTATTATCAAAGACTAACAAGACTTCTCTTTAATTATAATAATTCTATTTTGTGATTCTTGCACATTATGTATTTAGTTACGAATAAATTAGCTTTAGTAGGAATTTTGTAACCTTTTTTTTTTTTTTTTTTGATAGTTAATTTTGTAATCTTATTAATCTTCAATATTTTCTGTTTTTATAACTATTGTCATCAAATATCTACAACACAGTCAATGAGAAAAAGTTTTACCGAAGGCCAAGTAAGTTCGGTTCGTAGTCCTTCAACTAATGATGAGGTTCAAAGTGAAGAGGAGATGATGGATGGGTGATCGATCATTGATCAAAAAGTTGTTTGGTGTGGTTCTGTAACTTGTGATTTGTGTAATTTTGATCTTTTTATGTACTTATGTCGAAATTACTTAATTTTAGAATTGATAATTTTATTGTTTATTTTTAGTCTTTTTTTTTTTTTTTTTTTTGGATATTATGGTTATTTATTTATTTAAAATGCTATTTCTACTTCTACAGTTACCGTATGATTCAATTATATATTTATATACAATAATTGCTTCAAAAAAAAAATTATATACAATACTTTAAAGCAGGTTCGCGGGTAACCCGCAGGTTCACGGGATCGTGGGTTCGCGGGCAACCCGCAGGTGAAACACCTACCCACAAACCATTAGAAGTTTGTGGGCGCGGGGCGGGATGGGTGGAGTCCAAACCCTCCGGCGAAACTTGAACCCATTACATTTCGCGAGTTCGCATATGGGTTTGGATTTCATCATTGTTTGCGGGTTCGGGTTTAGGTTTTTCAAAACCCGCCAAACCCAACGCGTTGCCATTCCTAGTCTCACCTCTCACTTGTAGGGATGTCAAAATTACTCATTGATCCGGGGACCCATGGGGACCCGAACCATTAGGGGCGGTTTTAACCGTACCAATTAAGTTGTGGTATAGGTCTGGTATTTTTTTTAATACCCGATTTATTTCGGTACGGTTATGGGATTTTAAGTCCCCGTCCCGTCCTATCCCCGTACCCGTTATCAATATATATATATATATATATATATATATATATATATATATATATATATATATATTTGAAGCACGTAATTAGTATTGTAATTAACTCTTAAAAAAAAAATTAGTACCGTGACTACTATCTTCAAGAAACATAATTTTCCTTCATTTTTTCCCTCCAACTAACATAATTTTCCCTCTCATTTCTTCCCAATTTTTCCCTCCATTGAAACATTACTCCATTACAGATCATTATATATAATATACCCCACACTATTATTTTCATATTATTCAATAATATTTTTATATGATCTTTATAAAAAAAAAAATCATTAAAAAAAATACATTAATGGGATGGGGATGGTATAAGGTAAAAAACCGATCCCCTAATGGGGAATCCCCGTACCCGCACCGATTTTTTTAAGGCGGGTATTTATAGGGATGGTATTGGAAAACCCGAACCGAACCTGTACCATTGACATCCCTACTCACCTGCCCTCTTTGTTCGGTCATCGCCGAGTGGGATCCAAGTGTATTTTGTTACCCATATTCAAAAATATTTAACTGCCTGTCGTTTTCTCATCTCCAGTCGGGCACTACCATCGTTGAATCCCGGACGTTCACCATAGTATTTCTAGAAATCTCTCTTTTGCCGGTTGGTGTGCCTTTCTCTACTATATCTTTTTAATTGAAACTTAGGGGGGTGTATTCAATTAGGATTAATTATGATTCTTGAAGACATTTTTTAAGTGACAGATTTTCATGGATTTCTACGGACTTTTATAAATCCACATGGACTTTCATGGATTTGTTTAGACATCTATCTCAGACTTTTATGGATTTGTTTAGACATCCAAGGATTTTCATGGATTTGTTATCTCTAACTTATATATCAATAGTAAGCTAATTAATTATAGCTAATTATATAAAAAAAAAAAAAAAACCTTTGAAGTTGGAATGAGCAAAATTTGATACACCAGTCAATCTATATTTGCGTATATATATATATTTTGAGGTTGTTGCTTATGAAAACAAAGCGATTGAATTGAATTCAAAATTGGCTAAGGCTTTTATAAATTTGTTATCTCTGACTTATCAATAGTAAGCTAATTATAGCTAATCATCAAAAAAACCTTTGAAGTTAGAATGAGCAAAATTTGATACACCAGTCAATCTATATTTGTGTATATATATAGTCTGCGGTTGTTGCTGATGCAAACAAAGCGATTGAATTGAACCCGAAATTGGCTAAGGCTTATCTGCGTAAAGGCACTGCTTGAATGAAGTGTAGATGAATTATTTTTCTTTAAAATAAAATGCTAATAAAGAGTTTTTCAAAAAAAAAAAAAAAAAAAAGCTAATAAAGAGTGAGCATTTTGGTGTTTGATTGAAGGCTCTACAGATTAATTTGGTGTTGTTTTGTGCAATTCTGGCACGTAGTGAGTTTTGTACTTGTTATACTGTATATAATTATGTGACTGCAACATATTCTCACATATATAATTATGTGCAGTTTTTTTTTTTTTCCTTTTTAATTCACAGAATATACTGGGGATGGAAGCTTATTATTCTCACATGCATCGGTTTTTTTAATTTTTACATATTAGTGCTTTTCGTTTCTGATTTGAGAGAGAGAGGGAAAGCAAAATCCACCAAAATCTTTGGGGAGAAAGCTGGACATGTTATGACATTTGATATTTATATCTTTCACCATCAAGTCCACCAAAATCCATCAAAATCCATGACTTAAGAAAATCCTTTAAAATCCAGTCCTAATTGAATACACCTTCATTCTTGTAGACATTTTTAAAGTCCCAATTCAATACACCTAGATTTGGAAGGATTCTTTAAAAGTCCATATAAATCCTAATTGAATACCACTGGATTCATATGGACTCTTTTAAAGTCTTTAAATGTCCAAATTGAATACACCAGGATTTATAATGTCTTTAAATGTCCTCAAGAATCCTAATTGAATACACCCCCCTTAATTTAACAGTTTTGTTTTCGCAACTGTCATTCAGCTTTATTCGGGGTTTTATTTTCTGTTTAATTGGCGATAGAATTTTGAGTTACAATACCTTCGTTTGAAAAGTAGAATAAGTGTTTAATATTTGTTGCCTTGCTCAATGAGTGGTAGATGAAGTACGTGAATCCTTTGAGTTTGTTTGAAGAATGCTTGAAGATTAGCAAGGAAAAAGTTCCAGGGCGCAGGAAATGGGCACAGTTGCTAGGTTTGGATCTTAATGATAAGTATGTGAGCCTGTCTGCATCATGCCATCAAAATTGGACTTCAGAAACTATAAAGTATGAAATCTCTTATGCATATGATTACATCAACAAAGTTATGCTTATCAAATTGCATCTAAAGCTCAATATGTAGAGTTGTTTAATTTTGTAGTTGTATATGATTTTTAACTTTTTAGTTCATAAATATTCTAGGATAGAAGTTCAAAAGAAAAAAAAAATGATTCTTTGTTCATCTTTTGGTTTACTATGCATCTCGTTTTGTGCTTACACATTTGCAATTTGAATTTTGTCAACACTGCAGTCCTCTGTTTAGGGATAAGGAAACTATTGATTCAATAGCTATTAAACTACGATCCTTGGTAAGTTTGTGGTTGCTTTATATTTCTTTTCTTTTTTTTTCTCTTTTTGTGTTTTAGCTATTGTTCTTTCTTGAAGTTTCAATTGATTAGTGAAGCATTTGACCGTCAAACATGTATATCATGATTCATTTTGTTTAAAGTGTGATTCGTTGCACATGCCTATGATTCAGATAATATAATGTTGTTGAAACTTTGAGCTCCTTTCAGATTTTAAGTTCGTTTCTTTGACTTTATGCAGATCTCTAGATATAAGTTGCACTGCGTTGTTGTTGGCTATCCTTGTAGTATAAAGAATGAGAACCCTTACGTGAGTTTACATGTCATAAATTTTCAAGATCGTTCTATCATTTGCTCTGAACTAATTATGTTCTTTCCTTTTTACTCAATTAGGGTGAACAAGTGAAGATTTTTATTAATGACCTGCACAATACTGGAAAACTTGGAGGTTTAAAGTATACATATTGGGATAAGAGGTTTGCATCAAAGGTTTGTGTGTAAAATACTATGTAGAAAAAGATTTGGAAAGTGTGGAAAAATTCTGTATTCATTCTTTTCTGAATTCTCAATAGTTGGTACAAGAGGAATAAATATACTAGAGAATCAGGAAACACCGAAACAGTCAAACAAATCACACTAAATCAGGAATTAAGTAATTATCTAGTCGCCCAATTATAGACTAATTACACTAAAATTGTACTGAGAAGAAACCTCAACAGGAAGTCCCAACATTTCTCGTTTCGGAATAATTTAGACACATGTGCAAGAAGTCTTATTTAACTCGTTAATCGATTGGATGCTTTGTCAAGTAGATATATGTGACTATTAAAATAAGTTTAATTTTGTTTCTTTCTTATGTGTAGCTGTTAGGAAATGCAGATTCTAACTATTTTGCAAACAAAACTGCCAAACATGATTACCCATAAAATTTTGCTATGAATGTATGTCTTTATTTATGATAATAATTGTGCATTAGTGATATAAATTACAGGATCTGATAAGATCATAGTGTTGACAGGCGAGGGAAAGTAATTTAATGACATATTTCAACTGCGTAGATCATTGCAACCATTTACTTGTGGGATGAGGCATTCTGGTGATGAAGTATTGCAGGTAACTTTTCTTTTATCTCCAATGCAAAATTTGATTGGTTCATTTTAAGACAAACCATTAAAATTTATTTAGTTTATTCTTAGACAATTGTTACTTCTTAAATGTTCATTAAATAAACCTGGAAACATCATCCATAGTTAACTTAGAAAGTAAACTAGGAAAGGAATTAGCCCAATACAAACCATTTGAATCCACTTCCAAATGAAACAAATTTTGCAAAGATGGCTTTCAATGGAGCCATCTGCCTCAAAGCATATAGAACTTCAGCTTCAGAAAATCTGCCAATATGCTTTCTATTCATCTCATCAGCAGCTCTAAAAACCTCATCAATATCGGCTGCGAAGGAGGATTGGTTTTGAAAAAGACTTTTATAATAGTCAGCCATCACACTTCCCATATCGTCTGGATCATCCCTCCAAACCCCCTCATTATCTAGCAGCCCCAATTTCTTATTTCTCCTCCTCCTTTGAGAAGCTTTAAAGTGGAAGAACCTGGTATTTTTCAAGCCCTATCAAGCCTTTCCTGTATCATCCCACCCCAAATTGTCTATTGTTCCAAGTAAACTTATAGCCTATAAACCCCATATCTATTAGATTACAACTATCTATAGCATCCCTGAACTTAAACATAGCCCCAACACTAAGCAATACCTACTGACCCCTGCGTCTATCTCCATAACTTCACCAATCATCTTCCCCGAAAACATCGCAGTCTCCTTATTACTACAGACCAGTAACCAGCGGTAGATTATGAAGCTGGATCTATGATGTGAAAATTACATTTTACTAAACTCGAAAGTGCACAAATCATTGTGATTTGTATAGAAGCAAGTAGAGTTTGTTTCACTGATTCTAATTAAGCAAGTAACCTATAGATTGTTTGATGATTGAAATTAAACTACGAAATTAATCTAAGAAAGCAATTTAACAAGAAATCGGATGAATGTGATCAAGAGAAGGAAAACACTAGGTAACCGATGCACCCCATATGTGAATACTCAATGTAGTTAATTAACTTTTTTACATGATTCTACTCAAGTCTAGGGTCCATTCTTATGAATCTCATCTTTATTATGATTATTACCATATGACCGTAGGATGAATCAAGTATTCTTAATCATTACTTTAAGAAAATAACATATAAATATAAAGTACAAAGTGATCATTCTTCCGCCTCAAGTCTTCAACAACAATATTCATAAACTTAAATCAATATAAATATAATATTTAAGAAAATAATATATAAGTATGTATAATCACTTAAAAAAAACCTTTTCTTTATTTATATTTAGTTTTATAATATATATATTTAATATTTCCTCGGTTTAATCGGATCGGTTCAGTTTTTGACAAGAGAAAACCATCCATGACTCAAACTCGGTTTTTATTTTTTTGAATCGGATTGACTTGTCTCAACAAGTTGACACACGTATTTTCGATTCGGTTAACCACGGATAGCAATTTAGAATTTGGACTGACATTCATTAATACTTGGACATTGCAGGGGTACCTAGAATTTTTTAACAGTTGTCGAAATGAAGGGTGGATCTCAATAGCATCTTGATGAATGTAGTGGAGGCTGTATTGGCATCCTCGGTTTCGTTTGGGAATGAATATCATCGACAATTTTTTAATTTAAATAAAACTTTTTCAATGTTTAAAATTTTATTTATTGAGATAATTCAATTTTTTTTTTTTTTTTTGTTGAACTTTAATTTTAATCTTTTTAAGTGCAATTGAGAAGATTTCCATTTTTAACCTTCACAATTTGGAATTTGGAGTGACATTCTTTGATACTTGGATACTGACAGGAGTATCTAAACCGTGTGAAGGTCTCGAAATACCTTTGCTTCCTTTGAGATGAGAAATACCTTTGAATCTCATCTTGATTGTTGACCAAAAAAGTAATTGTCGAACATATCATAACCCATGAAAGTACTATTTTGCCCTCGGTTTAAAATAATTAAAATGTCAAAAAATCAAGAATTGCAATATTATGTATTTACATTTTCAAAATTAAATTATAAAACTATTAATGATTATATATAAAACAATATTTAAAAAAGTGGAGGCCTATTTAATTATTTTTTAAAAAAAAATGGATAGAAGAGATTTTATATATTTTTAAAAAATTATGGATGGAGGAGATTAAATCCCTTCCATCCATCAACCAATTTTTTCTTGGTTTGAGAATTAGAAAAATAATGTTTTTTTTTTTATAAGAAAATAATTAAAAATTAAACTCCATCAATTGAAAATTGCTCCAGATCTCGGAATATTTTGTGATTTATTAAAAAAATAAAATACAATTTTTTTTAATAAAAAAAAAAAGTTTGGACTTCCTCCTCCAAACTCAAACGATAGAGCATATCATCTGCCATTGAGCTCTATGATGGAGAAGATCCGTCATCTACCATGGACTTAATCGCAGATGTTCCGAAGAAGATCCATCGTAGAAAAAAAAATGTATTTGTATATATAATTTAGTCCGGTCTACAAATATTTCCTAGATTCGCCCCTGGTTAGATACATTTGAATCTGAAAATTAAAAACAAAAATAAAATACCTTCTGCAGTTCTATTATTATTATTATTATTATTAAATAAAAAATAAAATAGAGATATCTCCACCGTCCATCTCAAAGATGGACGGTGGATATCCATCTTTTTTTTAATTGTTTTTTATTTTAATTGTAAATTATCTTCTTCAGAATTTCAAATGGTCAATGACATTAATGCCCTTCCAATTTAACAGTCAACGGCCCAAATGAATGTAAAAGGTAACAGATGGGGCGTTTTTAATGTTTCTTTGATTTTATGGGGAAAAACGGCCAATATGGCCAAACCCTGTCCTCGTCTTAACAATAGGGCAAACGTCAGGGGGGGAAATGATACTTTCCCTAAAATTATTAGAGAAACCAAAGAAAAAAAAAACTTTCAAAATAAAAACCCAGTTCATAGTGTTGAAAGTCTTTCTAATATCAATTTTATGGCAATGTTACTCCCATAGCAATGATTGTCAAGAACATTGATACAATCTGAAGCAATAGCAATGTAGTCTTGAATATGTCTGCCTTTCACAACCCAAACTGATTCGGAGAAATAATTCTAGCAGCCACATCACCCAAACGAGAAGCAATTATTTTGGTGATAACTTTAAATAGAAAATTCCCCAGCACAATAGGGTGATATTGATAAACTGAGAGAGCATCTGTCACCTTAGGAATAAGAACAATAAAGTTGGAATTTAAATTAGGTAAGAGCTTACCCAAGGAAAAAAAAAATCTTGAACCGCCGTGACAAAATCTAAGCCAATAATATACCAGCAGTGTTGATAGAAAACGCTTTTAAACCCATCAGGCCTAGGAGCACTAGAAGCATCCAAAGAAAAAGTTGCTCTTTTAATTTCCTCCGCACTAGGTGTTTTAGTAAGTAAAATATTCTCCTCATCCGTAACAAGTGAAGGATAAATTGTTCCACTATCGATAGATCAGGGGTGGTGGAAGAAGAGATAGAAAAAAGTTCCTGATAAAAAGAAATGACATGATTTTTAATAACATTATACATTGCATGTAAGGTCAGCATGTATATAATTAATGAATTTCGAAGAAATTGGAATGATTGAGGAGGCAATTCGCAACCCTTAACAAACCAAATCGTAATCCAAAATAATTTAACTTCTTTCTTCTCCACCCTTCATCTTCTTCATCCAAAAACACGAACAATAAACAATATTTAAAAAGTTTAGAGAAAAAATATATATATAATAGATATTCTCCAAGGAGGAGATGTGGTTCCAGATCTCCTCCATTTTTGTAGGAGATCTGAAACAAAAATCTTCATTAATGGAGAATCACGATCTTCTCCTTGGAACCAAATTCTCAATTAATGAAGATTTTAGATTTCCTCTAATGGAGATATGGTTCAGTGGTTCTCCTCTATTTGATCTCCGTAGAGATATGGAGAGATCATTATTTATATATATATATATATATATATATATATATATATTGATTTTGTAATAGTTTTATGATTTCTTTTAATTATTTGGATTTTATATCTCTTTATTCAAAATTTTCTTATTTTTTTTTTTTTTTTTACATTTATTTTTATATGGGTGCCGACATTGCCACCCAAAGAAATTATTTGTACAGCCATTTTTTATGGAAAATTACATAAACTTACCATAGTTATATGCATAATTATACTAAATCGGTAAAAAATAAAAATTAAATTAAATTAAAAAAAATTATAACAACACTAATTCACCCTTGACCCATTAATTAACAGTTGATTAACCATTGATAACAATTAGTCATTAACTAGTGAATGGTAATTTGTTATTTTTCGGTGTTATTAAATTAATGAAAGAATAGAAAAAGAGTGTCCAATAACATATCGTCACATCAACTCTAACAATTTATTAATTAAATATAATATTAATTAAAAAAAATGGCTTCATCCTCTCCTTCAATTTTCAGAGACGAAATCGCAAACCAAAATAATTCTGCTTCTTTCTTCTCCACCCTTCATATTCTTTACCATCAAAATCTCATCCAAAAACATAAATTAAACAATAAAAATTATTTTAAAAATTTAGAGAAAAAATATATAATAAAGATTCTCCATAGAACCACATCTCCTCCATTTTTGTAGGAGATCTGGAATAAAAATCTTCATAAATGGAGAATCCAGATCTCCTCCATTTCTGGAGAAGATTTGGAACCAAAATCTCCATAAATAGAGATATGTCATCTCCAATAATGGAGATTTTAGATTGAGTGACGATATTTACACCCCTCAAAAACGGTATGTACATCCCAATTTAGTATATTTTTAAAAATCCAATACTATCCTTGAGTAAAATTACATAAAGAACTAAATAGTTTGTAAGTACACACTAATAATTATTAATTGGTTTTATATTAATCCTTTGTAAAAAAAAGAAAAATGAAGTTTCCTATTAATTATTTGATATGATAATAAAAACCTTTTTATTTTATCAAACCCTAACTTCTATTTTAAATACTAATTTCAATTTCTTTTATGGAATACAAATTGATTTAGTTGACAAACAATTTACTGCTATAATTGAGTGAAACAAAAATCAATACCAACAATAAACTTTCTTAGGAACAAAGGAATTGAGATACACTATTGTGTGCTGAGAGACTCTTTTTATATAAAGAATAAAAAAAAAGTTTTAATGCAATGAAAAGAAATTTTTTTCATACAATTTTTTAGTGACATCAAATGTTTTTACAGAAGTTAGAAATTATTTTTTTAAAGAGAAATTATTTATTTGAATAAAAAGATATAAAATTTGAAAATTTTAAATAAATCTAATTAGATAACAAAATAGTGGAGTGTGCTAACAAAAATATAATACAATAAAATTAAAGAAACAGTATTTTTGGCATTAAGTAGGGTTTATTTATAAACCAGAGATTTTTAAATTATTATAGGGGTGTACTTACGAAAGGGGCGTACATACAGTTTTTGAGGGGTGTCAATATCACCACCCTTTTAGATTTCTTCTGATGGAGATCGAGTTCTCCATCATTTTATATACCACCTGTTGTATGATTATTATGGGGCCGGTCGAGGGAGAGGGGGCTCATAGGGGCCATGACCCCCCTTCTCCCACCTCGTCAAAGCCATAAATCTGAGAGCTGAACCCATGCGTCCCAGCCCATTTGACACCTATAGTGCCCACCATGGGGAGGGCAGCCTCCAGCCTCCAACATGAACAGAGACCGTAACTACGAAGGAGTAAGTAGGCAGCTAGACTCGGATGAGAAGCTGGCCTCCTTTTTTCAAGAAATTTCAAGATATAGTGTTTATTTACAAATCTTTATCTTAACCGATACGACTACTGCCAACATACCCCCATAATTTATCCATTATTATCAGGTCTAGAAAACATGCAAGAAAAATCGTTTTAGGAATGATAAATAGTTGCTACTTCCTTTTACGGCCGCAGCATCAACATTGTCTTATGCCAGTGTAAACCCAGATAATAAACTGAACCAATCGATTTAGACTCGTTGCACACAAAAAAAAATGAGTTTTTAAATTGGGGTAAACGTGCAACAAGAGACGGTCAAGGAAAAAAAGAAAAAACTGAGGTTCTTCAATCAAAGGGTACAAGATGCAAACAATCTGTAAATACAATGGAAAGGAAAACTATCGATCAGGCAAAATAGACATGCAACTAAAAACAAAGGATCGCCTCTTCTACTAGTTCAAATTCTCAAGTAATATTTTTCTTTCTCTTTTTTTCCCCTCTCTTCGCAAATCAAGTTGGCCAGATTTTCACATTAGGATTACAATAAACAACAGTTCATGATTACAATTTCTCAAACCACACTAACCACTAAAAAGTACGAAGGAATCTACCAGGGAAGCACGATGCAATGAGAACCTGAAACTCGGATTGAGAGAAGAGAAGAAGTCTTTTGCTCCTCAAGAACTCAAAGTACTCTCCTATGCCCTCCGAAAGCCCAAATCTGACAGGAAGAAAAGAAGACAACATATGAACCAATGCCACATTTACAAACAAGAAATGAACAACAAAAGCATGTAGACGACTAGATGTAAACGAAGAAGAAATTATATACAGAATGTGACAATCACTGTATTATCATATATTGAATCTAGATGCTCAGCATGAGACATCAGTATAGATATGCCTGTATTAAGAACGATCAATCTCTTGAATCAAAGATTTCATTAACACTAACATAAATTAAGCAGCTAAATCCATATAAATGAAATACTTTGGATTATAAAGCATTTTTATTTAGAGAATAAAATTAACACCAACAAAAACAAGTTGGATTATTTCATAGAAATAAAGATGAAGTATTCAACTAGACAGCTTATTGTTTGTAATTTTTACAATCTTTCTAAATCTCAATACCTTACAGAAAATGTTATTATTTATTAAATCTTCTAAACCGATCAATTATATAGGCATGCTTTTGGTGTAATAAGAGTTCCCAAAACATAAAATTCTTTAAATGTTAATGAGATCAAAAAAGGAATTAAAGATTGCGACAATCCTATTGCTGCATCCTAATGGATGTTGAGTGAGAGGTCAAATGACTTAAATTAACATAGTCCACAAAATTTCTGGACCTTCCTTTGTGCTAAACTGCTATTTACTTAAAAAATAAATGCTTGGTTACAGGAAAAAGGAAAAAGAAGGATATACTTATAAACAGGAGAAACAATAATTATACCGATTAATATGTACTAAATATTCTGTCCCTAAGCACCCCCTCCAAACATAACATAAAACAGCTATTGTTTAAAATTCAGAAAAATTATTTTTATAATATCCTAAGCACATAACATTCTCACAAATAGGAATAAAATTCTATCCTGCAAAAAGAATTCCAGTAAAAAAAAAACATGGTATCCCAATCTTTCATAATTAAACAATTTTGCTGCTCTAGCTGTTTCTAATATCACTCAACAATTGTGTGGATTTCATTAGTCTCTCCAAAACTGAAATATGTTTAAGACTGTGAATGAAATTTGGTAATAAGCATGTATATAAGCTCTATTTTTCTATTGGAAATTAAGATCTATTGAAATATACGAAAAATCTATAAAAAAAAAAATGAAGGGACTTAAATTTAATAAATCCAATGAGTAGGAAAAAAAAACCATGGTCACATCAGAAACTGTTATGTGGAGGGCTAATTATTATGCAAACCTAGAGTTCACAAGTGGAACTGCAATAAACATCACTTTAGATCTTCATTTGCATAAACAAAAAACATATATCAGTTCACTTTATTTTTCTTCATTTGCATCCGTCTATCGAGTGACATAAAATTGGGTTGAACAAAATATCAAGAAGTGATATTTTCTCTCAGACAACACGGCATTAAATGAATTAAACAAGGCAAATTATAAAAACAGACTGACTTTTCCATAAATGGCTTTGGAAAGAGTGCTAGAAATTTTAAAGACTCATAATCGTGGCTGCAATGGTCTTCTCTTTGCCAGAATTTGGATGCGTGTTTACAACCTCAGATTGTTGAAGCAATGGCCATTCTTAAAGGAATTTGGTTGGCTGCTAGCTCAGGCCTGTTGCCAGCTACTTTGGAGTCTGATGCTCTTGGAGTGGTGGAGATGATTTGTGCAAATGAGGCATCTTGCGCTGACATAGGTGTTGTTGTTAATGACATCTTGTGTATTCTTCAGCTGGTTAATATCTCCCCTATTAGCGTTGTCCCTAGGATAGCTAACAGTGTGGCTCATGCATTGGCCAAAATTGCACTCAATCATGAGGGTGAGTCTATTTGGTTGGAGGATCGTCCTCTGAGTGTGGAGAGTCTGGTTTTGGACGATTGCCCTATTTCTTTGTAATTGTTTCTTGCTTGTTTAATGAATTGTTTTTCTCAACAAAAAAAAAAATGATATAATGATACTTTAAGTATGTTTTGGTAAATATATTTACATGTGCTTGCTTGTAATTTAATTTAGAGACCCCTATTTTCTATTGTTTGTGTTCGTTTCTTGGTCATTTTTGGTGTTTTATTGTGTTTTGTGAGTCTTGTGTATGTTATTTTCCCTAAATAAGGTGCAGGGCTTAATTGGAGAAGTTTAGGGGCTCAAAAGATGAAGAAAAAAAAAAACAAGAAATGAAGAATGTTGTCGCGGACCGCGTCGGCAACCGCATGAAAATATCAAAGAGGCGATGCTGTCTTCCAATGTCTTAATCGACTGCATGTCTCAACCGCGCTTTCTTTCTAGGTGGAAATGGTGGAAACTGTCACCATTTTAAACTGAGTTGGTGAGAATGTCAGTGGGTTAATAAGTTAAGTTTAAAAGGCACCTATTATGGTGAACTACCAAAATTGCCCTTAGTTAATGATTTATGTTATTCAGTTTGGTCTTTTCTCTGTCCACACTTGCAACAAAAACGTCAGTAGGATTTAACTCAGTTACTCTGTCTCTCTACAAATAAAAGTTCAAGGTGTTGCCCCGACTTTCTTCTTCAGTAAAATAAGGTAATATTTCTTCATCCTGCTTGTTTGAATAGTTCGAGCATTTTAGTATTTTGTTAAACTGAAGCCATTGTTATAATTTAAGAACTTTTCTTTTTATTTTCGAGCCTTTTTGAAACAATTCGTGCCTTTTTGCTCATGAATCGAGCCTTTTTGAAACACAATCGTGCATTTTTGGTCATGAATCGTGCCTTTTTGAAAAACCTTTCGTGCCTGTTTGAAACAAAATCGAGCATTTTTGCTACAAAATCGAGCCTTTTGTAAGAACTTTTCTTTTTATTTTCGAGCCTTTTTGAAACAATTCGTGCCTTTTTGCTCATGAATCGAGCCTTTTTGAAACACAATCGTGCATTTTTGGTCATGAATCGTGCCTTTTTGAAAAACCTTTCGTGCCTGTTTGAAACAAAATCGAGCATTTTTGCTACAAAATCGAGCCTTTTGCTTACAAAATCGTGCCTTTTTGGTCATGAATCGTGCCTTTTTAAAAAACTTTTCGTGCCTTTTTGGTCATGAATCGTGCCTTTTTGGTCATGATTCGTGCCTTTTTAAAAAACTTTTCGTGCCTTTTTGGTCATGAATCGTGCCTTTTTGATCATGAATCGTGCCTTTTTAAAAAACTTTTCGTGCCTTTTTGAAACAAAATCGAGCCTTTTTGCTACAAAATCGTGCCTTTTTGGTCATGAATCGTGCCTTTTTGAAAAACCTTTCGTGCCTTTTTGAAACAAAATCGAGCCTTTTTGCTACAAATTCGTGCCTTTTTGGTCATGGATCGAGCCTTTTTGAAACAAAATCGTGCCTTTTTGGTCATGAATCGTGCCTTTGTGAAAAACATTTCCTGTCTTTTTGCTACAAAATCGTGCATTTTTGCTCATGAATCGAGCCTTTTTGAAACAAAATCGTGCATTTTTGCTCATGAATCGTGCCTTTTTGAAAAAAACATTTCTTGCCTTTTTGGTCATGAATCGAGCCTTTTTGCTACAAAATCGTTCCTTTTTGCTACAAAATCGTGCCTTTTTGGTCCTCATTCGTGCCTTTTAAAAAAAAAATGTCGTGCATTTTTGGTCATGAATCGAGCCTTTTTGCTACAAATTCATGCCTTTTAGAACTGAAATCGTGCCTTTTAGAACTGAAATCGTAACTTTTTGAACTGAAATTGTGGCCTTTTCAAATCGTGCCTTTTTGAACTGAAATCGTGTCATTTTTAATGGTTTGTGATTATTAATTTGACAGCCTCATGAATCGGATTAGAATAGTAATATCTTACAACGGTCGATGGGAGCAGTTACTCGACGGAAGTCAGAGGTTCGTTGGATCTGATAACCGAGGAATGTATGTGTCAAAGAATTTGACTTACGATGAATTGGTGGCGATCGTGCATACTATTGTGAACTATGATGTAAACAAATACAACGTTGATTTGTCATCAATATCAATAGTTCCTGGCAGTACGTGTCGCACATTTATAAGCAATGACGACGATGTCCAGTTTATACTAGGGGAAGATCGAGTGATCCCTCAAGTATGTGTCAGTCTTATTGAGCGGACAGCTGGAGATGTGTTAGGGAATGATATTCCTCCCCCTGAAAATACCCTACAATTTGGATCCTTTAGTGGTAGCAACCAAGTGTTCACCCAAAGGAGTGGCAGCGAAGGTGGGAGAAACATGTTTGGTGTCCCACAAGTTGTGGTTGACCATGCAGATGCCGCTGAGACTCAATTTGGTGATGTGTTTGGTTGTCGAATTGAGCAGTTTGATGCGCAGTACAATGAGCAGAACAATGACAATTACCCGAACCATGAGGTGGATAATGAGGCAAATAATGAACATGTTGATGATTTGCAAAATGCGGATGAAGAGCATGCATATATGCAAACACATGGTAGACGTGTAGAAGGAATTAGTGGCACTACACTAGATATGCCTGGGACTTCCGAGGTCCGTTATAATGTGACAACATCTGATTCTGTTAATGGGACAACTTGGGTTATTCCGGGAGCAAATTCATACTCGTTTGGTACTGGTAGAAGCAGCACCTTGGAAGCGCAAGAACCGAGAACCATGATTTATAAGGGTCAATTTTTCCCGAGTAAAAAGGATTTGAAGAGGCTAGTTGGCGATTTTGCGATGCGTCAGAACTTTGAATGGAAGGTGAAAAGGTCCAATAAGACAACTTTACATCTGATTTGCATCATTGACGACTGTACGTGGAAATTAAGAGCGGTGAGGAGAGAAGAAGGGACTTACTTTCAAGTCAGAAGTTTTGTCAACGAACACACCTGTCCCTTGGAGGAGATTCACCGTCGCCATCGACAAGCTAGTGCAACCACAATCGCAGAAGTCGTTGCACCTAGACTTCAACAAGCCGATGGTCGTCTCATGCGTCCGAAGGACATAATCGCCGATATGAAAACAATGTATGGCATCCAAATCATGTACAGTAAGGCACATGATGCCCTGCAATATGCATTGTCATTGACGTATGGAACGCATGAAGAAAGTTTCCAACTGCTGCCATCTTTTGCATACGTTCTGGAACAGCAAAATCCAGGCACAATCACAGACTTACAGTGCGCAGATGATGGTAAATTCCTTTACTTTTTTATGTCGTTAGGGTCCTCAATTAGAGGTTTTCGGAGGTGTATGCGTCCTGTGATTGCAGTTGATGGTACCCATTTGAAGGGAAGATTCGGGGGTACAATGTTTGTGGCAACTGCACAAGATGGAAACGAACAGGTGTATCCAATTGCTTTTGGGTACGGTGACTCAGAAAACAACCTTTCATGGGAGTGGTTTTTGGAGTGCTTGAGAGGTGCCCTTGGTCATATAGATGATCTGGTTTTCATTTCCGATCGTCATGCAAGCATTGAAGCAGGGATTTCTAAAGTGTTCCCTTATGCAACCCATACCATATGTTGCTGGCATTTTGGTGAAAATATGAAGAAGCGATTCCACAGAAAAGATGTTGCCGACATAATGGATAACGCTGCTAGGTCGTACAGCCAAATCCACTACGATCGCCACATGGAGGAGTTACGTAGGCTGCACAAGGGTGCATACGATTATGCCATTGATGCCGGTCCACACAAGTGGTCCCGTGTTCATTGCCCCCAAAGAAGGTACAGGTTGATGACAACAAATGTTGCAGAGTGCATAAACTCATGCCTAAAATTTGCACGGCAACTGCCATTGATGACACTGGCAGAGTTCATTCGGAATATGCTACAAAAGTGGTTCCACGATCGTCATACAAATGCACGGTCAATGCGTCATCGATTGACCGACGCAGCACATCTTGTGATCCTCAAACGTGTCGAGAAATGCGGTTATATGACCGTAAATGCAGTTGACTGGAACATATTTTCCGTTAGACACAAGGCAAAACAGTGGACGGTTGACTTAGCCCGGAAGACATGCACATGTAACAAATTCCAAATGGACTTTTTACCATGTTCACACGCACTCGCAGCGGCAAGGTACATGACTCTGTCCATTTATTGCTTTATAGTACCTAAACGTGAATCTCACTGTTTTCATTGTTGCAGGGAGCGGAACTTGGATTTCACATCTCTTTGTGCGGACTACTACAAGAGGGAGACACTTATTGATGCATACTCGGTTCCTATAATGCCTATTGGTCATCCTTCTTCATGGGTAGTGCCATCCGACATCGCAGCGCGGGTGGTTTTAAATCCAAGGACAAAGAGACAATCCGGTCGCCCGATGGAGGGTCGACATGTCTCGTCTTCAGAGAGGACAGCCACACAGTCGTGTAGAAGATGTGGACAACCAGGACATAACAGCAGGAAGTGTTCCAACCCGCCTATGGTTAATGAAGGTCCTAGTACTATTGTACCCGAACAATACCGTCGCAAGTGCAGCATCTGTCATTCAACTGGACACAACAAACAAACGTGCCCTCAGAAGGACTCTATCGTGGAATGAATGGAGTCTTACAAGAGGAGACTTGACCCCACATCATAAATGCTATCATGGAAGCGATTGAAGGGATGAGAGTTGCATTGGGTGCTGCTATAGGGGCTTTTCCATCCTGCTCGGAAGGTTAGAGAAGTGTACTGGAAGATTTACAACTCCCTATATATTGGCACTGAAGATGCTCTTGTGGCTGCTTATCCAACACTAGACGACGAGCATAATAACATATACAGTAGGCCAGAGTTAGTGATGTTTATTTGAGTGCAACGAGTTTCAGCTAGAGAGGACGAAAAGATGAACGATGCAATCATCTTAGGGCTTATGTTTTAGACATGTGTTTTGGATTTTAACTGCTGTAGTTTGTTTATTTCCACAAGTCACCATACCAGTTGATATACTCATATATGGTTGTTTTTTAACTTTTTGTATGCTTTGATAAATGTCAATATATGGTACTTTTTAACTTTGTGTATGCTTTGATATATGTTAATATTTTAGAAATATTTTATGTTCGAAAATATTTTTGAATTTAGTTGAACTTTGAACTGCAAACAACTTGAAATAAAAAATTAATAATTTCATTAACAACAGCTCTGTTATGTACAACAACTACAACGTCCTGGAGTTACAATAAACCTCCACGGCCATCTTTTGCCGGATGATGGCCATATCGGCTTCCGTCCAATCGAATGTATCCCTGTTCGCCGTCAGGTACTCAATCATTCTCAACGTATGGGCACCACAGTTTCCCCTGCAATTAACCACATGAACAACCATTAGCATTGATACATTTCTTCACCGATTGGGATAGAATAACAACTTGAAATAGTCATACCCCGATTCCTGTTGGGGCACCCGGTCGGCTGACACAAATAACATCCGAAACGGCCCATCCCTCTTTTTGTAAGTCTTGTCACCCGGTTGTCTATTCCTGTGAAAGTGCACCGTATAGAGCTGAGAGGGTAGCAAATAGCGCAGACATGCAAACTGGGCATTCCTGTGCCTAAATGGGACATCCCGTCTGAACGGGTCAAACACAAGAATGTGCCCATACTGCAGATCGATGCTGGCCATGACCCAATGCATACCTCCAACGTTGCAAGGAATCAGAACCTGCAGGTGTTTCTCCAAGGTGTTATCAAAACTCGAATAAACATAGACGCAAAACTCGAATAAACATAGATGCAAAACTCGAATAAACACTTACAATGTCAACATCGTGCCAAGGCCGATTCCCTAACGGGAGCTCCCCACGGACCACCATAAGCTCATCACGGGACCACTGCTGCTTAAACACAGACCAACCTGATGGGGGTTTCCTCTCCTCACCAGTGCTGATTCTGTCCCATTGGTGATCTAACAATGTCTGAAAGAAAATTAACTGAAACGTTAGGCAGAAGATGTATGAACACATCAATGTCGAAGCGAAAACCGTATAATATTAACACTTACAAAGAATTGTGAATCCAGTATGTTGATCCTCGAACCGTAGACAGTGGGGTGCAATCGCTGACGCCTCCGGACAATCTTCAAGTATGCGTCAATGTGCTAAAAATTTGAACAGTTTGTATTGTTAGGATGCAACCATTTATGACTGAGTTTTATAAAGACAGTTCAAGGAAGGAACATACAGTATCCTCCAACTCCATGAAGTTGGTTTGCAACCGGTGGAACCAAGTGACAGGAACACCAACTGGGTCGTGCAGATCCACATCACGTCTGCATAAGTAGGGAAAAAGTTACATAATACTGACTTACATATTTGTCAAAAAAAACTATAAACAGAATGTAATACTTACAATTCCCCCGACATGCTCCTCTTGTAGTCTGCGTACGCCGCAAGCTGTTCAGGATCTAACAGTCCATGTGGATTCCATTCATGTGTCGGCGGCGGCATCACCCGTGCCCTCTTTGGTAGACAGGGGTCTGTGTATGGGCTCCGTTCCATCCAACCTCGACGTCGAATCCGGTCTCCACGCCTTAGGGGTGGGGGAGTCTGTTCCGGACCATGGCGATCGGTGCGGTCTGAGGAGGAACTCGGTCCCTGTTGATCGACCTGTGACCGTGGAATCCGAAGAACCAAATCTCTCCTCGAGGATCGCCTGGAGGGGTCGGCTATGCTTTGGTCGATCGGAGGCTGCGACGTGCGGTCAGTGGACAGCTCATGGATTTCAACAGGATCATGCAGCAGCTGTGATGAGCGGTCTGCGGTGACTGCCTGCGATGGTATACGTTCCAATAATGTTGTCTCTGTATCAGCGGGGACCGCCGGTTGTCCTAACGCATCAGGAGCCTGCTGCTCGGGTACTGTGTCTGTAGTATATGCCTCCCCATGTCTGGCCCCTGAGCCTGTCTCATCATGATCAGTACCTGTCCTGCCTGTACTGAATGCACCATCATGGTCATGAAATGGTTGGTCATCGAACGGTGGATCCTCCTCCATACGCCTCTGCGATGGCGGACCCTGCGACGTCGGACCCTGTAGCGTCCGAATCATAGCCACCAACTCCAGATGCTGTGAATTTCTTTTCTCTTCATTCTTTTGGATAGCATCCATGACATCCGTCCGTAATGTTCGAACAGCATCCATCACTTCTGCTAATTTCTGCTCCCAGCCCTGAAAGGATTGCAGACTCTGTCAGTACTAAAACTATTAAGTCAATGGAAAGTAAAGCATGCGGTTAAAAAAATGCTGATGTACCTCCGGATGGTCTTCAACGCCTTCAGGTTGCTGACCTTCAGGTGCAGGCCGTCTGGGCAACGTGAATCGTACCCGCCTACGCCTCACGGGAATAGGACTGCGACCCTCCGGGTCTGAATCACTAGGTCTAGGTCGTGGTTGTCTGGCTTGACTGAAAGGTATCCGCCTAGACCTCGTGGGACTCTCAGTACCAATGTCAACCTCCGGCTCTGAGCCCTCAAGATCATAAGGTGCAGAATACTGAGGATCCATATCACTAGGTCCGTAATATGATTCCTCTGTATCACTGGGTCCGGCAGTCCTATGTCGATCGGGATCCGGGCGGTCACGAGGTAAATCTGCGGCATCGTCATCATATAAACTGCCTCCCAGGTTTATGCCTTCATAGTACTGTTGATGCCTCTCAGCCTCCGTAGGCACCAATTCAGCCCGCGCAAACATCTGCAATCGGAGTGACATCATTGTAATTGCAAACATACTGAAAATAATAAACATTAACAACATCAATACTTACCCTTTCAGTGAAAATCTTATCCAGCGTTTTCCCCCGTGGTCGCGCAGTCAACTCCCATTTCAGAATACGTGGAGGGGGTAGCTCGATTACCCTGCGTTCCCCACATTTGTGCTTATTGCTGCTAAGGTCCGGGATAACCTCAAAAGCAAATATCTGCATAATAGATAACACATTAGTGATATAAAATATTTTCTATTAAAGTACGGCTGTAAATTATAAATTCTCACCAATAATACGTGCACTAGACCGTATATGTTATACGTCTCAGTGGTGTTAGCCGTGGCCTGTTGTTGCTTTCGTTGTTCGGACCGCTGCTGTTGACCATCCAAAGCATGCTTCAAACCAGATATAGTCCGCCTATACACGTATGCACCCCACGGGAATGCATCAAAAGCGTCCAAGTCCTCAACTAGCTGAAACTGCCATAATGGAATTTTATATCTCTCGTCCACCCCCATCAGTATCCAGTTCAGCAAAAACAATAATGACAGCTTCACCGCATCGTACTGCTGCTCAAAAAGACCACTCCGCAGCACCGCTTTCAGGTCTTCATTCTCTACGACTCGACCCCGAAAGTATCGGTCGTGTATGCCATTTTGTACCATCTCATAACTTGCTGGGTCGGGAATGATTCCGAACTTCAATCCGGTGATTACACAGAACTCAACCCTGGAGAACCGGACCGTATGCTTACCCAACAAAAATCTCATCTCATCTTCTGGCCCGTCGTGATGCAACTCGCGCAAAAGCATCCGATGGACAATTCCAGCCGAAAAATTCATCTCCTGATGCATGTGAAGTAAATGACCGAAGCAGGACTCAGTAAACCGACGATGGTCTTCCATCCGAAGAAGTTCATGTACACTTTCAAGTGCGTTGTGGACATCTGTAATGTCATTCACATGGTCATGCCGAATAATTTTTCCGTGGAACCATTCTCCCACAGGGATTTTCAGGAAATCCTTCAGATTCACCCTCTGCATATTCACATAAAAAAAAAAACCATATCAGTTCATGAAAACTCCTAAAAAATCAAGGTTCAAAAAAGGCTCGAATGCAGTTCAGAAAGGCTCGAATATAGTACAAAAAGGCACGATCACAGTACAAAAAGGCACGATCACTATACAAAAAGGCACGATCACAGTGTCAAAAGGCACGATCACAGTGCAAAAAGGCACGATCACAGTACAAAAAGGCACGATCACTATACAAAAAGGCACGATCACAGTGTCAAAAGGCACGATCACAGTGAAAAAAGGCACGATCACAGTACAAAAAGGCTCGATTACTATACAAAAAGGCTCGATCACAATACAAAGTTCAAAAAGGCTCGAATACAGTACAAAAAGGCACGATCACAGTGTCAAAAGGCACGATCACAGTGAAAAAAGGCACGATCACAGTACAAAAAGGCTCGATTACTATACAAAAAGGCTCGATCACAATACAAAGTTCAAAAAGGCTCGAATACAGTACAAAAAGGCTCGAAAACAGTTCAAAAAGGCTCGAATACACTAAAAAAAACGCTAGACATAAATGTACAAAAAGGCTCGATCAGTTCAAAAAGGCACGATTACAATACAAAAAGACTCGATCACAGCACAAAAAGGCACGATTACAATACAAAAAGGCTCGATTACAACACAAAAGGCACGATCTCAATACACAAAGGCTCGATTACAACACAAAAAGGCACGATCTCAATACACAAACGCTCGATTACAATACACAGTTTATAAAGGCACGATTACAACACAAAAAGGCTCGATTACTATATCAAAAGGCTCGATTACAAAACACAGTTCAAAAAGGCACGATTACATCACAAAAAGGCTCGATTACAACACCAAAATGCTCGATTACAATACACAGTTCAAAAATGCTCGATTGAAGTTCAAAAAGGCTCGATTCAACTACAAAAAAGCTCGACTGAAGTTCAAAAAGGCTCGATTCAACTACAAAAAGGCTCGATTCACAAAAAGGCACGATTTAACTACAAAAAGGCACGATTTAACTACAAAAAGGCACGATTCAACTACAAAAAGGCACGATTCAACTAAAAAAAGGCTCGATTCAACTACAAAAAGGCTCGATTCAACTAATCAAACCCAGATCTTCATCGTTTTCAAAGAATTTTTTTTCCTAAAATAAAACCCTAACCTAACCTGATCAACAAACACACAATCTTATTCGAAAACGAGAATCAAAATGCTTACCTCACTCCTTCTGCTTCGCCGTTCAACTCTCGTCGACATCGCTACTGTTCCGGTGGCTCACCGTCGGATTTTGGTTCTGTTGTCCGTCCGTTCCTCTGTCAAAGGTTTTTCTTTCAACGTTTGAAAAAACTCACAAACCGACAAATGAAGGGGTATTTTTGTCTGGTCACCATAAATGGTGCCTTTTAAACTTAAGTTAATAAGTTGGTGACTTTTCCCCAAAAGGCACCCCATAAAGTGCTATTTAAATTTCGAACCCTTCTTTCTAGAGGATGCTAGATCAGAGCATGCAAGCATGCAATGTTGATCTCGACCGCATGCCACAACCTCAAAAAACTTCCAATGATTCCAAGCAGTCGCGCAATGATGATCCACATGCCATGACCGTGAAAAACTTCCAGTGATTTCATGTGGTCGCACAATGTTGATCTCGACCGCATGACACGACCGTGTGGTGTTTTTCAACTCAGCAAATGACGAGATTTCTTGCCCTAATTTTGCACCAACTATAAATACCACCTCCATTTTCAGACCCAACGACCATTCTCTAGCCTAAAAACACCAAGCTTACATTTTTATTCACCCACCTTCCATCTAAACACAAATCCTAGACAAATCCCACTCATTCCTACATTAGATCCACCATCATCCATCATCATCTACGCAAAGGAGCTGAAGAAGAAGTTGAAGAGGAGGAGAATCCAAGCCAAAAAAGAGGAGGCTTTCGTCAAATAGTTTTCTCTATGTCTCTTTACTCCTCATCTCTTGATTTAGTCATGTTAGGAGTTGCTATCCATGATTGTATTTGTATTACTCTTAACATGAACTAAATCTGTTGAGCTAGGGTTACAATGGATCCCTACCATGGGTGTTGAATAAACACATCCTTTTTATTGAGTTGCTTGTTGAGTGTTGAATGGACTTTTGTATACTCAGGTGATGTTTGGTTACCATTGTGGAATGGTAATGAGAATGTGAATGGGGAATGGAAAGGAAAGAAAAACTGATTTTTTTTTTTCTTTTTTTGGTTGGGACTTTAGAATTAGTCTCTAAATCAGTATTGTTTTGTTTGGTTAACAACCGAATGGAATGCAGTTGACTGTATTTTGACCAAAATACCCATAATTACAAAACATTTATAACAACATGATATATTATGGATAATAATAATAATAATAAAATATGAAAGTATATATAATATAATATAGGACTAATTGCACAAACCTCCCCCGAGTTTAGGTCTAATTACAGCCAGATGGACCTTTTACTCGAAATTACACAAACATCCCCTAACATAAGTTGACTTCCGTTAAACTTAACCATTGACCAAACTTTTAGGGTTAAATGACTTGAATGCCCCCATTTGTATTATTTTATTACCTAAAATAAATAATTAAACAAATATTATCTAATATATAATAAAAATTTAAAAACAAATTGTAAAAATGATAAGGATAATGTTGTTATATTTTTTTCCGATATTTATCACCCATTTTTCATATAAAAATTTAAAAATATATGGACCTTTTTTTTTTTTTGAATGGGTGATGAATCTCGAAAACACAAAAAAAACAAAAAAAGCTCAACTATAAAAGATTTGTTTTTCTTTTGTTGAAAATGGTTGTTGAACCTAGAAAAAATAATATTAAAAAAAGCTCGGATGATGATGATTTTCTCTTTAGTTAAAAATGAGTGGTGATAGATGTCGACAAAAAAAGGAAAGTTCGCCATTTTTTTTTTCTCCTCTAAGAAATGGGTGATAAATATCGAAAAAAATAACAACATTATTCTCATTTATTTTATTAAATTTTTAAATTTTTATTATATATTAGATAATATTTGTTTAATTATTTATTTTAGGTAATAAAATAATACAAATGAGGGCATTCAAGTCATTTAACCCTAATAGTTTGATCAATAGTTAAGTTTAACGGAAGTCAATTTATGATAGGGGATGTTTGTGTAATTTAAAGCAAAGGTCCATCTAGCTATAATTAGACCTAAACTCAGGGGAGGTTTGTGCAATTAGTCCTATAATATATATTATAATAATATATATAATATTATATATATTATTATATACTATTATATATATAATATATATAATAATATATTATTAATTATTATTAATTATATTATATATTATATAATATATATTATTATATTATATAATAATATAGAGTTATAGTGTTAGGATATATGAGGGTTATTTTTAGAACATCAATTTTACTTTGGAATTGGAAAGAGTTTTCCATTGGGTTTTGGGAGGAAAGCTCATTCCATCAAAATGGTGGAAAAGGCATTCCAGTGGAATGCCTTTTCCAATACTTATTAACAAACCAAATATAAAGAATGGTTATTTTTCCATTCCATTCCATTTCATTCCGCCCAACTAAATATGACTTTAATGCTTTTAGATGATTATCTACCATTTGAATGTTATGTAGGTGTTGTGTTAGGACCGAAAGGTGATACACACTACGTGTTCGATAAATTTTCCAATACAAGTTTAGTAAGATAGAAATATGCAAGGCTTGCATGTATGATCTATTTTGTCTGTCATCATTCTTAATGAGTTTATATGCATGTCTAGTAGTCATCGAGAGATATATTATTAGTGTATGTGGATATTATCTTTATTGCTCGAAAGAGAATACAGATTAAATTGGGTAAACACGATCTTCAAATACTCACTTGCATAACTTGATGGATTGGTTGTCTTAATTATTTAATACAATGCATTCTTGTATTGTGTTGACTTTAATTTGATTGCTCACTTATTAGTTGCCTCTAGTTTAGTGTTAATTGAAGTAGTTGCCTTTAATTTTCATACCACCAACCAGTATTTGATTATCCAAATAGTAATATATTTAGCATAATTTGGTACTTAGTGTCTCAATCACTGTCAGAACGATAATCTATTCTTCCTATATTGCATGTGCCGGCCTCATATGATTGTGTGTATCTTTATCACATGTCAATATTTATATGGGTTAAAAAATTAAATAGCACTATTTGAGGCTCTTTTTTGGGAACAGGCACCAACTTACTAACTTAAGTTTAAAAGGCACCATTTATGGTGAACGGACAAAATTGCCCCCCACAGTAACCTTCTTCACCATAATATATTGATAGTTAAAAAGGCTCGAAAATGTTTAAAAAGGTTCGAAAAAGGCTCGAAAAAGGTTCGAAAAAAGTTCGGAAAAGGCTCGAAATGATTTCGTGCCTTTTTGAAATATTTTCGTGCCTTTTTACACTGTCATCGTGCCTTTTGAAGTTGTTATCGAGCCTTTTGGAAAAGTTATCGAGCCTTTTAGAAAGGTTATCGAGCCTTTTTGGAAAAGTCTCGATAACTTTTCCAAAAGGCTCGATAACCTTTCTAAAAGGCTCGATAACTTTTCCAAAGGGCTCGATAACTTTTCCAAAAGGCTCGATAACTTTTCCAAAAGGCTCGATAACTTTTCCAAAAGGCTCGATTAAAAAATTAAAAAATATTTCAAGCATTTTTGAACAAAGCTTCCAGCCTTTTTGTACAGTAATCGTGCCTTTTTGTACATGAAAAGGCACGATTGGTGTATGAAAAGGCACGATTGTACAGTAATCGTGCCTTTTCATTAAGTGTTCGAGCCTTTTCATACACTAATGAAAAGGCATGATTGGTGTATGAAAAGGCTCAAACACTTCATTTCGAGCCTTTTCAATAGAAGATTCAAAACCAAAAAAAATCTCTGGGGGCAGCTCGACCACCGCGAGCTCAGCGGGGAGCTCGACCCCCGAATGCGTTTGCGTAGAGCCACAAAACTAATTATCCATTGGAGGTCTGTTTTAAATCTCAGAAAACTTCAAAGTAAGAAAAGAATGTGTAAAGTAAGGGTATTTTTGTCCGTTCACCATAATAGGTGCCTTTTAAACTTAACTTATTAAAGCAGTGACATTGTCACCAAATCAGTTTAAAAATGTGACATTTCTCACCAATTCCACATATTTATTATTAATCTTTTTTAAGGTTATAATTAAGTAATAAAAATTGTATTATATCAGTTGAGAGCAATTAAAATATCATTTTCAGCAATACTTCAAATAAAATATAACATTTTCAGCTATGCATATTGTTAAGAAAATTAGATAAATTTGGTTATAGATGATTTTGGAGATATAAAAAAGCGATAAGTTACATTTTAATTATTAAAGTTAATATCTATTTTATCTATTTATTTATGACATTGCCATTAAGAATATAAAATGAAAGAAATTAATAAATGAAATCTTAATCATTGTCTACTTATTTATTAAAAAAATTAAAAGAACATACTAACTGAAAATTAATTAAAAATGTATTAATAATTTAAGAGGGTTTAAAATAAAATGTATTAAAATAAATATATTTATTTTAATAAGGGTGCTTTTAGCATTAGAATTGATGCTTATAGTAATAGTTTAAATTTTTAAATTTTAAACATGTATGTACTTATAAAATGGGTGTATAAATCATATTTATGGGTGATAATATCTACATCCAATTGTAAATTAATAAAAATTTTATATTTTTTTTTTCCGAAACTTGTGTTATTATATATTTATTATTATGTTTTTGGTTAATACTATGACTTTGATAAATTTATTTTACTAATTTGTTATTTAAATCTTTTTTTTTTTTAGTCAAATTTGTTCTAATTTATTATAAATTAATTTATTTTAACATGAATATTATAAAATTAAATCACAAGTATGTAAATAATTGTGATTTAAACTATTTTAATTATTTTTTGGTAAATATATTTGCTTTTGGGTTTGCTTTCATTTAAATTAGCTTGCATATTTATTATTAGTCTTTTTGAAGGTCATAATTAAGCTATGGGTTAATTGCACTAGTGTCATGTATTTATCTCTTTAAGCAAAATATCCTTAAGTTTGGAAAAGTCGACACAAACATACCATGTCGTTAAATTAGGTTTGTTAGTTCTTAACAGCAAAAGGGTAGTTTGGTCATTTTATTTATTTAATTCATATTAATTATTAATTCATATTTATTTTAAGAAGGTCATGCGAGGCTGCAAGAGGTATGGGCCCTCTTCTTTTTGGGGAAGTTTTTTTAATTTTTAATTTTTGTTGAATTATTTTAGTTTTTGTAAATATTTTATTTTAGTTTTAATTCATTAATTTTTAAATAATAAAATAAAAAAGAAAATAAATCACGGTTAATTTAGTCATTATATGCTATCAATGTGGTCACGATAGGATATATTTGTATAATTTTAAGCAAAAGTCGAATATACATGTTAAGGTATGTTTATACAATTTGTCCATAATTATATTGTATCAAGCCAGAGCTATTAAAATATCATTTTCAGCAATACTTCTAAAAGAATATATCATTTTCAGCAAAAGAAAAAAAAAAATCATTTAAACTAAGCATATTGTTAAGAAAAAGAAAATTAGATAGACTTGGTTATAAATGATTTTAGAGATATAAAAGAACAACAAATTACATTTTAATTATTAAATTTAATATCAATTTAATTTATTTATCTATGACACTAAACAGTATCTCATTTTGTTTTTTATAATTTATTTTTTTAATTTTAATATATTTATCATGACCTTGAATATTATTTTTTATATTCGAAAAAAAAAAAAGATAATTATATCCTTTGAAGTAATTTAGTTTTGAGTTTAAAAAAAAATAGGTATAGAAAAGTTTTTTGTGTGGGTTTGGTACCAAATATGAAATATGAATAAAAATGACACCAAATATAGTTGATAAAAAATACATATTATAAAAACATACGTTAGAGTCTTGTGTAGATTAGGAAATTGCAAGTGTTTAATGAATTAAGTTTTCTTCGGAAAAAAAAAAAAAACACATACATATGATCCAATGAGGTGCACAATGAAGATCATGCACAAATCCACTAGTCACGAATTAACCGCTTTTCAAATAAAGGCCGACGATTTGCGGCTTTCAAGAACTCCTGCCATGCCATATCTCAAACAAGTAACAATTAATGAATGTGATTCACACTAATAAACAAATTATGCATAATAGACGATAAGACGAAAGTTACCTGCAATATACTAAGAGCAGAAGACCTTGTAATGACATTCTTTGCAACTTCTTCAGGTGTATTGCAAACCTTTAACATAGATTCCACTAGCTGTCAACAGTATAAGAAATATGAGAATATATTGTTCAACTTTCTAAATATTTTCTCTACCCGTATTCAATTTGGATTTCAAAAGACTTTTAAAACTTTTATATTTAAAGAATCTATAAAGGTCATTGAATATTCAATACAGATTTGTTTAAAAAAATCTATAAAAGTCATTGAATATCCGATACATATTTTTTTAAAGTCTATAAAAGTCGCAAGGAATTCAATCAAGACTTTCAAAAGTCTATAAAAGTTGGGAGGTATTCAAAATATCAATAACTTTTAATGATTTTAAAATGTCAATGACTTGGTTATACAAATCTCACAATTTGTATTTCATTACTCATCGAAATACATCAACCACTAAACATATGTTCTATTTTCTAAATAAAAAACAAGCGCACACTCATTCATAACAAATTTCACAAATAAAATAAAATAAACAAACATCTATCGTAAATATATATATATATATATATATATATATATATATATATAATAAAAACTCTCCACCGACTATGTAATTAAGGACTAAAGATTTCATTTTTTTTACCTCCATTTTCAAAACAACTAAACAATACTGAAACAAATCAAACAAACTTCATTTATGTTTATTAAAAATAATTAAAGGTAAAAGCCACTAATCAGCCACACCATAATTAAAGTCGAGTATGAACGTGACTCCACGTAAATATGGTCAACATCAAACTACCCCTTTTTTTGGTATGTAGGTGCAGTTTTTTAGGTTTGTCTTAGAATCTTGAATTAATTTTGGATAGATTTTTTATAATCATTGTTTGTTATACCTTTACAGAGATATGTAAACATTAATACCAGTGTTCGAGTAGGCACTAGGTGCTAGTCGGGCGATGGCCCAACGCCTAGCACCGTGGAGGCCTAGGTGGAGCTGCAGCTGACATTGTTGAGAAGGGTGAAGAAGAAAAGACTAGGGTTTCATTTTTTTAAAGAGAAGAAGCCCAAAAAACATTAAACAAGAAGCCCAAAAAATCATTGGGCTTTTTTTCAAGAAGTACAAAACTGTGTTGTTTTGAGGGTTCTTTTTCAAAAAAAAAAAATCCAATCCATCTTCTTCTTTCTTCTTTATCATAAAAACCCTAGCCACCTCCTTCGAAAAACAGCCACCTTCTTCTTTCTCAGAAAAAACCCTAGCCGCCTCCGAAAAACAAACTAGGTGCCGCTGCCTCCTACGAAAAACAGACCAGCTGCCACCGCAAGGCTCTCGGCCGCCTAGGAAGGCCGATTTGGCCTTATTCGCGGTGGCCGGGGGCCTGTCTAGCAATTCGGTGGCGCCTAGGCGACCGTCGAATCCAATTTTTCAAACACTGGTTAATACTATTATCGGTTAGCTACCTTTATTATAAAAGAAATTTTTTAATAATTTGACTAATTATAAAAATAAAAATAAATAAATAAATAATTGACTAATTGTATTTACACACGTATTTTGACTAATTATAACAACTTTGAGGTGCATAATTATCTTTATGATGCAAAATATAATAAAAAGACAAATAAAAATCTTGAAATCACGCATATAGGCAAGAATGTTTTCATCAAGTTTCATAAACATTAACGATGATTTTGTTTTTTATTTTTTTGAGAAAATATTTTTATTGGCATGATAAATATAATTTTATTACAACAAAGTACGTATTATATTTAAAAGTCAATGAAAGTCTTTTAAATGAAAGTCTATAAAAGTTCATGAACTCTAAAAAGTCATCCACTTTAAAAGATTTACACTATGTTTGGTTCGATGGAATTGGAGAGAAAAGGAAAGGATTTGGATGGCTTTCTAATATCTTGTTTGGATTGTTAAATGAGAGGGAAAGAAAAGGAAAGGAAAATGAGGGAAAAGAAAGGAAAGGGTTTTAATAATTTCTTCTTGTTTCCCCCAATTGCGTTCCCCACTAAATTTGAGAGGAAATGGAAGGAAAGGAAATGGATTTTTCAATATCCAAAAGTAACCTTATATAACAATACATATCTATCATTCATATTGTCTAAATAAGGGTATTTTCATAATATAATAAAATTTATTCATTATTTATTTTTATTTGTCTCATTTCCTTTCCTTTCATAACTATCCAAACAACAATCATTAAAAACACTATCGTTCCTTTCATTTCCATTTCTTTCCTCGTTAACTTATTATTTCCTTTCCTTTCTTTTCCATCAAACCAAACAGAGTGTTAAAGTCTTTTGAAATCAAAATTGAATGCATCCCCCCAAGTCTTAAACACACCTTTGATGCATCTTTTTTCTCCCACAGCGTATACGTTAAACCTTCAAATTTTCTTGTATCGTGTAGACCATCAATAAAAATCTTCGCATCTGTGCCCTAATCAAATAAAAAAGTAAAGAAATATAGTTAGATTAGACAACTAATGCAAGATAATCTTGAAAATTCATGGCATTCAAATTCACCACCAGATAATATTGATAATCTTTGTCGTCATCATAATGTGAAGGTATGCCAAAAACAAAGCCCTCCACATTGTATTTAGAAATCTGCATAGAGATAGAAGACCACTCAAAATTTCAACAATACCATATTAGCTAAGGTAAATATGAATGTGCATAGTGTCAGAGCAATCACGAACTTACCAAGGTTTGTAATTCATTTGCCATTGCATCCATATTATTATATTTCTTCCTATCCAAAGGACTGCAATGACATGTATAAACATTGAAAACCCACTCATAATAAACATTACATCATCTAGATTCAAACAAATAATCAATATCTCAACTTACACTTAGAACTTGACAAGTTATAACATTTAAATAAATTAGTGCATAAGTAACATGTTCTATATATATATATATATATATATATATATATATATATATATATATACATATAACATGTTACTTATAGAGAGAGGAGAGAATGTTATACCTTAAAGAGAAGGCCGTCCTATTATCTGGGTCTGACACAGCCAAACTCACATGATTTTGATAAACATCCAAACTAAGGAAATGACCCAATCCCCATTCTGAAGCTTTCCGCTTTGTCTTTGACATATTCTTCCTCATCAACACTCGCGCAAACAGGTGAAATGTGCCCTCGGACCTCATCTACCACTCAATTCACAAAATCAATTATTAAACTTTTAAAAAATAGTTAGACACATTTGAATCTGAAAATTTAAAATAAAATTTAAAAAAAATAACTTTTGCAGTTCTACTTGAGTCAAGGTTAGAGGCAGTGCTGTTTCAAATAAAAAAAGGTTGGTGGCAGTACTACAATAGAGTTAAAATTATATAAGGTTTGGGCTTCTAGCCTCAAAATTCAAAACATGCGATGACAATTAATTATTACAGTAGCACTAGTAGCTAGGAGTGGGCATGGTTCGGTTCGGTTTTGAGCAAAACCGAAAATATTTCGGTTTTCAAAAATCGAAACCAGTTTAAACCGATTAAGGTTTAGTAACCAAATTGAACTGGTTCTTATCGGTTCGGTTCAATTCGGTTTTGGATCTAATGGGGCTAATAGGCTTAATGGGTTTTTTTTTTAACATGTTCTGTAATCTATGGGCCAATACTTGATGATTTCCTGATTTTTGTACAATATGAGTCATTGTTGAAAAGTATTTTTGGAGATAAAAAAAAAAAAAAAATACCAAAAAAACTCAAGGAATAGAAAAACCTGTATTTTTGGAGATAAATAATTTGTTTTTCATAGAGTAAGTCAGTAAGACAGTAAGTCTTCATTCACAAATATACATAATAGAAAGTTCAATGATAAATAAATTCCAAAATATAGTGCATGATAATACAGTCACTACAAGAAAATTCAAACTAATTACAGTTGAAATTCAAAATAAACAAACCAATAAACAGAAATACAGTCTGATGTAGCGGGAAAATCACACAAAACAACAATCGATAAAAGAAAGGGTAGCCGATTCGAATCTGTTGATTCGCGCATGAATACCAGAAACAAACCCTACTATAGTACTACTAATATGTTGATATGTGCAGGATACCAGAAAAATAGGGCTTCAAATTTGTTGACCCGTGCAGGTTACCGAAAATGGACAATAAAAGAGAAAACTCTTTAATTTTTATTAATTCAACAACTTATTCTCAAAACCTAATACAAGCTACTTAAATAGTAAAAGAAAAAAAAAATCCATAGGGATTCTGTTTCTCCTAGAATTCTAAACAAGAAAGAAATCTAAACAAAAATCCTAATCAAATGGGAAAGAATCCCAAATGAAAAAGATATCAAATCTCATTAATTATTCTAAAATATGTAAGTTTTCTTTTAGGACTGCTTTATACAAATATACACTCATACAAATTGTATCAATCACCAATTTTGTTAGTGGTATTTCAAGTAATAAAATGAAAGACATTTGTGCCTTTTCAAGAATTCTAAAGTATGTAGTAATTAGCAAATTTGTGTTCAAAATATTCATAAATAACATCAAGTAACATAAGGCAGACTCGGGTATGTATTTACATACATTTCATTCTTAACAACACGTTTCTTTAATTTAACATTGATAGCTTTTTTTTTTTTAAATATTCCAAATTATTAAAGCAGAGAATTAGCAAAAAGCTGGAAAAATCAAAAGAGTAACAATCTAAACTAACAGAGAAACAATTACATAAATTGAAGCAGCACAAGTATAAATTCGTTTACAAAATCACTGGAAACAGAAGAGTTATAATTTAGAGGACAAACCTTGAGAGTTGAGAACAGAAGAGGTTGGAGAGAGACGTGCCGACAAATATGAAGTCACCGGAGAGTCGCGTCGACGATCGGAAAAGAAACCAGAGAGAGAGAGAGATACTAAGAGAGAACACAGAACAGAGAGTTTGAGAGGTGAGCGGCTGAGGAGAAAAAGTATGATTTGGGTTTTTTTTATTATTTGTTTTATAGTATGGTTCATCAATTCGGTTTTAAAAAAATAAGGATAAATTTTGAACCCATAAATATAATAAGCACACTAATATTTTAATAAAAAATTTAATTATTGAAAAGGATAATTATCTCGGTAGCCATCAATTTGATAATACATTATCAAAATAGCCACAAGATTAAGAATTAGTTTCAAAATTGTCATTTTTGGTTAAAAGTGTGACACTAATGATTATTCCATCCAATTCCATCTAATGAGTGGTATTTTAGTAAATAAAGGGATTACGGTAATTTATTTTAGATATTTTTTTTTTTAAATCAACTTTTTCAATGAGTGGTACTTTGATAAATAAGTGGATGACATTAATTTATTTTATATGTTTTTTAGTAATCAATTTTTTATTTTATTTTTTGAAACAAATAATTATATATATATATATATATATATATATATATACATATATATATATATATATACACACACTAAATATAATTATTCGTTTCAAAATATAAAAAAAAAATTGTTTAGATCAATACAAGTGTCTCTTCTTTGTTTTTTATATTTTTTAGATTTTGTAGCCTTAATCTTCTAAATATATATATAAATATATATATATTAGATATGTTATACATATATACACACACTAAATATAATTATTCGTTTCAAAAAACAAAAAAAACCAAAAACAAAAAAACAAAAAATTGATTTCCAAAAACCATCTAAAATAAATGGGGTATTATCACTAAAGTCCCTACTTTTTCATGAATTGTCACATTTTTAAACGGCTTTGTCATATTAGTCACTTTAGTCCCTTGTTTTTTCAAAATACATCACTTTAGTCCATTTGACCAAAAAAACTAACGGTCAACTATAACAGAATGTGTAAAAATACAATTTTACCCTTTATTGTTATTTTTTAATTTTTTTTCTTTTAGTCTCTCTAGTTTCAATAATAACTAGTTAACCCTTGAAAAATAAAAATAAAAAATAAATTTAAAAAATGCCTCCAATAGGAATCAAACCTTCAACCTTAATGTTAAAAGCCACAAGTTTTAACTAACTGAGCTACTCTAGCTTATTGTTGAAGGTTTGTTGATTTAAATGTATATATAGTTATATAATTTGTTTAAACTAATTTAAATGTGTTTATATAATTTAAAATAAACTCATATTTAATAATAATAATATATAAAAATATGATTATGAAAATGAAAAAGAAAGTAAAAAAAAAATGAAACCTAGAAAATCAAAGCCCGTAAACTTTTTTCTTTCTTTCTCTTTTTTTTTTTTGGATTTTTTTTTCCTTTTCAAAAAATATATTATTTCAATTTGATAAAAAAAAAACCCAGAAAATCAAATCCCATAAACTGAAAAGGGAAAAAAATCAACAAAAATAATAAAATAAAATAAAAAGTCATATTTATATAATTTAAAATAAACTCATAATAATAATAATATATAAAAACATGTTTATGAGAATGAAAAAAAAAAAGAGGAAATTTTCAATTTATGGAATTTGATTTTCTGGGTTTTTTTATCAAATTGAAATAATATATTTTTTGAAAAGGAAAAAAATCCACAAAAAAAAAAAAAAAATTACGGGCTTTGATTTTCTGGATTTTCTAGGTTTCATTTTGTTTTGTTATTTTATTTTTCATTTTCATAAATATGTTTTTATATATTATTATTAAATTTGAGTTTATTTTAAATTACATAAACACATTTAAATTAATTTAAACAAATTATACAACTATATATATATTTAAATCAATAAACCATCAACAATGAACTAGAGTAGCTTATGACTTTTAACCTTGGACTAAAGTGATGTATTTGAGTAAATTGCACTGGTGGCCACCACTTTTAGGTAAAAATACCAGTTTAGTAACCATTTTTACCCAATGCACCAAAATGGCCACTTTTGGCAGACATGTCATTAACGGTGGCCATTCCGTCCATTTTCTAACGGAATTGCTGATGTATTGTTGATGTATTCCGTCCATTTTCACTATTTCTACATGAAAAACCATTTTTGCCCTTACAAGTCACTATTTGTACATAAAAAGTCATTTTTGCCCTTACAAGTTGTTACAAGTTGTTTGGTTATGCTTGAAAAAAAATCGAAAATAAAACCCAATCCCATTCGATCACCACGCACGACCGATTCACCACACACCAATCGACCGATTCATCTCTTGCATTTGAAACCTGGTGGTGTCAACTCCATTGGCCGGGGTTGGACGTGACGATCGGAGCTGATGGCAGTGGTGGTCTGAAATCAAGCAATAGATCCGCGTAAGACAACCCACGCAAAACCCAGATCTATGACAGCGAGAAGCGAACGACGACGGGACCGAAAGCTGACGGAAGGCTAGACGAGATGACCCGCCGGATAGAGTTGACGGCGTCGGGGAGTGAGAACGAGCAAATGACTACGGCGGTTAGGGTTTCAAAAAACAAAAAAAAAAATCATTTGGGATTTCTGGGTTTGTTGATTTCTGGATTTCTGGCTTGTGATGGGAATTTTGTTGATTTCAGATTTCTGGGTTTAAGAAATTGGATTCTTCACTTTTGCTATTTAGTGAAATGGGTTTAAGAAATTGGGTTTCGTGGAGTGCCGTGGTTGCAGGTTGTGTTCAAAATGATGAGTTCGTTAAGGGGTTGGAGTTGTTCAAGGAGATGCTAAAGAATGGTATTGAGATTAGTCAATCGATTTTCTGGGTTTGTTTGATTTTTAGCTGAAAATTTTAAAAAATAAAAATAAAAATTGGAAATTGGCTTTGGTGGAGATCCACCATCCATCTTATCAGATGGACGGTCTAGATCTCAACCAAATCCAATTTTTAATTTTTTTTAATTCTTTTTCAATGTTAATTTTTAATTTTTGTTTTAAAAATAAAAAAGAATTTATTTGTTTCATATAAGGGCAAATATGGCTTTTCATGTACAAATAGTGAAAATGGATGGAATACATCAGCAATACATCAACAATTCCGTTAGAAAATGGACGGAATTGCCACCGTTAACAACATGTCTGCCAAAAGTGGCTATTTTGGTGCATTGGGTAAAAGTGGTTACTAAACTGGTATTTTTGCCTAAAAGTGGTGGCCATCAGTGCAATTTACTCTGATGTATTTTGAAAAAACAAGGGACTAAAGTGACTAATATGACAAAGACGTTTAAAAAGGTAACAATTCATGAAAAAGTAGGGACTTTAATGATAATAACCCAAAATAAATTAATGTCATCCCCTTATTTACCAAAATGTCACTCATTTGATGGAATTAGATGGAATTTGACGAAATTAGATGGAATTGGATGGAAAGGCTATTAGTGTCACACTTTTCGCCAAAAATTGCCATTTTGAAACCAATTCTTAATTTAGTGGTCATTTGATAATGTGTCATCAAATTGATGACCACCGGGGTAATTATCCCTTATAAAAATATCCCAATAGAAATTTATAAATAAGGACAAATTAATTTAATTAAAAATAAACCAAATACTATGTACACCCATTAATTACACCAATAACTTCAACTATATCACTTTATTAAAAAATAAATAAACTAAACTTTAATTAAAAGTTAGATCGTCTTTATATTGAAACGAATAATCTTTAAGTTAGCCGAATAAGCATGTCTAATTGATTTAAGTTTGAACAAGGTATCTTAAAAAAGTGGACACTGAAAACTTATCCGGGACTGAGTGAACCAAACTTAATGGCAATCACTAAATAAGTCATATTTAGAATAACATTCTGGGAATCGGTTTATGTGTAAGATTTGAACCCTATCGAATCCATTTATCAAGTCATATAATCGAATACATTAATAAGAGTATCTTCAATGTAAATATGCATTCGGAGAAAATTGAGTGCCACATATGATAGATAGTTAAAAAGTTATAAAAACTCTCTCTAATGCAATAATTTAACTCCGTGGCAAAAAAAAAAGGTTAGTGAATATGGAGTTGGGTTTCTAATTCTAAAAACTCTCTTAGAAATGCTGACTAGGATTTCTAACTCATTCCACTAATAATATTAAAACTCATTTAATTGTAAAATAAAAGAGGAGAGAGAGTTTAATAATTATTTTATGAGTGTGTTATTGGCACACCCCCTACTGATCTATTTATGCCCCACTTTTTAAATTATTTAGTATTTTTTTTTTTTCCTTTATCAAAATTACTAAAAGAGACATACAATTTAAGAAAAAAATAATAATATGTTAAGTAAATCTAATAAAACCCCACATTCCTTTTCAAAAAAAAAAAAATATGTTCTTTACTTCTTTTAATCTTTCTCTTGAAATATTTTTTTTTCATAACTCTTAAACCCTAAAAATACTTGTACTGAATTTTATTTAAACAATAAATCAAACACTTGGGATGCATTAGACAAATGAGATATTAATTATTATTTAATCTCATTACTCTTTTAGAATCTGAAAGTGAAATGATGATAACCAAAACAAAACAAATACTTACTCTTTGCTTCTTATTTCGTTTTGTTTGTGGACTGTTTCGTTTTTTTCTCTCTGTGTGTTTTGTCTTAGGTTGCTCTGTTCTTTACTCTTTTCTTGGGGGCGTTTGATGTTCTTCGTGTTGTGACTTCCTGGCCTTTTCTATAAAGCTTGATGTTTAAAAAAAAACACTAAAAAAGAAATAGGAAGAAAAAAAATCATTCATGGGAGATGAGAGAAAGACGAGATCAGAGATAAAGAGATATGAGATAGATAGTGTTAGGATTATGCTCAATAGCAAGAGTGTAATATTGTATTTGACAATCTTTTTATATTAATAAAGTGATTTCTGTTTTAAACAAATCTTATAGCATTTATAGATTGAATATTATAATTATCAAAAGTAAATAATCATAAGGTCAAAAGACTATGAGAAAAGAAGAATTGTTCGTACATCTGGATATGTATGAGGTAGACACAATTCTTTAGTTAGTCTTGAATAATGTTCACAGCTTAAGTTAAAGGTTGGGCACCTTTATCTTGTTAAAGTTGTAGAATTCTTTTACTAGCATTTAAGTGGGATCAAATGTGTTATGATGAGTCTAAAATCATCGGAGGGTCTTCGAGTAAAAGAATATAGTGCACTGGGTGCATTGAACTAGATCACAATGAAATACTTTATCTAGAACCGTCAGTAGATAAAAGTCTTTTCATTATCAGAACAATCGGAGAGTCTATCTTAATCATGAAATAAATGATGGACTTATGGTTGCAAGTGTTATCATTTGAGCTATCAATGAGTACGATTATATAGCATAGTCTATCCTCAATAGTTTGGTGGTATTCATTTGTTAATCGATAGAGGACTTCATTTATAAATATGGACATCGTGGCTCCACTTATTAAATGAGAGTAGAATATCATCATATGGATGTTTTGAGGTTTTAGATATTAAATCTTAACATTGAGTTTTCAATAGTGACTATTGAAAGATGACTTCTGGATAAATCATAATATATATCCAAGTTCAAAATGTGGTCATATGAGGAAATATGGTAACTTGGAGAGCTATAGGCGATCTATGAGCTCTTGGCGATTATTGATATTCTTCACGAGGATTTACCATCTCCTATAAGATTGTTTAGGGTATGAATGAGAACCATTTACTTATTCTATCTTCATTTAAGAGTGCAATTTTAGTTCTTTAGTAGAATGAACTAAAATTAATAGATTGAACCTAAGTGAATCATTTGTTGATTGAGATTGAGTTATATCTATTGGAGCTTAAATTTAGATAAGCCCGCCAAGATCTCCAATCCACACGGACTTGCATGGATCACTTGATATATTCTACCGGACTATTTATGGGTCCATCTAGAATTGTATTAAGGCATGTGGACTTGTTTTTTTTAGTAAGAATAGACCTAGTTCACATATGGGCCTTTTAATTAAGGTCCAATGGATTTAATAAAATAAGAAAATAATATAAGGCTCATGTATGCTACTTGGGCGGCAAGGCTATTGTAATAGTCTAAAATATTATTTTATTTTATTATTTAATTGATTAATTAATTATTTAATTAAGAATTAAAATCTTTTTCTGATTATGAAATATGTTTCTTAGTATTATACTATTGATGGTAGTATAATAAATATTAAAAACTTAATTTGGTAAGTAGATAAATATGAGGAATTTATTTATCTAGTCAAATTAGGAAGTCTTTGATATAGTCACAAATACACTAAAGAGATGGATTAGGGTTAGGATTCTAAGCTTGATAGGTATTTTGGTGAAATACAAATCCCCTTGAAGAGAGGATTTCGGCCACCTTCTAGATGACCTATCATAGAATTCGGAAACCTAAATATATTGTAAAAGGAATTCGCCCACTAATATATATATAATATATGTGGAAAGCAAAATGAGTCCACGAGATATATATAATATATATATGGTTTACAATTCAAAGAAAATGGAGACCACACTCCTAAGTGATTCACATTCGTGATTGGATTGGAAGATCTTACCGATTACCATCGACGCAACGTCAATCGGATCACGCGACAAAGGTACGATATCTTTTAGATGTATATTAATTAATTAAAGGGTTAAGGTTCAAATTTTGGAAAAATTTTAAAACATACTAAAAGTTTTTTTTTTTAGTCTCGCTTCCGCTGCGTGCAATCGTTTTTTTCCCTACAAATAGAGATATTAAAGATGGTGTTTATTAAGTTTGAAAAATAAGTAAAAGGGTAGTTTTGGAAATAAATTAATAAAAACATTTAACTTTATTTAATTAAATCAAAATTTAAACAAACGGGATATAAATAGATCAGTAAAGGGTGCGCCGATAGCACCACTCTTATTATATTATTATTGGTCATAAAATAGATGCATATTTGACTTTAGATAATTGCATTGGAGATGTGAATATGCATTTCTCTAAAAAAAATTCAAAATTGGGCCCATAATAAATAGAAATGCTGATGTGACACTATTTAGAAACTCAAAAATGCATATTTACATTAGAGATGCTCTAAGTGGGCATATTTTGAATTACATATAATTACATTTAACATATATACCTTATACCGATAAACTTTTTGCCAAAATGAATTTTTTAAGATACCTAGTTCAAGTACTGAAAATTTAAATAGGTAAATCTAACGATTGTTTGGGAAAGCTTTTGAGAGGCTTAGAAGCTCTTTTGTGACCCAAAAATAACTTTTGGGGCTGTTTGGGTAAAATAGGAGAAGAGCTTCTTGACTTTGAAAGCTCTTTTACAAGAAGCTTCTCATGAAATGGCTTCTACAAAACACGCGAAGCCAAATGTACAATTAAATGAATTTTTTAGAGGGAAATTATCATTTTCCCTCCTGAGATTTGCCATATTAGATAAAATGGTCCCTCTAGTTTCAATAATGGTCAGTTAACCCCCTGAAATCCTAAATATTGGTCATTTTGCCCCTTCTATCAAGTTTTCTATCCAAAATTTCTTTGACCGTTAATTTTTTTTTTTTTGAATAGTAGAAGATTTATTAAGGGCCGGGCCAGGCCGAAAGCAAAACAAACAAACACGAGAGCAACCCAGGCCAACAAGGCACAACAAAACCACCAGAAACAGCAAAAAAACACACCAACAAAGCACAACCACAGAGCAACCCGAAACCAACACAAGAAAATAAAAACAAAAACAAAAACATCAGGTATCACCCCATTGCACAAAATCACCACCCAAACTAGCAGCCTTCTTTGCGAGCAAACCCACGAAAGAATTCGAAGCTCTATAAGAAAAAGAGACAGTAGCATTGCTCAGCGAAGACAACAAGAGACGAATATCCTGAATCAGGGGAGGATGCCTATCACTATCCTGAATCTCATCATTGATCCAATCCACCGCAGTCTTCGAATCACTGACAATGGAAATACATCTATTCCTCAGGTCGTAATTAGACAAACAAAGAGCACAAGCCTTATGGATGGCCTCAATCTCAGCAGAGATACCATCGGAAATACCTAGAAAAGAAGAGAACAAACATAAAACTTTGCCATAAGAATCCCTCAGCACACCTCCCATTCTAGCAGCGCCCGGAGAACCTTTCGTTGAACCGTCAACATTAAATTTTAAGAGATCAAGAGGAGGTGGCTTCCACCGAGCAGACATCCTCTTTTTCCTTGGGTTCGAATCCAAACAACGATTTCCCACATCCAGCAGAATAAGGGAGATAGGATCCGCAGCACCTCTATCATGATGTTTGAACCACCAGGCAACCCGAAACTTAACCATGTCTATACACTGCTCAACATATTGCTCTTTTCCTTGGAACACCACTTGGTTTCTTGCTTCCCACGTTGTCCACAGGACAGCAAAAAATAAAACTTTCCAAGCTCTTTCCTGTTACTTTGAAGGACACAAACCCAACCAAACCCTCCACCAATCTTTGACCGAGCCTGACACACAACAATTCATCCTCCAGCAGCTCATTAAAAAATTAAAACGCCTCAATCAGGTATTGAACCTTCGACCTTGTAGTTAAAATCAACACACTCTAACCAGCGGTACTACTCCAACTCATTGTTAGAGGTTTGTTGGTTTAAATGTGTGTGTGTATATATATATATAGTTATATAGTTATATAATTTGTTTTAAATAATTTAAATTTGTTTATATAATTTAAAATAAAATCATATTTATAAATAATATATAAAGACAAATTTATGAAAAAGAAAAAGAAAATATGAAAACAAAAGGAAAAAATAAATCAAAAAAAAGGGAAAATGTATTATTATTATTATTATTATTTTGTATTTTTTACTTTTTCAATTTATGGGCTTTGATTTTCTGGGTTTTTTTTATCAAATTGAAATCATATATTTTTTGAAAAGGAAAAAAATTCAAAAAAAAAAAAAACGAAATAAAAAAATTTACGGGCTTTGATTTTTGGGTTTCCTTTTGTTTTCTTATTTTCCTTTTCTTTTTCTTAAATCCGTTTTTATATATTATTATTAAATATGAGTTTATTTAAATTATATATATCAGTAATGAGTTTATTTTAAATTATATAAATAGATTTAAATTATTTTAAACAATTTATATAACAACATATATACATTTAAATCAACAAATCTCCAACAACAAGCTAGAGTAGCTCAGTTGGTTAGAGTGTGTGGCTTTTAATACCTGATGGAGGTGTTTTAATTTTTTTAATTAACGGTCAAATGGATTTTGGATAGAAAACTTGACAGAAGGGGTAAAATAACAAATATTTAGGATTTCAGAGGGTTAACTGGCCATTATTGAAATTAGAGGGACCAGTTTATCTAATAAGGTAAACCTCAGGGAGGGAAATGATAATTTCCCTTTTTTATATTGCTAATTTTACCCTTTTCTTTCATGTATATATTAGTATATAACAAACAGAAATTCACACTCATATCCTTACCACGGATGTTCTTCCCCAATTTCTCTTATCTCTCTCCATCATGTAATCAACCCCCCATCTGCTTGCCGCGAAGATCGTTGCTGCCACCGTAAAGAGACATCAACCTCTAAATCCAGCACACTCCCTCGTCAACCTCCTCACCGTCTCAACCTCGTCAACTTCCTCACTATCTCGATCTCTCCGAGAGCTTCTATTGATACAGATGTAGAGGGTTAGGTTGTGAGTACTGGGTTTCTGGGTTATGTGTATTGAAGATGAAGTAAAAAAAATCAAGTGATAATTGCACTGAAAAGACAACTTTAATCAAGTTTTCGTTTGTGGCATTAAATAAGAAGTGTGTTTGATTTTGGATTCACAGATTCAATAATTGCTAGATTTTCAATGTCCTTTTGTTTCTTGGGTTCTTATTTGTGTGAATTCTTATCTGCAGGGTTCTTGTTTGAGTAAATTCTTATTTGTGTAAAATGAGGATTTCAATTGAATTGAAAATTTTCTCTAGGGTTCTTATTTGTGTAAATTCTTATCTGTAGTGCAGTGTTCTTGTCTGAGTAAATTCTTATTTATGTAAATAAGGATTTCAATTGAATTGAAAATTCTGAGTAATTTTTTATTTGTGTAAAATGAGGTTTTCAATTGAATTGAAAATTCTGAGTAATTTATTGTTTGTGTTTTTGTTCCATTTACATGTTTGTTATGAGAAATCTGTAGTGTGGCATAATGCATAATGCATTCCAAGCAATTATGTCGTTTCACTTGTACTATATCATTTGTTTTATGTATATTTCAACAAATTAGTTATGTGAATTTTGGTATTCTTTTGAAGGATTGGATAATGGAACAGTGGGAGAAAAATTACGACATTAGTGCAATAGCAGAAGCAAATAATGGTAGCTCATTAGTTGTAATGTCTAAAGGTTTGTTTTGTTATCTATGGAGCAGCTATGATTCTATACACAAACCCGGATTCGATTTGTGTTGAACTGTTGATGGAACTTCCTAACAAGCCTAAGAAGCTTGCAGGATCATATTTCTTTTTCAGGTAAAAATAACTCAATCTAATAAACATCTAAGTGTGTCTCTCATGTGAACAATTTGTTGCAAGGTAAAGCAGCATTGCTTAGTTGTTGTTGTGCTTTGTTTTGTGTTATTTGCAGCAAAGAGGCAAGAGGCTTTGTTGGAGGAGAGGCCAGGCACCACCAACTTCACCATTATTGCTCTGATGTCTGTGAAATGGAAGGTATAATAATAAATTTATGTGTATTTTGCCATTCTTGTTATGTAATATGTGTTGGGTTCATGTTTTTAATTGGTGGGCTTTTTTTTTTTTTTTTTAATAGGAACTGAGTGAGGAAGAGAAGCAAACGTGGAACACAAAAGCCGCTGAAGCAATGGAAGCGTACAAAAAGGAATTGGAAGAGTACAACAACTCCATTGCAGCAGCCACAGATGACAACCAACAACCACAGAAGGACTTGGTGGAGGATGAAGAAGAGCACACCACCAACAACACCATTGCAAGAGCTAAGGATGCCAAACCAAAGAAGAATAAGTCTAAGTGTGTCAAAGACCGTTGAATATGTTTAATGATTTGAAAATGTCCATGTTCACACACATCTTCAGTACAAGTAATAGTAGTAAAAAGCAAGCCATTGGTTTGATGGCACTTAGTTGTGTGTGATTGATTTGCTTTTAGTTAATGGAAATGCTATGATTCCATGTCCAATTCTCAAATTTCTCATTTTAACTTATAACTTTGTGGTATGTGAGAGAGATTGTGTTGGAGACAGGATCTAATTGTGAATTTTTGTTCTACCAATTCCTATTTTTCACACTAAAAAGGTAACAAGAATCTAATACCAAGATTTTAGCAAAAGATAGTGTAAAAAAAAAGTTGTATTTTAAGAGATGACGAACTTAATTCATGATGTCTCTCTACTTTTTAATTTTATTATTTTATTTATTTTAGTATATATTTTCAAGGAGATATAATCGAAAGAATATTATATTATCCCATATAAGGTAAACTTTTATTTAAAAAACATATATACATATATTATTTATTCCAATTAAGGTTAAAATGTTATATTATAATTAGATCTGATTTTAATTAGACATAAGTATACAACCAAACAGGCTCAAAAGCACTTCTTCGAAGGTGAAAAAGTCACATCATAATTAGAGATTTTAAAATGTTCCTACAAAACGGTCTCAAAAGCTATTCTTGAATATACCGTCCAAATAGTAACCTAAAAATTTTTACTCTCTTCTTCTACCTTCTTCTACCGCCAAAAGCAAAAGTTATCGCAAATGGGCCATCGTTTCAATTTTCAATTTCTCTCTTCCCATCGTTTCAATTTTCAATTTTTCATTGCTCAACCAGACAACCACCAGTCAACTGCGGCCGTGCGGCGCTCGTGGAGTCGCGCTTCTTCGCCGTCGTCCGTCAATCTTCAGCCACCATTCTCCATTCTCTTCAAATTGCAGCTGACCCCAGGTTTGTCTTTCATGTCGAATTTCGTTTTATTTTGTGTTTCATGCTTTGCTTCTGATTTTTGATTAATTGGCCTTTCGACGCTTGTGTGAATCTGTGATGTGGTATACTGACTGTCCTGCTGCTGCTGCTGCTATTCATAATCTGTGGCCCGAGCCTGATATTTTTTTCTTTTCTTTTTATTATTATCATCCTTTTCTGTTTCTGGGTTTCATTTATCATAATCTTAGGTAAGTGGGTTTGATTTTATTTTATTTTTGATTAGGTGCGTAATTGATCTTCAAGTTATCTGGAAAATAATCGGATTAGGTCCGTGTGTGTGTGTGTTTGATTATTAAGTAATTATCTTGTGTTATCAAGAACAATTTGGTGCTTCTTTGATATAACTTTTTAATTGAACGAGCAGATCTTCATACTCATCCTCAAAAAAAAAAAAAATCTTCATACTGATTTGTCACTCCCACCATGTTGTGGTTTAGAATAGGTATTTTTCAAAATTATTATCAAAGACTAACAAGACTTCTCTTTAATTATAAGAATTCTATTTTGTGATTCTTGCACATTATGTATTTAGTTACGAATAAATTAGCTTTAGTAGGAATTTTGTAATCTTATTAATCTTCAATATTTTTTCTTTTTATAACTATTGTCATCAAATGTCTACAACACGGTCAATGAGAAAAAGTTTTACTGAAGGCCAAGTAAGTTCGGTTCGTAGTCGTTCAACTAATGATGAGGTTCAAAGTGAGGAGGAGATGATGGATGGGTGATCTCATTGATCAAAAAGTTGTTTGGTGTGGCTGTATAACTTGTGATTTGTGTAATTTTGATCTTTTTATGTACTTATGTCGAAATTACTTAATTTTAGAATTGATAATTTTATTGTTTATTTTTAGTCAGTTTTTTTTTTTTTTTTTTTTTTGATATTATGGTTTTTTATTTATTTAAAATGCTATTTCTACTTCTACAGTTACCGTATGATTCAATTACATATTTATATACAATAATTGCTTCAAAAAAATTATATACAATAATTTAAAGCAGGTTCAAGGGTAACCCATGGGTTCACGGGATCATGGGTTCGCGGGTGACCCGCAGGTGAAACACCTACCCACAAACCCTAGAAGTTTGTAGGTGCGGGGCGGGATGGGATGGGTGGAGTCCAAACCCTCCGGTGAAACTTGAACCCACTACATTTCGCGGGTTCGCATGCGGGTTTGGATTTCATCATTGTTTGCGGGTTCGGGTTTGGGTTTTTCAGAACCCGCCAAACCCAACGCGTTGCCATTCCTAGTCTCACCTCTCACCTGCCCTCTCTGCTCGGTCATCGCCGAGTAGGATCCAAGTGTATTTTGTTATCCATATTTGAAAATATTTAACTGCCTGTCATTTTCTCATCTCCAGTTGGGCACTGCCATCGTTGAATCCCGGACGTTCACCATAGTATTTCTAGAAATCTCTCTTTTGCCGGTTAGTGTGCCTTTCTCGACTATATCTTTTTAATTGAAACTTAATTTAACAGTTTTGTTTTCGCACCTGTCATTCAGCTTTATTCAGGGTTTTATTTTCTGTTTAATTGCCTATAGAATTTTGAGTTACAATACCTCCGTTTGAAAAGTAGAATAAGTGTTTAATATTTGTGGCCTTGCTCAATGAGTGGTAGATGAAGTACGTGAATCCTTTGAGTTTGTTTGAAGAATGCTTGAAGATTAGCAAGGAAATGGGGACAGTTGCTAGGTTTGGATCTTAATGATAAGTATGTGAGCTTGTCTGCATCATGCCATAAAAATTGGACTTCAGAAACTATAAAGTATGAAATCTCTTATGCATATGATTACATCAACTAAGTTATGCTTATCAAATTGCATCTAAAGCTCAATATGTATAATGTTTTGCATTAATAGAGTTGTTTAATTTTGTAGTTGTATATGATTTTTAACTTTTTAGTTCATAAATATTCTAGGATAGAAGTTCAAAAGAAAAAAAAAATGATTCTTTGTTCATCTTTTGGTTTACTATGCATCTCGTTTTGTGCTTACACATTTGCAATTTGAATTTTGTCAACACTGCAGTCCTCTGTTTAGGGATAAGGAAACTATTGATTCAATAGCTATTAAACTACGATCCTTGTTAAGTTTTAGCTATTGTTCTTTCTTGAAGTTTCAATTGATTCGTCAAACATGTATATCATGATTCATTTTGTTTAAAGTGTGATTTGTTGCACATGCCTATGATTGGCATGAAACTAGCTATTCAGATAATATAATGTTGTTGAAACTTTGAGCTCCTTTCAGATTTTAAGTTCGTTTCTTTGACTTTATGCAGATCTCTAGATATAAGTTGCACTGCGTTGTTGTTGGCTATCCTTGTAGTATAAAGAATGAGAACCCTTACGTGAGTTTACATGTCATAAATTTTCAAGATCATTCTATCATTTGCTCTGAACTAATTATGTTCTTTCCTTTTTACTCAATTAGGGTGAACAAGTGAAGATTTTTATTAATGACCTGCACAATACCGGAAAACTTGAAGGTTTAAAGTATACGTATTGGGATAAGAGGTTTGCATCAAAGGTTTGTGTGTTTTAGAAAAAGGTTTGGAAAGTGTGGAAAATTTCTGTATTCATTCTTTTCTGAATTCTCAATAGTTGGTACAAGAGGAATAGATATACTAGAAAATCAGGAAACACCGAAACAGTCAAACAAATCACACTAAATCAGGAATTAAGTAATTATCTAGTCGCCCAATTATAGCCTAATTACACTAAAATTGTACTGAGAAGAAACCTCAACAGGAAGTCCCAACATTTCTCGTTTCGGAATAATTTAGACACATGTGCAAGAAGTCTCATTTAACTCATTAATCGATTGGATGCTTTGTCAAGTAGATATATGTGACTATTAAAATGAGTTTAATTTTGTTTCTTTCTTATGTGTTGTTATGTGTAGCTGTTAGGAAATGCAGATTCTAACTATTTTGCAAACAAAACTGCCAAACATCATTACCCATAAAATTTTGCTGTGAATGTATGTCTTTATTTATGATAATAATTGTGCATTAGTGATATAAATTACAGGATTTGATAAGATCATAGTGTTGACAGGCGAGGGATAGTAATTTAATGACATATTTCAACAGCGTAGATCATTGCAACCATTTACTTGTGAGGCATTCTGGTGATAAAGTATTGCAGGTAACTTTTCTTTTTATCTCCAATGCAAAATTTGATTAGTTTATTTTAAGACAAACCGTTAAAATTTATTTAGTTTATTCTTAGACAATTGTTACTTCTTAAATGTTCATTAGATAAACCTGGAAACATCATCCAAGTAAACTAGGAAAGAAATTAGCCCAATACAAACCATTTGAATCCACTTCCAAATGAAACAAATTTTGCAAAGATGGCTTTCAATGGAGCCTTCTGCCTCAAAACCTCATCTCATCTCATCTCATCTCAAATATGCAAATATGCTTTCTATTCATCTCATCAGCAGCTCTAAAAACCTCATCAATATCGTCCGCGAAGGAGAATTGGTCTTGAAATGAAAGTTTTGCAATGTTTAAATTCTATATTTATTGAGATGATTAAATTTTTTAACTTCAATTTCAATCTTTCTTGAACTCAATTGAGAATATTTCCATTTTTACATTCACTCACAATTTAGAATTTACTTGTACATTGCAGGGGTACCTACAATTTTTTAACAGTTGTAGAAATGAAGGGTGGATCTCAATAGCATCTTGATGAATGTAGTGGAGGCTGTATTGGCATCCTCAGTTTCCTTTGAGAATGAATCTCATTGACAATTTTTTAATTTAAATAAAAGTTTTTCAATGTTTAAAATTTTATTTATTTAGATAATTCAATTTTTTTTTTTTTTTTTAACTTTAATTTTAACCTTTTTAAGTGCAATTGAGAAGATTTCTATTTTTAACATTCACAATTTGGAATTTGGAGTGACAATCTTTGATACTTGGATACTGACAGGAGTATCATTGTCTAAATACCTTTGCTTCCTCTTCCTCTATTTCCTTTGAGAATTGAGAATTGATTGTTGTCTTTGGAGGTCCGGTGCATGCAAGTAAGGGTGAGTTGTACATATAAAATGAAATCTTAATCATTGTTTAATAATTTAAAGAATTTAAAACAACATACTAACTGAAAATTAATTTAAAATGTATTAATAATTTAAAAGTATTTACTAATAAAATGTACTATAAAATAAATAGGTGGAATTACATATTGGTCCCTATGTTTTACCGAAACATTACTTTTTTTACTCGACTTATGTGTATTAGAGTCTTTAGTCCTCATCTTTTTTAAAAGCACATCAAATTGGTCCTTTGACCAAAAAAGTAATTGTCAAACATATCATAACCCATGAAAGTACTATTTTGCCCTCGGTTTAAAATAATTAAAATGTCAAAAAATAAAGAATTGCAATATTATGTATTTACATTTTCAAAATTAAATTATAAAACTATTAATGATTATATATAAAACAATATTTAAAAAAGTGGAGGCCTGATTAATTATTTAAAAAAAAAAAATGGATGGAACAGATTTTATATATTAAAAAAAATATATGGATAGAGGAGATCAAATCTCTTCCATCCATCAACCAATTTTTTTTGTTTGAGAGTTAGAAAAATAATGTTTTTTTTTATAAAAAAAAAATAATTAAAAATAATAATAATATACAATTTTTTTGTTTATTATTTTGTGATTTGTTTTGTTAAAAAAATAATATACAATTTTTTTTTTTTTTTTTTTAAGTTTGTACTTCCTCCTCCAAACTCAAATGATAGAGCATATCATCTGCCATTGAGCTCTATGATGGAGAAGATCTGTCATCTATCATAGACTCAATCGTAGATGGAAAAGATCCATCGCAGATATATGCGATGGTTCTTCTCCATCACAGATGGAACCACCATTGGAGTAGATGTACTCCTTTGATGGAATCTTGTGTAGAATACACGAGTTAAACATGCCACATATTGTGGGTGTGCATGATAGCAGTAGAGATTCACAAGACCTCAAGTAGCTCACCTTCCATGTTTATCCATGCATAGTTCGGCTAGTGTATATTCAGTTTCACTTATTACCATATGTAATTAGGTTTAATTATTTTCCTATCTTGAGTATTGTAATGTGTATAAATATCATCACCAATCAATGAATAAAGTAAGATAAATTCTTTCACAAATATCAGATTATATTATGGTATCAGAGCTAAGCTGTGAAATAGCTTAAAGATCCTGAAACCCTAGCTGAAACCCTAGCTGCTCGATTTTTCTTCTCCTCACAGTCCTTACCGAAAATCTCACCCTCGTCCTCTTGTCGTCCTTCTCCCTCAACGATGACATCTTCTAACGTATATGTGACCTCTTCTACTTCTTCTCCTCCAGTCATTCTCATGGGAACAAACAACTCTAATCAACCACAATCATTGATTACCATCAACTCCACACAAATTCCAATCAAACTATCCAAAGGAGGAAATTATGCCACCTGAAGATCACAGTTTGAAAATCTCCTCTTCAGTTATGGACTTATGGGATATATGGACGATACCAAACCATGTCCTCCAGAAGTCATTGCAAATCCCTCAAGAACCTTTGACGATCCAGAAACTCAGGGAACCACTGCGAACCCGGATTATCACATCTGGCTTCGCCAGGATCGACTGCTCTTACATGTAATCCAAGTAACATGTACCGATGCTGCACAATCTATTGTCACCCGTTCCACTACCTCTGCTCAAGCATGGGAGAAACTTGAAGCCTCCTACACCAACCATTCTAATACTCGCAAACTTGGACTCATTGACTCACTTACAAACGTAAGTTTAACAGACAAATCGGTTGCGGACTACATGTAAGGATTCAAAAACATACTTGACAACTGTTCAGATTTTGAGTTAGGTTAGCATTATTCTATATCAAAATGACATTTCCTTTGTATTCATTAGTTGTCTAGAATTCTCAGTCTATCAAGCTTCAAGGAAATTGGAGATCACATCAAGCAAAGTAAAGCCTTCAAGAGGAGAAAGCATCAAAGGTATACTTAGATCTCTATCCTCTTGCAAGGCCTGTAGGCACACACACACATGGCATTCATATGTGTCCCTGCATAGTTGTACACCATTGGTATAACACATTCACACACTTATTGAAGTATGCACATGCATTAGATTTAATTTAACAAACATTGTGAAATTGTTTGTTCTATGAGTATCTCTAGGAAATGACATACTTGTGTGACTTTGTGTTTATTTGTTTTTGTTTTATTGTTTTGGACTTGAACATGATCTCATATGGTTCCTTATTGAGTCTCAGTCATTTCGGTTACTCACTCATTAGGTTTCGAGTCCAAACTAGAAAGCTACGTTAATTTATGTTCTCATACGTTGTGTTGTCTTCGTCGTTGTGTACCGAGTCGAATTCTCAACCTTTTATCAAAGTTTCATAGTCGTCCTTGTGCGTGAGGGAGTCATGGTTCGTAATCCAAAGACGGATTCGAATTCGGAGTTCGGAGGCCCAAATACAGCAGAAGAACGTGAGAGGAGTGCGAGGAGGCAAGAATGGCCGAAGGCCATTTGGGAGGCCACCCCGTGAGGAGCGCGTGAGCCTTACGGGCCAACCACCCCTCTGCCCTGTGAGGCTCACGCGCCTCTCACGGGGTGGGTGATGTGGATGTCCCCCATTGGCTACTGAATGCCCTCTCTTCATTTCATTTAAATGATCTCTTTTCCCTCCCATTTCATTCTAAAAAGAAAATTTGAAAAAGAAAAGTGCATAATTTTCTCTCCAACTTTCCCAACTTCCAAACACCATAACTTTCTCATTTCTTATCCGAATTGAGTGATTCAAGTTGGAGAATCTTCGAAATCAAGTCCCTTACTTCCAAGGGATTTTGTGGCCATTTGATCGAGTTTTGTGGTGGTTCTACACTCAAAACCGAAACTACACGAGATTCCTAAGTATTGAACTAAACTTTGTGTTTTCATCTTTTTAAACCTTTAATTACCTTGGGTTTTCTTCTTCTATATGTATGTGTATGTATGATGAATGCTATTAAGAAGGATAACTTCATATCAAAGCTAATCTAGTCTAATTAGAGACTAAATGTGAACTAATTTTCTAGGATTCTAGTTTGTCACATGTTTGAGTGTTGTATTGTAATTAGCTTGATATCTAGGGTTATTTGTGTTTTGATTGACTCATTTTATGATTAATAACCTTAGCATATGCTTAGATCCTTTATTTGAACAAATCTAAAATTAGCACATTTGATTTTGTGTTTAAAGCTAATTAAGATTTAATTGATTATTCATTATATCCTTGCTCTAAATACTTGCTAGAATATTCACTGATCATATTTTGTGATTCTAACATTTTTGTGTATGTTTCTAATATCTTGAATATGTGCTTCATGAATATGATTTATTCAAATGCTAGCTTTGTGAATGAAACTAGGAATCACATGTGTTAGGTGTTTCACATGCTCTAGGTTTCAATTCATGTTTTGTAACTAGACAATTTTTGACTTGTGTGCTCACATGGCTAAGTCTAGTTTCCATAGGATGTATTGATCATATATTATATGTTGCATGTGTTTGCATCATTTACATCACTTAGATCATTTGCCTAGCAAAAGGTGGAAGCCTCATATTGGAGTGAATGAAGATTCAACTTGAGCATTAAATCTTAGCTAGGAGTGTGAGGCTCCGGATAGTCAAGCAAGGAAGTTTTGGTTAGGACAAGTGGTCCGGATAACCAAGCAAGAAGTCTTAGTTAAGATCAAGGGGATCCGGATAACTAAGCAAGAAGTCTTAGCTAGGAGTGTGATACTCCGGATGGTTGAGCTAGGGAAGCTTAACTAGGATCTTTGTGATCCGGATAGCTAAGCAAGAAATCTTCCTAGAGACGTGAGCGTCTTGGATAGGAAGTTGCTTTCTAGAGACATGAGTGAAATGTCTTGGATAGAAAGTAGGCAAAGTGATTCACTAGACCTAAAGGTAGAATAGGGGTTGATAGCTTGAGTGTGTATCTCATTTTCGTCATAGTGGATTACGGTTTGCCGGTGGTTGTGGATTCAACCCGTGGATGTTTCCTCTTCGGAGGTTTTAGCACGTTAAAATCAATGTGTCAAATGTCTCTATCTCTATCTCTCTATATTTGTATGTATGATCAATATATCTTGTTTAAGATCTTCATTTCCTCACATCCTTGTAAACAAGATTTTTGTAGAGAAAGAGATGCACACATTATTTGTTGAATCAACATTTGTTTCTTGTATCTTATAAGTGTTTGAACATTGTATCTTGTGATATTTTCTATCAAGTTGTAAAGTTCTACTTAGTGAACTTGCATTGTAATATTCAAAGTACAATTTGTGGAATTTGCTCTTTATTGAATATACTTATATGTGAGATACATTGTTTCTTAGTATATGTTTTGTAGACTAAGGGTGGTGAATTGAGCATACATGTGCTAATTGTTTTCTCATAACAATTAAGCATACTTCTTTTAATTAGCATGGGTATAAATGTAAAATTACTTATTTTCAGATAATTTTATTTTAAAAAAACAAGCATGTTGACAGTACATTCAGATGTGAGAGAGAAAAAAAAAAAAACATGTCATTCATGTTCAGATTTCAGTCTCTATTCAGTCTTCAGAAAAATTCAGGATTGTTAAGTCTTCAAACAAAAAAACAAATGACCCATAAGTATCTCACAACCCATATCAATGAGATTGTAGCTAGGTTCAAGTTATATCATCTATCTCTAAACCCCAAAATTTTTAAAAGTTGAAAAATAAAGATATTCGAATTTTAACTAAACACAGATTCCATAGAATTCACATTAAAGTGTATAAAATTTGTAGCTAGGTTCAACCTGGTTACCTTCTCAATAGATATGGGAAACAAATATTTCCATCGAAGTGAGATAAACCAAGCAGCACCTCCAAGAAGAAAGAAACCGCCAAGGAACATTTAGGGACCGACAAGATAAAAAATAGATCATGTAAGAATAGTTGCACTCAATTCAAAGATTATTCCAACCAAAATCAAAGGCATACTCAATGGCCTTGATAACCACTGATAACTCTGCTTCAAAAGCATGCATGATACCTAAAGGAGAAGTGAAACAACCCTTAACAAACCCTCTATGATTGCGAAAAATACCACCACAACTGGAAGGACCTAGAGAGCCCAAAGAAGCTCCATCTGTATTAACCTTGAGCCAACCTGGAGGGGGAGGACACCAGTAAACCTCAATCATGCGAGGGGCCCGAGAAGGATGAGAACGAACCTAAAGCCGGTGAAGAAGAATTAAATCGGATTGCTCGTTATGCATACCACCAATATTCAAACAATTACAATTTTTAAGAGCCGTGTGAATAAAGACAATGGAAGATATAAGAGGAATAAAGCAATCTTCAAAAATTAACTGGTTCCTCGCATACCAAGTAGCCCAAAAAATTTGAATAACTACCGTGAGCCAAAGGTTACCAACCTGAGGGCTAGCCTTCCAAGAAATAGCTGAAATAAAGAAGTCAAGAGGCGACAATTGAAAATTGAAATGAACTCCAAAGAGACTTGAATTATAATCCCATAGGCTACGAGAGTAATGGCAGTGTAAAACAAGATGAGCTAAGGTTTCCTTTGAAGCATAACAAAACCGACAAGAAAAGGCTAAAAACAGACCTGTTTTAGCAAGAGAATCCTCTATAGGAAAACGTCCAAGAAGGATACGCCACATAAGAGTTGATCTCAAAGGAGGAATAAATGGTTTCCAAATTCTCTTACCCTAAGAAACCAATCCTTGACTGCCTTGGAAAAAACGATAGGCTTCTTTAGAAGAAACTTGGCCGAAGGAAGAATGAATCCAAATCAAAGTGTTGCTACTATGAGGCGTAACAACAGTCTTCGAAATCAAAGAGAAAGCTTCCAGATGACAGTCTAAGAAACTATCTTCAAAATACCAAGAACCATTAAAATAATAATCTGAAATGGCTGCAGAAAGGCTTCCCCTAGCTACAACAGGAATCCCAAGCATATCAACTAAAGGTTCACCTAACCAATTATCATGCCAAAAATGCACCTTAGACTGTTCTCCAATAATCCACCTGGATTCAGCAAGAAGACTACAGTAATGATCTTTGATGTCGGGCCAAACCGAAGAAGCTATATAGTACTGGTGAACCTTTGAAAGAGAAGATAAATATTTTGTTCTTAGGAAAGAAAAGACAAAGCTATCATCAGTAATAAATTTTCAGAAATTTTTTGGGAAGAGCCTGGTTCATAAGCTCAAGCTTTAGACCATCATAATCCTTAGGCAAACAACAAGTAAACCAAGCTACGGTAACCATTTTCTTTGTATCAATATTTCTAGACCAAAGAAAGTTTAGAATAGTGCGATCCATGCTTTCCAACAAAGATGAGGGCCACTTATAAATCATAAAAGTATGGATAAAAGAACTAAGGATTACTGAGTTGATAAGAGCCAACCTCCAACCTTCCTGCTAAAGAAAGAGTGAAACCTTTCCAAGTTGCAAACTTACTAGTAATCTTGTCTGCAATCAGTTGGAGCAACATTTTCTTAGGCGCCCTTTTAAAAAGAGGAACACCAAGGTAGAGAAAGGGGAGAGAGCCTCGCCGTAAACCCGAAAAAAAAAAGTCAAAGAAATAGCACGCCGACTTGAGAAATGGGAGCCAAAATAAATAAAGCTTTTGGTCTTATTAATAATCTACCCAAGAGTAAACCATAAAGATCAAAAGCCTTTAAAATGGTATCAACAGTGCGCCTAGTACCCTTGCAAAAAATGAGAACATCATCTGCAAAAAAAAAAATGAGAAGGAGTTGTGCCACCACTTGGAGAGGAAATACTTGAAATATCACCCTTTTTAACAATAGATTCAAAAAAATGGCTTAAGAAATCCTCAGCCAAGCAAAAGAGAATCAAAGAAGCGGATCTCTCTGACGGACACCCCGACTGCAACACCCCTCAAGAGTGCCATTAATAAGAATAGAAAGTCTAGCTGAGAGAAAAATCTCTTGAATCCACTGAAGTCAACGAGGCTCTCAATAAAGACCTAGTTCATAGTGTTGAAAGCCTTTCTAATATCAATTTTAATGGCAATGTTTCCCCCATAACAACGATTGTCAAGAGCATTGATACAATCTGAAGCAATAGCAATGCAGTCTTGAATCTGTCTGCCTTTCACAAACCAAAACTGATTCGGAGAAATAATTCTAGCAGCCACATCACCCAAGCGAGAAGTAATTATTTTGGTGATTACTTTAAATAGAAAATTCCCCAGCACAATAGGGCGATATTGATCAACTGAGAGAGCATCTGTCACCTTAAAAATGAGAACAATAAAGTTGGAATTTTAAATTAGGTAAGAGCTTACCCAAGGAAAAAAAAACTCTTGAACCGCCGTGACAAAATCTGAGCCAATAATATCCCAGCAGTGTTGATAGAAAACGCCTGTAAACCCATCAGGCTCAAGAGCAATAGAAGCATCCAAAGAAAAAGTTGCACTTTTAATTTCCTCCGCACTAGGTGTTTTAGTAAGTAAAATATTATCCTCATCCGTAACAAGTGAAGGATAAATTGCTCCACTATCGATAGATCAGGCATGGTGGAAGAAGAGATAGAAAAAAGTTCTTGATAAAAAGAAATGACATGATTTTTAATAACATTATACATTGCATGTAAGGTCAGTATGTATATAGTTAATGAATTTCGAAGAAATTGGAATGATTGAGGAGGCAATTCGCAACCCTTAACAAACCAAATCGTAATCCAAAATAATCTCCACCCTTCATCTTCTTCATCCAAAAACACGAACAATAAACATTATTTAAAAAGTTTAGAGAAAAAAATATATATTAGAGATTTTCCAAGGAGGAGATGTGGTTCCAGATCTCCTCCATTTTTGTAGGAGATCTAAAACAAAAATCTTCATTAATGGAGAATCACGATCTTCTCCCTGGAACCAAATTCTCAATTAATGGAGATTTTAGATTTCCTCTAATGGAGATCTGGTTCAGTGGTTCTCCTATATTTGATCTCCATAGAGATATGGAGAGATAATTATATATATATATATATATATATATATATATATATATATATATATATATATATATATATATTGATTTTGTAATAGTTTAATGATTTCTTTTAATTATTTGGATTTTATATCTCTTTATTCAAAATTTTCTGATTTTTTTTTACATTTATTTTTATATGGGTGCCAATATTGCCACCCAAAGAAATTATTTATACACCCATTTTTTTATGGAAAAATTACATAAACTTACCATAGTTATATGCATAATTATACTAAATCAATAAAAAAAAAATTATAACAACACTAATTCACCCTTAACCCGTTAATTAACAGTTGACTAACCATTGACAACAATTAGTCACTAACTAGTGAATGGTAATATGTTATTTTTCAGTGTTATTAAATTAATGAAAAAATAGAAAAAGAGTGTCCAATAACATATCGTCACATCAACCCTAACAATTTATTAATTAAATATAATATTAATAAAAAAAATGGCTTCATCCTCTCCTTCAATTTTCAAAGACGAAATCGCAACCCAAAATAATGATGCTTCTTACTTCTCCACCATTCATATTCTTTACCATCAAAATCTCATCCAAAAACATAAATTAAACAATAAAAATTATTTTAAAAAATTTAGAGAAAATATATATAATAAAGATTCTCCATAAAACCACATCTCCTCCATTTTTGTAGGAGATCTGGAATAAAAATCTTCATAAACGGAGAATCCAGATCTCCTCCATTTTTAGAGAAGATTTGGAACCAAATTCTCCATTAATGGAGATTTTAGATTTCTTCTAATGGAGATCGAGTTCTCCATCACTTTATAGTTTATATACCACCTGTTGTATGATTATTATGGGCCGGCTGAGGGAGAGGGGGCTCATAGAGGCCATGACCCCCCTTCTCCCACCTCGTCAAAGCCATAAATTTGAGAGCTGAACCCATGCGTCCCAGCCCATTTGACACCTATAGTGCCCACCATGGGGAGGGCAGCCTCCAGCCTCCAACATGAACAGAGACCGTAACTACGAAGGAGTAAGGAGGCAGCTAGACTCGGCTGAGAAGCTGGCCTCCTTTTTTCAAGAAATTTCAAGATATAGTGTTTATTTACAAATTTTTATCTTAACCGATACGACTACTGCCAACATACCCCCATAATTTATCCATTATTATCAGGTCTAGAAAACATGCAAGAAAAATCGTTTTAGGAATGATAAATAGTTGCTACTTCCTTTTACGGCCGCAGCATCAACATTGTCTTATGCCAGTGTAAACCCAGATAATAAACTGAACCAATCGATTTAGACTCGTTGCACACAAAAAAAAATAAGTTTTTAAATTGGGGTAAACGTGCAACAAGAGACGGTCAAGGAAAAAAAGAAAAAACTGAGGTTCTTCAATCGAAGGGTACAAGATGCAAACAATCTGTAAATACAATGGAAAGGAAAACTATCGATCAGGCAAAATAGACATGCAACTAAAAACAAAGGATCGCCTCTTCTACTAGTTCAAATTCTCAAGTAATATTTTTCTTTCTCTTTTTTTCCCCTCTCTTCGCAAATCAAGTTGGCCAGATTTTCACATTAGGATTACAATAAACAACAGTTCATGATTACAATTTCTCAAACCACACTAACCACTAAAAAGTACGAAGGAATCTACCAGGGAAGCACGATGCAATGAGAACCTGAAACTCGGATTGAGAGAAGAGAAGAAGTCTTTTGCTCCTCAAGAACTCAAAGTACTCTCCTATGCCCTCCGAAAGCCCAAATCTGACAGGAAGAAAAGAAGACAACATATGAACCAATGCCACATTTACAAACAAGAAATGAACAACAAAAGCATGTAGACGACTAGATGTAAACGAAGAAGAAATTATATATATACAGAATGTGACAATCACTGTATTATCATATATTGAATCTAGATGCTCAGCATGAGACATCAGTATAGATATGCCTGTATTAAGAACGATCAATCTCTTGAATCAAAGATTTCATTAACACTAACATAAATTAAGCAGCTAAATCCATATAAATGAAATACTTTGGATTATAAAGCATTTTTATTTAGAGAATAAAATTAACACCAACAAAAACAAGTTGGATTATTTCATAGAAATAAAGATGAAGTATTCAACTAGACAGCTTATTGTTTGTAATTTTTACAATCTTTCTAAATCTCAATACCTTACAGAAAATGTTATTATTTATTAAATCTTCTAAACCGATCAATTATATAGGCATGCTTTTGGTGTAATAAGAGTTCCCAAAACATAAAATTCTTTAAATGTTAATGAGATCAAAAAAGGAATTAAAGATTGCGACAATCCTATTGCTGCATCCTAATGGATGTTGAGTGAGAGGTCAAATGACTTAAATTAACATAGTCCACAAAATTTCTGGACCTTCCTTTGTGCTAAACTGCTATTTACTTAAAAAATAAATGCTTGGTTACAGGAAAAAGGAAAAAGAAGGATATACTTATAAACAGGAGAAACAATAATTATACCGATTAATATGTACTAAATATTCTGTCCCTAAGCACCCCCTCCAAACATAACATAAAACAGCTATTGTTTAAAATTCAGAAAAATTATTTTTATAATATCCTAAGCACATAACATTCTCACAAATAGGAATAAAATTCTATCCTGCAAAAAGAATTCCAGTAAAAAAACCTGGTATCCCAATCTTTCATAATTAAACAATTTTGCTGCTCTAGCTGTTTCTCAAATAATATCACTCAACAATTGTGTGGATTTCATTAGTCTCTCCAAAAATGAAATATGTTTAAGACTGTGAACGAAATTTGGTAATAAGCATGTATATAAGCTCTATTTTTCTATTGAAAGTTAAGATCTATTGAAATATACGAAAAATCTATAATAAAAAAATGAAGGGACTTAAATTTAATAAATCCAATGAGCAGGAAAAAAAAAAACATGGTCACATCAGAAACTGTTTGTGGAGGGCTAATTATTATGCAAAACTAGAGTTCACAAGTGGAACTGCAATAAACATCACTTTAGATCTTCATTTGCATAAACAAAAAATATATATCAGTTCACTTTATTTTTCTTCATTTGCATCCATCTATCGAGTGACATAAAATTGGGTTGAACAAAATATTGAGAGGTGATATTTTCTCTCAGACAACACTGCATTAAATGAATTAAACAAGGCAAATTATAAAAACAGACTGACCTTTAGGTTTGTATCCCAACTTCCTGTACATAAAGCACTTCCATCAGCTGACAAACCCAAACAGCTGATCCGGCCCTCATGTGAGTTCTGGAGAGATCCCAAGTTCAAAACAACCTGCCAAGAAATGAGCATAAGAACCAATGCATCTACCATGATACGCCACTTAAAATTTCCCCAAACTCACACTAACATGAAAAGAGCAGAAGTTCACAAGAAAAAGTAAACCAATCAAACAAAATTGGTTCTTAATGTTAAAGCACTCATAAAATATGTTCCTTTTTATGAAGAAAAAAGAGGGAATATACTCGCTAGGTCGGAAAATATTGATGTATTTATGGGCGCAGCTTAATAGTTTTCAATCAAGGAGGGGGAACTCAGCCACCTTCTATAATTTCAGTTTTAAAGTACTTCTTGAGCACCTATGATGAACAAGGTATCAATTTAATGCACTTATAAGACCATAAAATTCACAGATTGAGGAAACTAATTTCAAACCTACAAACAGTAACATTACATGTTCAATAGCACAGAATTTTAAATAAGCGATGTGAAATCCAGTTAGTAAAGAATAAAAATAATACATCATTTAGATATCAATTAATACCACAAAAAATCATGTTATGACAAAATAGAACCAGCTGACTTGTGTACCTTTGCCAATAAAGTGTCCCATACATAGCAGTCGCCATTGGAGTATCCAGCAAACAGAAGTCTTCCTGATATGGAGAATGACAGGGAGGTTACATGAGGGAACTCATCACCATGCTGCTGATAATAGTTTTGGAGTTGGTGCCCAGTCCTGATGTCAAATAACCTACAAGTTCCATCGTCCGAACCAGTTCCAAATCTATTTCCATCTGGAAAGAACTTCACTGTGTTAACATCTCCCTCATGCCCATGAAACGTACCCGCTGCTCGACTTGCAACACGAGTATCCCACAGTCGGGCAGTACCATCGCATGAACCAGATACAAACATTCTTGAGTTTGAACCATTAATAGAGACACTGAAAGAATTTTAAAGAAAAATGAAATCATTAAATGGTAAAGCAGCCTAAAATCATAACAGCTCTTTTATGAATAGTTTTCTTTTAAATTACACTTTAAACAAATTTAAAATTCATTTTCCATCTTTTTCAAACAGGTTGCTATAATTTTCTAGAAAAAACATAAACAGTTTTACAATTGTTTTTAGTAATGAACAAATAAAAGGCATATAATCATAGGCTTCCATCTTATGATATGCAACAACAGTATAGACAATTTGATGCTATAATACATGTGCTTCAAAACAAAATCTCATTCTAGAATACTATTGTAGTTATCTTAAACATCTACACATTAAATTAATGATCATGTTAGAGTCATAAAGAGTATCATTGAATTATGATATTGAAGCACACAGAAGCAAAATTTCCCATCCAAGAAGAGCTACTAAATACTGTATCATGTAACTCACACCAACATACGGTAATCTCAATTAGATAAAATGATTTTTTTTTTTGGGTTCAATCACAAAGTCAATAAAAATGTATTAACTAGATAACAGATGTTTTGACTTTGTAAGCTACTAGAATATGGAATTATTGAGAAAATGGTTCCTTCAAGAAGAGGATGACAAGATTTAACTCATACCAATTGAGAATCAACCCAGCATACCTTAGCACATCAGCAGTGTGTCCAGACTGAAATTCTCCTCCAAAAACAGAAGTTCTCAGTCCTGTAGTAATATCCCACAAGACACATGTTTGGTCACCGGAACTAGTAATTAGGTGAGTGTCCTCATCCGGAACATATTGACAGCAGGACACATAACCCTTATGCCCAATAAGCGTTCTTGAAACTTGTAAATTCCCATCCTTGTCAGTTGGTGAGTTCAAGTTGAAAATGGAGCAAACACTGTCAAGACCGCCACAGGCAACAGATTGACCAGTTGGAGAGAATGCGCATGTCATTACCCATGCACAAGGCAGTTTTATGGCATGAGTTTTCTGGCTTGTAAGAGCATTCCACACAATCAATCGTCCATCTTGTGATGCACTGACAATTCGGTTTCGTTCAGGAGTCCAATCCAATGAATATACCTGCAAATTTCATAAAGAAAACTTCTCTTTGACCCCACCATGCGCAGGAAAATTTAAGTAATAGTCAACTGTCTTAGAATGTAGCTTTTATTATTGTGCAGCCTTCAAGTTTTACTGGATACATATCCTAGCCTTCTTTATGCCTGTCAATAAAGTGAATCAAAATATTCCGTTTTTATTTCATTCACCTAATTTTTCAGTTCCTTCTCTTTCCATCTTTCAAATTATAAATTAGACTCTATATCAATAAGAAATCTCTAAATCTCCCATTATGGTTTTTTTGTGTAAGTTGTATATATGGCATAAACATAGAGACTATTACCTCAAAGGTTTCAGCACCCAAACACTAGTCACAGATGGCAATCTAAAGCAATAATCTATTGAATACAACTTTGAATTTACTCTTAAAGAATCACATTCATACGCACCAAAATAATAACATTATTTTCATTTCGAAGTATTGTTAAACTAAAAGGTTTACTAAGCTGGATATCACATCGAATCATCTTAACCTCGTTATTTAAGTTACATGTGCTTTGTTGCCTTAATTTACAAGTGCTCTGATCTTCTTAACCTCAATACTTAATTTACACGTTATGCACGGCAGTATTTTTTTCTCTTGATCAACATCCTATCATAAAAATTATCACACGTACTTTGTTATTTCCAAGCCAAAAACCAAATTGAAAAATCACAAACACAATAAAAAACTAACTGCATCTATTCTACTCTAAGATTATATGAAAACCCTTATCTATTATTCCATTTAAAGATGCAAACATTGTAAAACGACAAATTACACTAAAACCTAAGTTCTTAAATATGCATTACACCGTATCCAATCAAGTTCATTAATAGGTACTAAATATTTTTCATAACCCATTTGTCATTTCAAACATATCAATTTATCATTAATATCATGTTTTATCTTTCCAATAATACTCCCTGCATTTGAAATACATCCACATAACCATAATAGTCACAAATTACACCACATTACAATCCTCTACATTTTCTTCAATCCATATCAATTTATCATTAGCATCAACAGAATGGTCGAAACTAAATTGGAAGTAAATAAAACCTACACACACACACAGAGCAGATAAATGTCTTGATAGAGAAAAATTACCTTGCCAGTGTGTCCTTGCAAGGTCCTACAACAAACCAGATCCGTTGGACCGAAGCTGACCGGAGTCCGACCCTGCGACTTCGCGTACTCAGCAACTATCAACACAAAAAAAAAACACCAATTCAAATTCAGATCTCAAAAAAACACCACAAACAAAGACAAAAACAAAAAACAAGGTGAGTTATACCATCTACGTCGAGCAACTGAAGCCGCTTCTGCTTTAAGCGTTCTCTGAGACTGTTGACCGTCTCAATGGCTGTGGCGTGACGCTCTTTGAGCTCCGAAACCGACATGTCGAGAGCGAGCAATCAATCGAAAGACGAAGAAAACGAGAATTCGCACATCACATGTTTAATTAATTCAATTCCGTTGGTCAAAAAAAAAAAGTCGAAGCGTCGTCGTGCGATTCAAGTTCGAGCCCTAGTCTTCTTCAGTGTTTCGTATAAATAAATAAAATTTTTGTTTGTTAAAATGATTTTAAAGTTCAAAAAATAAAAAAAAGTAATTAATTGAGCTTTTTGATTGATGATTTGAGAGAGAGAGAGAGAGAGAGAGAGTGTGTTTGTGTGTTTTTAAGGAAAACGCAAGGGGTAGTTGGTGATGTGAGAACAAGCTCACAGAGAGAAAGAGATAAAAATGGTTGGAGATAGAGAGAGGAAACAGTAAAGACTGTAAATTGACTGACGCCGCCGGGCCCACAATATGACGTGTCATACTTTGGTACGAGAAAAACTTGTATATGACGGTCTCACCATCTTATGGTGAGACCGTCCAATACAAATACACCATTTACATTCGAATTATAAAATTATATTATTAATATTGCCACATATCCTACTTGCATTGGATGGTCTCACCAAGTGACAATGAGACCGTCCCATGTAAATTTTTCTCTATGGGTATGCTATGGGACCCTTTCTTCTTCTTTCTTCTTCCTTTAGTTGTGGTGGCTGCTCTGCTGCTGCGTGCTGCCTCTGAGTCTCTGACCATTTTTATTATAGTGTTATGCAGAATCCAATACTTTTTTTTAAAGATAAATTGATTTATTTTACAAAAATTAAATTAAATTAATGAACTAAGTATTTGTTTGGTATCTGTGTAGTATTGAGAGTTTAAATTGTATTAGGATAATCCAATAAAATGTTTGGTTTACTTTTTACTTTGCATTGTATTGTATTAAATAATATATTTTAATTAATCTAATACAATGGATGATGTATTAACTAATTCAACGGTTGAAAGTTATATTACCTAATATAAAAGAAGAGAAATATATAACATAAGTAATAATTAAAAATATATCAAAATAATAATAATAATAATAATATATATATAATAAATATATCAAAACAACAACATCAACAATAATAATAATATATTTTTTTGAAAGAATAATAATAGTAATACATTTTTTTGAAAGAATAATAATAATATTAATATTAATAAATGTTCAAAATAATGGTATATATTAATAATGCTAATGATAATAATAATATATAGTATACAATAATAATAAATTTAATAATAATAATAATATTGATAATAAATTTTAATAATAATAATAGTAAATTTAAAATTTAAATTTAATTTAATTAATATTATATAAATTTAATTAAATGAAAATAAAAAATAAAATGTTATTCAAATAATATAAATCTAAAAACTATATAAGATAAATATAATATTAAAAAAAATTGTCAAATATTATTGATATTTGTTACATCATGATAATTTATGTGATAAAAATATCAATTATATATTAATTATTTTTTTTAAATATAATAAAATAATTCTAAAAATATATCACTCTTATTAGTTAATAAAATATCGAGGAACAAAAATCACATCAAAATATTGTATAACTTAATACAGTTTAATATGAAATATCACCAAACACGGGATTGTATAAGAATAATACAGTTCAATACAATACAGTACAATACAGTGTGTTAAACAAACCCTAACTTCATTATTAGTGCACTGTGCACACAGAGGTGGTTGTGTAACTCTTTTCCAATCTGGTGGACTGGTGGTGAAGGGTTTGAGTCCCACCATAAGTATGTGCAAAGAGTTTTCTACTGGTTTATGGGAGTAGTTATCCAGACCGCATATGTATTATTTAATCTTGACAGGTCTGTCATTATAATTTGTAATAGTTGTAATACTATTTTAAAAAACCATTATTAATAGAGTAATTTAAAAATAAAATAATTTTAAAAGAAATGTTTTATAAGTTTAAATAAATTAGTGATAGACGAGATAAGGTTACTCACATCTACACCGTGAAGATTGTGGGTTTGAGTCTTCCTTTGCTGAAAAAAATCAAAATTTATATAATATTTATATAAAAAAAAAAAAAGAGTTATTGATTTTTATTAATGACGTATTTTTTTTTAATCCCCTTTTAATTACATACTTCTTAATTTTTATTTTGTTCCTTAAAAAAAATATTTTTATTTTAGAAAATCAGTGTATTTTATTTATTTTAGAAGTTAAATTCCATAAATGTATAAAGGGCGATATTTTGGTCTTGTGTGATTTAAAATTAATAATGTGTAAGTCGACTCTTTAAAGATCGATTGGCTTCGCCTTGTAGATTTTCATTGACAGAGATCAAACTCCATCAATCTCCAATGATAAATGTTAAGACAGATGTTAAGATGTGCTTGTTATTGTAGAAAGTAATAGTGTATTTTTTTTATTTATTTTTTTATATATCACAATTAGTGCGAGTCGACAACTCGAACCTTAAACATTGTAAAGTTAAATGAGTATATTTTATCATCAAATCATATTGGATGACAATAGTATTACGCTAGTATTACGTAACATCATCGCAACATAATTATAATACATAGTTAAATATGATCTAAGTGTCATATTCATACCAAACACGAACAAATTTAAAGTCAAATAAAATACACTTTTCGGTTTACATCACTAACTTGTATTAAAAATAATAATTAATAAATAACTTTGTTAAAGAGTAGAAGAGCTTAAAAAAATTGTGGATGACAATTGACAAATGGAGTTTGACAAAGTCGAGGAAGAAAAGGTCAGACATTGCTGGACTGGACGCGTTTAATTGTAATTTCAACCATATTTAGAACCAGAGGCCCAATAATTACCTACGTCGAATCCAAGTCAAATTGAAATTAAAAAAAAAAACCAAATAATTACATACAACAAATCCAGAAAAAAAATTCCGTTGCCGGGAATCGAACCCGGGTCTCCTGGGTGAAAGCCAGATATCCTAACCGCTGGACGACAACGGATGATTGGATATGTGTCACAGTTTTTGCATTATAATTCGTCTAATATTACAGTTTTATCTTCTCAATTAGCTAAATGACAATGGAGGGCTGTTTGTCAATTACAATTTTTATTAGGAGAGAAAGTAAAAGAGAGAAAAAATGATGGAGTATAATTTTATAAATTCAAAGGATTAACATATATATATATATGAATTTGAAATTTGGATGTAGAATACGATGAACCCACAAGTTCAATATGTGGGTGAGAGGAGGATCTTTTCTCTGGTAAGTACACAACTGTGAATATACTTATAGCACATTTATCCACCCCATCACTTTTTACTATTTAAGCATTATTTGACCTAATTGCATTACATTTTCTGGTAAAAAGTGATGAGGTGGATAAGTGTTCTATAAGTATACTCACAGTTGTGTGCCTACAAGAGAAAAACTCGTGAGAGGAGTATACCAATAAACCAATTTTTATCTTGTGGAATTGGTCCAAAATATCACATTTTTAAAGTGAATTGGTGAGAATGTCAGTGGTTTAATAAGTTAAGTTTAAAAGGCACATATTATGGTGAACTACCAAAATTGCCCTTAGTTAAACATTTATGTTATTCTCTTTGAGTTGTTCTCTGCAACATAAACGAAGGCATTTGAAATACTCAGTTACTCTCTCTCTACAAATAAAAGTTTAAGGTCTTGCCCCGACTTTCTTCTTCAGTAAAATAAGGTAATATTTTTTGAACTTGCTTCTTTTAAGTTTTTCACATTTTAGTATGTAAACCTGAAACCATTTTGAAAATGATTTCGTGCCTTTTTGAAATATTTTCGTGCCTTCTTACACTGTCATCGTGCCTTTTGAAGTTGTTATCGAGCCTTTTTGAAAAAAAATTCGTGCCTTTTTGAAATATTTTCGTGCCTTTTAACACTGTCATCATGCCTTTTGAAATTGTTATCGAGTCGTGCCTTTTAAAAATATTTTCGTGCCTTTTAACACTGTCATCGTGCCTTTTAACACTGTCATCGTGCCTTTTGAAATTGTTATCAAGCCTTTTTGGAAAAGTCTCGATAACTTTTCAAAAGGCTCGATAACCTTTCTAAAAGGCTCGATAACCTTTCTAAAAGGCTCGATTGAGTTTTAAATTTATTTGTGCCTTTTAACACTGTCATCGTGCCTTTTGAAGTTGTTATGGAGCCTTTGTGAAAAAAATTTCGTGCCTTATTGAAATTGTTTCGTGCCTTTTAACAATGTCATCGTGCCTTTTGTAGTTATTATCGAGCCTTTTTGACAAAAATATTTCGAGCCTTTTTGAAAAAAAAATTCAAGCCTTTTTCAAAACATAATCGTGCCTTTTTGAACAAAGTTTCCAGCATTTTGGTTGATTTCAAGCCTTTTGTGAAAAAAAAAATTCGAGCCTTTTTGAAAAAAAATTCGAGCCTTCTTCAAAAAATATCCGTGCCTTTCTGAACAAAGTTTCGAGCCTTTTAACAAAATATTCGTGCCTTTTCGAAATTGATTTCGAGCCTTTTTGATAAAAATATTTCGAGCCTTTTTGAAAAAAAAATCGAGCCTTTTTCAAAAAATATCCAAGGTTTTTCATGTAATATTTGAAGACATTGTGTAATCATGGGTTTTTGTTAATGGTTTGTGATTATTAATTTGACAGCCTCATGAATCGGGTTAGAATAGTAATATCTTACAACGGTCGATGGGACCAATTACCCGACGGAAGTCAGAGGTTTGTTGGATCCGATAACCGGGTAATGTACGTGTCAAACAATATGACTTACGAAAAATTGGTGACGATCGTGCATACTATTGTGAACTATGATGTAAACAAATACAATGTTGAGTTGTCATCAATATCACTCGTTCCTGGCAATACGTGTCGCACATTGATAAGGAATGACGACGATGTCCAGTTTATGCTAGGGGAAGATCGAGTGATCCCTCAAGTATGTGTCAGTCTAACTGAGCGGACAGCTGGAGATGTGGTAGGGAATGATATTCCTCCTCCTGAAAATACCCAACAGTTTGGATCCTTTAGCGGTAGCAACCAAGTGTTCACCCAAGGGGGTCCCAGCGAAGATGTGGGAAACATGTGTGGTGTCCCACAAGTTGCGGTCGACCATGCACATGCAGCTGAACCTCAATTGGGTGATGTGTTTGGCAGTCGAATTGAGCAGTACAATGAGCAATACGATGTGCATTATAATAAGCAGTACAATTAGCAGTACGATGCACAGGACAATGAACAGTACAATGCGCAGTACAATCAACAGAATAATTACCCGAACCATGAACATGTTGATACTGAGGCAAATAATGAACATGTTCATGATCTCCAAAATGTGGATGAAGAGCCTGCACAAATGCAAACAAGCGGTAGACGTGTACAAGGAGTTAGTTGCACTGCACCAGATATGCCTGGGACTTCCGAGGTCCGTTGTAATATGACATCATTTGATTCTGTTAATACGAGAACTTGGGTTATTCCAGGAGCAGATTCATACTCGTTTGGTATTGGTACAAGCAGCACCTTGGCAGCGCAAGAACCGAGAACCATGATTTATAAAGGTCAATTTTTTCTGAGTAAAAAGGATTTGAAGAGGCTAGTTGGCCATTTTGCGATGCGGCAGAACTTTGAATTGAAGGTGAAAAGGTCCAATAAGATAACTTTACATTTGGTTTGCATCATTGACGACTGTACGTGGAAATTAAGAGCGGTGAGGAGAGAAGAAGGTACTTACTTTCAAGTCAGAAGTTTTGTCAACGAACACAGCTGTCCCTTGGGGGAGATTCACCGTCGCCACCGACAAGCTAGTGCAGTCATAATCGGAGAAGTCGTTGCCCCTAGACTTCAACAAACCGATGATCGTCTCATGCGTCCGAAGGACATAATCGCCGATATGAAAACAATGTATGGCATCCAAATCATGTATAGTAAGGCACATGATGCCTTGCAATATGCATTGTCATTGACCTATGGAACGCATGAAGAAAGTTTCCAACTGCTCCCATCTTTTGCGTATGTTCTCGAACAGCAAAATCCGGGCACAATCACGGACTTACAGTGCGATGACCATGGTAAATTCCTCTACTTTCTCATGTCGTTAGGGTCCTCAATTAGAGGTTTTCGGAGGTGTATGCGTCCTGTTATTGCAGTAGATGGTACACATTTGAAGGGAAGATTCGGGGATACAATGTTTGTGGCAACTGCACAAGATGGAAACGAACAGGTGTATCCAATTGCTTTTGGGTACGGTGACTCAGAGAACAACCTTTCATGGGAGTGGTTTTTAGAATGCTTGAGGGGTGCCCTTGGTCATATAGATGATCTGGTTTTCATTTCCGATCGCCATCCAAGCATTGAAACAGGGATTTCTAAAGTGTTCCCTTATACAACCCATACCGTTTGTGTCTGGCATTTTGGTAAAAATATGAAGAAGCGATTCCACAGAAAGAATGTTGCCCAGATAATGGATTACGCTGCTAGGTCGTACATTGAAATCCAGTATGATCGGCATATGGAGGAGTTATGTAAGCTGCACCAGGGTGCATACGATTATGCCATTGATGCCGGTCCACAGAAGTGGTCCCGCGTTCACTGTCCCTAAAGAAGGTACAGGTTGATGACCACAAATGTTGCAGAGTGCATAAATTCATGCCTAAAATTCGCTCGGCAACTGCCACTAATGACACTGGCAGAGTTCATTCGAAATATGCTACAGAAGTGGTTTCATGATCGTCATGCAAATGCACAGTCCATGCGTCATCGATTGACCGAAGCAGCACATCTTTTGATCCTCAAACGTGTCAAGAAGTGCAGTTATATGACCGTAAATCCAGTTGACTGGAACATATTCTCCGTCAGACATAAGGGAAAACAGTGGACGGTTGACTTAGCCCGGAAGACATGCACATGCAACAAATTCCAAATGGACTTTTTACCATGTAAACATGCACTCGCAGCGGTAAGGTACATTATAATTTACAGTTAACGGTTTATATTATCCAAATGTGAGTCTCACCCTTTTCATTGTTACAGGGAGCGGAATTTGGATTTTACATCTCTGTGTGCGGACTACTACAAGAGGGAGACACTTATTGATGCATACTCAGTTCCTATTATGCCTGTTGGCCATCCTGCTTCATGGGTTGTGCCATCCGACATCGCATCACGGGTGGTTTTAAATCCAAAGGCGAAGAGGCAATCAGGTCGACCGATGGAGGGTTGACATGCCTCGTCTTCGGAGAGGACAACCACACAGTCGTGTAGAAGGTATGGACAACCAGGACATAACAGCAGGAGGTGTTCCAACCCACCTATGGTTAATAAAGGTCCCAGCACAATTATCCCCGAGGAATACCGCCGCAAGTGCAGTATCTGTCATAAAATTGGACACAACAAACAAACGTGCCCTGAGAAAGACTATACCATGGAATGAATGGAGCCTTACTTACAAGAGGAAGACGAATTGCCACCCTTGGTTCTTATGTTTTATGTAGAAGTAATATGATTGATTTCATGTTCGAATTTCGTTTGTTATAGTGTTTATGTATACTCATGATGGGGATTTGTACTTCGTATATAAGTTAGAATGAATGTTCCCGGATGCTCATGAGAAATGCCAAAACAGTAAACTATCCGTGTGGGATACTCTGCTTTCTCAATCCTTAGATGCTTATCAACTTCCGCTTTAGTACCTTTGTTTTATGAGGAACATGTCTCCAACCTGATGTCTTCCAACATCGTTCAAACTTTCACAACCATGCTCGATACAGTTGTTTGGTGAGACCATTGGTTCTTATGTAGAACTAATGTGATTGATTTTATATTCGAAAATATATTAGAATTTAGTTGTTCGTCTAATGTCATACTAGATGCTTTATTGAATTTGCTGTATTGTTTATGGATTTCAATGTATGAAATGTGTGTGTTTAACTTTGAACTGCAAACACTTCAAACACTTGAAGAAAAAAAATTCATCATTTCATTACTCAAAAAATGTTATGTACATCAACTACATCTACATCAACTATATGGGCTTCGAGTTACAAAAAACCTCGACGGCCATCTTCTCCCGGATGGTGGCCATATCAGCTTCGGACCAGTCGAAGGTATCCCTGTTCGCCACCAGGTACTCAATAATTTTCAATGTATGGGCCCCACAGTTTCCTCTGCAATTAACCACGTGAACAAACATTATAATGGGATGCTATTAAAACCAATTCATTAGAATAAGAACTTCAAACAGTCATACCCCCGTTCCTGTTGCGGCACACGGTTGGCGTGCACGAAGAACATCCGGAACGGCTTTTCTTCCCTTTTGTACGTCATATCACCTCTTCGTCTGTTCTGGTGAAAGTGTACCGCATCCAGCATCGAGGGTAGCAGCCACTTTAAGCACGCGAACTGGGTATTCCTATGGCTATATCGGACCTGCTGTCTGAACGGGTCAAACACGAAAATGTGCCCTTTCGCAAGGTTGACGCTGGCCACGACCCAATGGTAACCTCCGAGGATGCAAGGAATCAGAACCTGCAGGTGTTTCTCCAAAATGTTAGCAATTTTTTTTATTATACAGATGGACGCAAAGTCAAATTTACACTGACCATGTCAACGTCGTGCCATGGCAGGTTTGCCTGCAGGAGCAGGCCATATACCACCTTAAGCTCATCACAAGGATATTGGTGATCCAGCACAGTCCAACCATCTGGGGGTCTCTTGTCCTCACCCATGCAGATTCTCTGCCAGCTATGATATGCCAATGTCTATACATAGAAAATTAACCGACACGTCAGGCAAAAAATATTTGAACACATCAAGGTAGAAGCGAAAACCGTACTCAATAAACACTTACATAGAATTGTGAATCTAGTATGTTGGTCCTCCTCTCGTACACAGTGGGGAATGCTCGTTGACTTTTCCGGAGAACGTTGCAGTATGCGTCAATGTGCTGACAAATATCAACAATTCGTATTGTTATGATTCAACCATTTGTGAATGAAACTTCTACAGGTGAATCAAGTGAGGAACATACCGAATCGTCCAACTCCATGAAGTTGGTTTGAAACCGGTGGAACTAAGTCACATTGACACCAACTGGGTGGTGCAGATCAACATCACGTCTGCATAATTGGAGACAAATTTAACATAATACTTACCTGTACCTGTGGACGAAAAAACTATAAACAGATTGTAATTTTTTAGATTATACTTACAATTCCCCTGTCATGCTCCTCTTGTTGGCTAGGTACGACGCAAGCTGGTCAGGATCTACCAATCCGTGTGGCATCCATTCATGTGCTGGCTGCGGATGCGGAATCGTCCGTGGCCTCTTCGGTTCACAGGGGTTTGTGTATGGGCTCCGCTCCATCCAACCTCGACGTCGAATCCGGTCTCCACGCCTCAGGGGTGGTGGACTCTGATCCAAATCAGGGTGATCGGTGTGGTGTGAGGAGGAACTCGTTCCCTGTTGATCACCTGAAATCGACCGGTGGGGTGTCAAATGACAGATCGGAGGTCGGTTGGAGGGGTCGGCTGCACTCGGGTCGATCGAAGGTCTATGCTCGGAGGAGGAACCTCGTACGCTGGGATCGACTGGACGATCGCGCTGCGATGTGGCGTCAGGGGTGACCTCCTGGAAATGTATAGGTGTGAGCTCCTGGGAGTGAACAGGATCATCCAGCAGCTGTGATGAGCGGACTGTGGTGATGTCCTCAGGCAGTACCTGCTCCAAGACTGCTGTCTCTATATCACCTGCTGTCTATGTACCACCGCGCATCTCCTCTCGTGCTGTCGTATCATGACCCTGCGGATCTAAGACTGTGTCTGTGGTACGTGGCTGCTTATGGCTAGTCCCTCGGTCTGTCCACCCTGTACCTGTGGGAGTAAATGCTCTGTCATGGTCATCAAATGGTTGGTCATCGAATGGTGGACCATCCATACGGTGCTGCGACGTCGGACCTTGTTGGGCCCGGATCAAATCCAGCAACTCCTGATGCTGCGCAGCTCTTTTCTCTTCACTCGTACGGAAAGCCTCCATGACATCCGTACGTAATGTTCGAACAGCATCCATCATCTCTGCCAATTTACGCTCCCAAACCTGAAAGGAATTCGGACTCTGTCAGTACTAAAACTATTAAGTCAATTGAAATTAAATCATGTGGTCCTAAAAATGTTTACGTACCTGTGGACGCTCTCCGACGCCTCCCTATGAATGACCTTGAGGTCCAGGCTGTGTGTCCAAATTGAATCGTACCCGCCTACGCCTTACAAGAGTAGAACTACCAACCTCCGGTTCTGAATCATGTCCAGCTGTAGGTTGTCTGGGCAAAGTCACGCGTACCCGCCTAGACCTCGTGGGACTCCCACGGCCATTGCCGACATCCGGGTCTGAGCCCTTCGTATCACTGGGTCCAGAGTACAAAGGATCCATATCACTAGGTCCGCAAGAATCCTCCGTATGACTGGGTCCTCTAGTCCTATGTAGTTCCGGATCCGGGAGGCCTCCAGATAAATCTACAGCATAGTGATCATACAGACTGGGTCCCTGATCTATGCCTTCATAATATCGTTGACCCATCTCAACAGCTGTCGCCACCAATTCAGACCGCGCAGACATCTGCAATTGGAGTTACATCATTGTAATTATACACATACTAAAAATTATAAACATTAACAACAACAATATTTACAGTTTCAATGAAAATCTCATCCAGCTTTTTCCCTCGCGGTCGCTTAATCAACTTCCATTTCAGAATACGTGGAGGGGGTAGCTCGGGGTTAACCTTGCGGATCCCACATTTTTGATTGCCAAGGGAGGGGATAACTTCAAAAGCAAATACCTACGTAATAGACAAGTATGATCACAAGTAAATACATCAGTCATATAAAAAATTCTCAATTAAAGTACGGATGCAAATTGTAAATGCTAACCAATAGTGCGTGCGCTAGACCGTATATGTTGTAGGACTCGATGGTGTCAACGCCCTATCCTGCCTGTCGTGCTGCCTGTCGTGGACTATCCAAAGCATGCATGTAACCAAAAATAGATCGCCTATACACGTATGCGCCCCACGGGAACGCATCAAAAGTGTCCAAGTCCTCGACTAGTCGAAACTGCCATGCTGGAACTTTAAATCTCTCGTCCACCCCCATCAGTATCCAGTTCAGCAAAAACAATAATGACAGCTTCACTGCATCGTACTGCGACTGGAAAACACCAATCCGAAGCACCGCTCTCAGCTCTTGAAACTCGATGACTCGACCCTAGAAGTACCGGTCGTGTATGCCATTCTGTACCACCATATCATAACTCGCTGTGTCGGGAATCACTCCGAACTTCAATCCGGTGATTAGACAAAACTCAACCTTCGAGAACCGGACCGTATGGTTCCCTAACATAAATCGCATCTCATCTTCCGGCCCGTTGTGATGCAACTCACGCAAAAGTAGTCGATGGACAATGCCACCAGAAAAATTAATCTCACGATGCATCCGGAGGAAATAACCGAAACATGACTTAGTAAACCGACGTCGGTCTTCGATCCTCAGATTTTCAGGTACTCTTTCAAGTGCATTGTCGATATCTCTAAGGTCATCGAAATGGTCATGCCGAATAATTTTTCCATTGAACCATTCTCACACTGGGGTTTTAAGGAAATCATTCGGATTCGCCATCTGCATATTGACGGAAAAAAAAGCAGATAAGTTACTGAAAAGGCTCGAACTGTGTATAGAAAAGGCTTGAAAACAGTCCAAAAAGGCTCGACATAAATGATCAAAAAGGCACGATAACAGTGCAAAAACTCACGGTAAAATTCAAAACTGCACGATAACAGTGCAAAAAGGCACGATAAAATTCAAAAAGGCACGATAACATTACAAAAAGGCACGATAACATAAAGGTTCAAAAAGGCTCGATAACATAAAGGTTCAAAAAGGCTCGATAACATTTCAAAAAGCTCGATAAAAGTATAAAAAGGCACGATAACATCAATGTTCAAAAAGGCTCGATAACATATCAAAAAGGCTTGATAACAGTTCAAAAAGGCTCGATAACAGTAACAAAAGGCACGATAAAATCAATGTTCAAAAAGGCACGATAACATATCAAAAAGGCTCGATAACAGTAACAAAAGGCACGATAACATATAGGTTCTAAAAGGCTCGACAAAAGTTTCTAAAAGGCTCGATAACTTTTCTAAAAGGCTCGATAATCTTTCTAAAAGGCTCGATAACCTTTTCGAGCCTTTCTAAAGGCTCGATAACCTTTCTAAAATGCTCGATAACCTTTCTAAAGGCTCGATAACCTTTCTAAAAGGCTCGATAAGACCGCAAAAAGGCTCGATTCAATTTCAAAAACTCTTGGAAACCCAGAACTTCATCGTTTTCACTACCAAAAGGCTCGAAATTTTTTCCTAACCTAAACTCATCAAACAAACATAATGGACAACAAATGCGTGAGAGATAAAGACATACCGTGGTCGGTATTGACTTCGCTGGTACGTCGGTACTGTAGCTCCGTCGCCGGTGGTTCGTCGTCACAATTTGGTCGACTGTTGCGCCGTCGGGGTTTTCTCTCAGAGCTTTTCTTCCAAAGTTTCAAAACAAAGAAACAGACAAACAAAGGGGTATTTTCGTCTGGTCCCATTAAATGGTGCATTTTAAACTTAACTTATTAACTTGGTGCCTATTCCCCAAAAACCACCCCAAACGGTGCTATTTAAATTTTGAACCCTTTTTATCTTATAGGCATATAACTGTGAGCATACTTATAACACACAATTGACCGATAAACCACCTCAAGTTTTGTCTTACTTTGTATGTTAACAATTGTTAAAATTCACATGGCATAATCTCAAATTAGCATAAGAAACAAAGGTTAAGATGAGACTGTAATAGGATTGAATTGTATGGTCTCTCTTGTGTTATAAGTGTATTTAATTTCACTTAAATTTTTATAGTTTAACAATTTGTTACATATATGTTCTAGAGCTTTTGAGTTCATTAAAAATTTCTCTTGAATTTTCCACCTATTTCCACCCAACTTAATAGAGAAAATCTCCGGTGTGTTGAGTGGTGCACCGGAACACCGAAAATGTGACATATGATATGATAAGAAAAACACACGTGTCACAAGAAAATGCATATGTATCAATCATGTATCACATTTTCGGTGGTCGAATGCACTCAGTGCACTGATATTTTCTCAACTTAAATGCCATCTACTAATAAATAAGAAAGAAAAAAAATGAGAGAAGGGAAGAGAGAGATACTGCAACAATCATGAATTTAAATTAAAGGAGGAGACTGGAGACCTTTACAATTAAAGTTATAAATAGGCACCACAAGATTCACCACCATTATTTACTAATTTATGACTTAATTTATTAATTCAAGATGATCAAATGAAGATTCCACTTGCCCTTTTTCAGGTACTCCCACCAGGATAGACACAACCATTGTAACCTACAATAATCACAGAAGCAAATATTGATTCAGTAAAAACCAGTAAACAATTGAAAAAAACCAGCAAATTAATGTGGTTCCTATACTCAGAAAGATGTTAATCGTAACGGATCATGCCATATTTTCTTAAATACTACCGGTTAAGATTGTATGTCTAGTTCAAAGAGAAAATCCTTAGTGGAACGACGTACCACGTCATCTATACATTAATCTAATAAAAACTTGTCACGTATAAATTTATATACATGCTATAAATAAAGCTGTTGTACATACTTAACAAAGTTTAACTAAATGGAGACATACTTGACTTGGGGCAACCAACTGGCCCAAAAAAAAAAAATGTTTGGGTACTGACCCCACCAATAAGAGTGTAGCACGTTGTCCAATTTGTGAGATAAATATAAAAGTAAAAGAAAAAAGGTCACGTGTTACACTCCCATTGGTGGATTTAGTATTTTAGGTACTGACCGGACAGTAGTCAGTACCCAAACATTATTAAAAAAAAAAAAAGCTTTATTCGATATGTTTTTTTTTTTTTTTTTTTTTTCTCCATTTTTAATCCGACCTATCAAATAGACAGTTTATATAGTCATATTCCACCTAGCTCAGGTTCTGACCTAATTCTACAAAATATGACTCACAATAATTTGGTCGAAATCCAAACCTAAGTACGATAATATTCTAGGTTTGAGTCGCCACCACACATCCGGACCAAGCCAATTTGTTTTACATCTTTATGACTCCATAGATTATACATGTGGGAACACTGAAGAACATTGTAACAAAAGATATCTAAAGCTAGTAGACTTTTTTAGATATTTAATCAGACACAATGGGGATACTACTCCCAGTAAAGAGAGTATCAACTTTTCTGTAAAGTTGAATTCTCACTTATATGTTTCCAACAATTATTCATTCTTGCAGCACTACTGCTGAAATTGCTTATGAGGCTAAAGCACTATCAAACAAGTTATTTTCATGCAAAAAAGTTGAAAAAAATAGAAAATTAAAAACAGAGAGCTTACTTGGGTTCTGGGAAGTGAGTGTTGCAGTTTGTGAGAAATCACAGTTCCATGGTTTTTTCTGAGAATTCTGGTAGTAAAGGTTCACGGCAAAAGCGGCGTGTGAGGCTACATTGTTCGGTTCAAAACAGGCACCTCCCGGTTGGATTGAACTGCAATCTGTACCTTGGCTGCAGGCATAGTCAAGACTCGCCTGCAATTGGGCGTCGCTAACACCGGTCTTGGGCACACACCAGCCTGTTGCTGTTGGTTTTGGTGATGGAGTCACTGGATTTATTGGAGTTGATGGAGTCTAAAAAGAGACAAGAGACACCAACAAAACAAACCACAAGAAAATTTTGTCAAGAAAATCTCTAGCTTGAACAACGAGTAAAAAAGAACAAATAAAAACTTAATTAAGTATTTGATCAACATTATGCTACGGCTTATATTTTCCTGGTTATCCTTGTAACCTATGAGCAGTTTTGTCCCGTAAAATCTCTCCCGGTCCGGTACACAGTGTCGGCCCTAAGCAAGTGCCACCGGCCTAAGCTCAACATCAAGGGAAGACACATTTATTTTATAAAAAATTTAATGTTATATTACAAGATGAGGTCTAGAGTTCAATAAAAAATTATGTTTTGAAAGATTACAATAATATCGGTTACAATGGATAAACGGGGCCTAATTTATTTATTTTTATTTTTTTTAAATAAAAGTATAAATAAACAAAGGGGTCCATTTTAGAAGTGGCGGGATACATTACTAGTTTTAAAATTCATCAGAAATCTCTCTCGAGTTCATCTGAAATTTCTCCTAAGAGAGAGATTGACCGTCTTATGAAAATATAAAATGATTGTGATTTGTGTGTCTCACCTGGCTAGTCTTTGAGAGACCAGCATCATAAGTTGCAGATAGGTCAGGTTTGAAGAGACCGAAAGTTCGTTCGGAGGCAGGGCCAGGTTTCTGGTTCTCATCATAGAGAGCAAATAGGAAGTTGGAAGAAATGTAATGGTTAAAAAAAAACAAATATTTTTGACGTAACTTTATAAACCCATATAGAAAATGTCTATAGTTAATTAATTATTGAATTATTGATAACACTGGTCAGTTTTAAGTGGTAACTAAGAAAAAGGTTAATAAAAAAATATCCGATATAAATAGGTGGGTAAATAATATAAAAAATAAAATAAAGGTAAGAAGGTCACATAGGGTGGTCCCTAGTTCAATAATCACAAACAAAATTTGCTGACTTTATTTCAAAAATCAATTTTTTCCATGTCCAATTACAATTGATTACTAGAAAGAACTTATCTAAAAAATATGGTCTCTCTTGTGTTATAAGTGTATTTAATTTCACTTAAATTATAATAGTTTAACAATTTGTTACATATATGTTCTAGAGCTTTTGAGTTCATTAAAATTTTCTCTTGAATTTTCCATCAATTTCCACCCCAACTTAATAGAGAATCTCTGGTGCTGAGGGGTGCATTTGGACATTGAAAATGTGACATGATATGATAAGAAAAACACACGTGTCACAAAAAAATGCATACATATCAGTTACATATCACATTTTCGGTGGCCGAATGCACCCGGTGCACTGATATTTTCTCAATTTAAATGACATCTACTAATAAATAAGAAAAAAAGTGAGAGGAAGGAAGAGAGAGATACTGCAACAATCATGGATTTAAATTAAGAGGAGAATGGAGACCTTTACAATTAAAGTTATAAATAGGCACCACAAGATTCACCACCACATATAAACTTTTATTTACTAATTTATGACTTAATTTATGAATTCAAGATGATCAAATGAAGATTCCTCTTGCCCTTTTTCAGGTACTCCCACCAGGATAGACACAACCATTGTAACCTACAATAATCACAGAAGCAAATATTGATTTAGTAAAAACCAGTAAACAATTGAAAAAAACCAGCAAATTAATGTGGTTCCTATAGTCAGAAAGATGTTAATCGTAACAGATCATGCCATATTTTCTTAAATACGACCAGTTAAGATTGTATGTCTAGTGCAAAGAGAAAACCCTTAGTGGAGCGACGTACCACGTCATCCGTACGTTAATCTCATAAAAACTTGTCACGTATAAATTTATATACATGCTATAAATAAAGCTGCTGTACACATAACAAAGTTTAACTAAATGAAGACATACTTGACTTGGGGCAACCAACTAGCCAAAAAAATAAAAAAATAATACTTGGGTACTGACCAGTCAATACCCAAAATACTGACCTTACCAATAAGAGTGTAGCATGTGGCCCAATTTGTGAGATATATGTAAAAGTAAAAGAAAAAAGGTCATATGCTACACTCCCATTAGTGGGGTCAGTATTCAAAAGAAAAAAGCTTTATTCTATATGTTTTTCTTTTTCCATTTCTAGTCCAACCTATCAAATAGACAGTTTATATAGTCAGATTCCACCAATCTCAGTTTCTAACCTAGTTATACAAAATATGACTCACAATAATTTGGTCTAAATCCAAACCTAAGTACGGTAATATTCCAGGTTTGAGTCGCCACCACATCCGGACCAAGCCAATTTGTTTTACATCTTTATGACTCCATAGATTATACATGTGGGAACACTGAAGAACATTGTAACAAAAGAAATCTAAAGCTAGTAGACTTTTTAGATATTTACTCAGACACAATGGGGACACTAATCCAGTAAAGATAGTATCAACTTTTCTGTAAAGTTGAATTCTCACTATTATTTCCTGAGAAACTTGTCCCCACTGCTTATGTTTCCACCAATTATTCATTCTTGCTGCACTACTGCTGAAATTGCTTATGAGGAAAAAGTACTATCAAAAAAGTTAATTTCATGCAACAAAGTTGAAAAAAATAGAAAATTAAAAACAGAGAGCTTACTTGGGTTCTGGGAAGTGAGCGTTGCAGTTTGTGAGAAATCACAGTTCCATGGTTTTTTCTGAGAATTCTGGTAGTAAAGGTTCATGGCAAAAGCGGCATGTGAGGCTACATTGTTCGGTTCGAAACAGGCACCTCCTGGTTGGATTGAACTGCAATCTGTGCCTTGGCTGCAGGCATAGTCAAGACTCGCCTGCAATTGGGCGTCGCTAACACCGGTCTTGGGCACACACCAGCCTGTTGCTGTTGGTTTTGGTGATGGGGTCACTGGATTTATTGGAGTTGATGGAGTCTAAAAAGAGACACCAACAAAACAAAACACAAGAAAATTTTGTCAAGAAAATCTCTAGCCTGAACAACAAGTAAAGAAGAACATATAAAAACTTAATTAAGTATTTGATCAACATTATACTACATCTTATATTTTCCTGTTTATCCTTGTAACCTATGAGCAGTTTTGTCCCGTAAAACCTCTCCCGGTCCAGTAGCAAGTGCCACCGCCTCGAGCTCAACATCAAGGGAAGACAAATTTTTATTTTTTTTTAATGAAAAATTTAATGTTATATTACAAGATGAAGTCTAGAGTTCAATAAAAACTTATGTTTTGAAAAATTACAATAATATCGGTTGCAATGGATAAAGGGGGCATAATTTTTTATTTTTTTATTTTTTTTATTTTTAACTAAAACTATGTTCATAGAGAGAGATTGACCATCTATGAACATATAAAATGATTGTGATTTGTGTGTCTCACCTGGCTAGTCTTTGAGAGACCAGCATCATAAGTTGCAGAGAGGTCAGGTTTGAAGAGACCGAAAGCTCGTTCGGAGGCAGGGCCAGGTTTCTGGTTCTCATCATAGAGAGCAAATAGGTAAGTATCCACAGATTTTCCAGGCATCAATGGAGTCCCAACCAATGATCTCAGATGATTAACCAGATTCCCATTATAGGCCTTGGCATTCTCAACACTGGTTCCGACCTCATTGGGGTCTCCACGGTAAGGCCAGCCTGTTTCTGCTACCACAATCTCGATGTCCTTGAACCCCATTGCATTCAAGGCAGAGTGTACTGCATCAACCTGCATATCAATCATAATCGATCACCCAAACCCGAACATTACAAATGTATAAATGTTTTGATCATGCTACTGTACAAGTCCAGCAAAATTATTGACTTGGAAGTTGGAAGAAATGTAATGGGTCAAAAAAACAAATATTTTGACGTAACTTTATAAACCCACATAGAAAATGCCTATAGTTAATTAGTTTTTGAATTATTGAGAAACACTTGTTAGTTTTAACGGTGGTAACTTATCTAAATACCTAGTCTAAATAGGTGGATAAATAGTGTAAAAAAAAAAACCGGTAAAAAGGTCACATGACTCACACGTGGTCCCTAGTTCAATAATCACAAACAAAATTTGCTGACTTTATTTCAAAAAATCAAAATTTTCCATGTCCAATTAGAATTGATGACTAGAAAGAACTTATCTAAAAAATAATTGCAATGGCCAACCTGTCAGTAACCACAACAAAAAGTCGCATCACTTGCATTACCATACCCCCAATCATTTCAAGTTTTCAACAACAAAAAAGCAATCAATATTATCATTATTTGACAAAGTTGTGTACTTATGCAAATGCAATACATTTCTTGTAAGTAAATATGAGGAAAAGAACAGGAACATCCACCATATAATGTTTTCATAATTATATTTTTATGTATACGGTAGTGTATTCAAGGAAGTGTGTGGAAGTAACTAGTAAGTAACCTGACCTAAAGTCCAACCAATGGAAATAAATGTCTTCAATACTCTACCTAGTTAATTGGTCACACATCTTCCTTTTCGTGTATGTGATACAGGTTTCACACCATGTCACATTGTCACTTATGATATGGGTTAGTATCTATCTTTATCTTTATCATTAAATCGTAAATTGTGACTAGATATCGACATATTAGGATACTTAATCCAATCATGTCAGATTTTTTATTTTATTTTTAAAAACTACCCTATAGTCAAGGTGGAGATTGCAGTGAAACTACCCTATAGGATATTGATCGAAAGAATAAGTTGCAACGTATAAAATTTAAACGACTCCGCAAAAAGCCTTTAAAGTCAATGTCTTGGACTCATCTCCAACTCGAACACACGCAAGACTACTTTATCTTTACAACACAGTTGTATACTCTTGCCGTTGACTCACAAGTCAACCAATCTTCTAGTTGGGCCGCACCTAAACCAAGCCCGGCCCATTTCAAGTACGTGTACTTATATTTCTTTTTCCGACTACAGATGTCGAAAGTATCGGACTAGTTTAGATCAAACACTACATGCGTGATACGGTCGACGGATAATTGTATCCATGTTATTGGACGGTTTGGTAATAAATTACGTTCATTCAGTTAACAATATAAAAATAAAATTTTGAAAATTTTGAACTTTCTAACCTGAGCATCAAACATGTTCATGTACTTGATTCCGGTTCTCGAGTCGACTCGGCCCGAGTTGGGTTGGAACAGACAGAAAGCGAGAGTTTCGGGTCTGGAGTCGCTCTGGTAGGCAAAGAACGGGTACGGGTTGATGGCGAAAGGGGATCCAGTGTCTTTGAGGAACTGCAGCAACCCTCTCATGGTGTTTTGAAGACCCGGAATGAATAACCCGGAAGATGGCGGGTCGGATTGACCCAACACGGACATTGCATGCACTGTCGAGACCTTTATCTTCCCGCCGAGTGACGCCGAGTTAAGTGCGTTTTGGAGATTCTGCATTGCCGGAAGCAGCTGGCCGATGAGGTTTGGGTCATTCGAAATCATCACCTGTAGTAAAAAAAAAACAAAAAAATTGAAAAAAGAAATAAAATGTTTCCGTTTTATGAAAATAACAATAAAATAAGGGGCTTTTCAGAAAATTAAAATTTTCGAGATACGCGTTGTCACGTCGTGTAATAATAACAATCAACAACCTCATTGCCGACGGTGATGAGAATGATTTTGCTGGCGGGGTAAAACGGCAACACGTTCGAGTTGACCCACTGAGCCGCCGCGTTAGGATCGGCGGCAAGAGCCGGAATATCTCCACTTCCTGCTCCGATGACGATACCGATTCCGGTGTTGGCTAGTGCTCTGATGATTGCCGGATCTGCGCCGTAGAGCCTCACCTTCTGTATCGACGTCGACTGCAGGAGCTTCGCCGTGGCCGCCGGCGGTGGAAGGTTGTCCGCCACCTGGCCGTAGTTCACTCCGACGAACGACTGCGAACCTGCAAGAGAAAACTTAAATGGAATTAATAATAAGCTGCAAAACCACTTGAAAAAACGACACTGTTTTGAGAGAAGGCTTACTTGAGAAGTGGAGGGCTTGAAGGAGGAGGAGAGAGACGAAGAGGACATGAATGGGAGTGGGAGTGGCCATTAGAGAAACGAAGAGAAGAGAATAGACTAGAGACTTAGAGAGTGTATGTGTGTGTTTGAGTCGTTTTGATGTTGAAGGCTTATAAAAAGTGTTGATTGAAGACGAAATGATAAGGAAGGTAAGGTGATGGAATGTGAGAATTGTATTCGCACAATATATGAGACCTATTTATAGAATTTGGATCTTTTTTCTTACCTCACCTAATCTTATGATGTATAAGCATTGAAATAAATATGCGGTTAAGACGTGATTGGTTTCAACAACTACTTTATTACCAACCAATCACATACTTTAAAAAGGTCAGAAAAAAAATCAAAATCAATAGAGAATCCAAATCCCCTATTTATAATTTGTACAAAAGTATCAAATCAGGAACTAAATCTACCGTAACGGAAATAAACCATATGGAACTAGAACAAATAGGAAATAGACCGGAAATTTACCATATCAAATCATATCATATTAATAAGAACAAATAGAAAATAGACTATGTAGGAAATATACAGTACAGAAAACCTCGAATTATTGTAATATTTAAAAATAATAATAATAAAATCACATAATATTTGATACGGTAGCAACAGAAGGACTGTGAAGCAGTGTTTGTAATGGAAAAATGTGGAGGTGGAAGTGGTAGATTCTGTGAATTTTCAACAACCGGTAGCTGGTTGCTGTCTCGAGGAACGGGACCCGCCGCTTTTTTACTTTTTCTATTATTATTTTTCCTTCATTTCCACGAGTTTATAGTATTGTACTGTGCGTGCGTGGGTTATTATGGGGACAAGGGGTAAAATGGGCAATATTGAAATTTGAAATCTGTGGTGTTGCGTGAACATTAGGTCTGGCGTCGGATAAACGCATTATGTACGACAAAAAGATTGGGTCAACACGAAATTATATAAAAATAATAGTATTTAAATTCTTATATTTATTTACTAATTACTTTTATTTTTATTTTTTTTATTCGAATCCGAAACATTGTGAGATTGAAGCATTATGTTAAACGGAGGTTTATATTTAAATCATAATGCACGTAATTATGTATACTGTACGACCCAAATAATAAATGTAAATTGTAAATTATTTATCATATCGTTCGAGATGTTTTTTGACTAAATTTTCCTTTTTAAGATTGTGTTAGCATTCGTGTTATATAAAGATCTTCTCATTGGCTTGTATTTTTTTAACTTTTTATAATCCAATGACACCTAAGCAAAATACAAAATACATGGTCAAGATTGGTTCACTTTTTTCTCTCTCATGTAACTTGATATTTGAATTACACTTGAAGAATATTAATAAAAAACAATGACTAAGGAGAGGATCCCAACTCATATACACTAACGGGATCCAATTCAAATAGATTTTTTTGAATAAACTTAAAATTTTGCAGAAATCAATCCACTGATAGAGATATTAATACAATTTCGTGCAAAAGTTTACTAACCATTACCACTTATGTGGAGGGAATAAGGATGTTGTGAAATTGCTCTAATCTTGAATGCAACGGGAAAGCACCATGCATCGTTACGATGCTGACACATCACAAATTTCGCATCACAGCGTACAGTTACCCAAGTTTCTCTTGTTTATAATATAATATGCCGTGGAAGGAAAAGAGACAACCAACGTCACTTTCTCCCACGTGGCAACGTGATATAGGGCCAGAAGTCGTCTCTAGTATAACCTAAGCCACTAGAGTTGTTTGTAGAATCTGAGTCTCCACCTAACATGAATGGAAACAACAATAGTAGGAGCGCGTCAACGTGTCAAAAAAATTGGACTCAACCACACCACTATTTATTCCGGAATTGCATAAACTTTTTTTTTTTCTCTTTTCAAAACCTCGTAATATGGATTTGAGAGGTTTTACCACCGAATAATCCTCATCTTGTCGAATAGCATAAACTATTAATACAAATCCTTTTTCTTTTTTTTTAAATTTTAAATATTACATAAATCCGGATATTTTTAAGAGAGGAAGGACTCAAACCTACAATCTCGTAACGTAGATGTAAGAGATTTTACCACTTGACCGACCTCATCTTATCTATTAATACAATCTTTCTTATCTTGTTATTATACCACATCCGTATAAAATAAGTCATCATAAACATTAAACACTCACTTTTTTTCTTTTCTTTTTTGACAATATCAATTTATTCAGGATTGAAAACTTTCGCTATTAGTAGGATTCAAGCAGCTAACCTGTGAGTCATTTACCCAAGCCTCAAGCTCGTCCATCTACCAACTAGGCTACGCCCCTGTTGGCAACTACACTCACTTTGGACCTACAACTTTTGGCAACTAGTTGGAATTATGCAAGGAAGAAGAGTTTATATATCGTGTCACTGCATGGAAAAGAAGAAGAAGAGAATGCACAATTGCCAGTAAAGTACACACATATATAACTACATATTTTTTGGATGTCGTTAAGAAAAAAATATATTTAAAATTTTTTTTGAAAATTTGAAGGCATTTCAAAACTACCAAGTAAATCTAAACTGTTTTTTTCAGATACAATTCATTGAATCCAACTCTTGAGACGCTATTGAAAAGTTTGAATATTCTACACAAGTACCCCTATACTTAACGGTTGTTAAATATTTGTTGAGTTGACTTACTTTGACTTCTGAAATGACTAAAACACCCTTAACTTGACATGGAAACAAAAACTTTTTTTTTTCTGAAATAAACAAAAATCAAAATTAATACATTCTCAAAAAAATCAAAATTAAAAATTAATATTATAAAACAAAATAATAAATAATGGAAACAATAATAGTAGGAGGCGTCAACGTGTCAAAAAAATTGGACTCGACCGCACCACTATTTATTCCAGAATAGCATAAACTATTGTTTTTCTTTTTCCATAACCTCGTGCTACAGGTGTGAGGGGTTTTACCACCGAACAATCCTTATCTTGTCGAATAGCATAAACTATTCATACAAACTTTTTTTTTAATTTTAAATATTACATAAATCCGGATATTTTTGGAAGGAGAAGGACTCAAACCTACAACCTCTTAACGTAGGTGTAAGTAGTGGTGACACGGTTCCGGTCCGGTTCCGGTTCCGGTTCCGCGGTTTGATGGAACCGGAACCGGAACCGCTATATGCCGGTTCCGGTTCCATTGGAACCGGCGGTTTTGAACCTTTTTTTTTTTTTTTTTTTTTTTTTTTGTTTTTACAAAAAAAAAAAAAAAAGACTTCTCTAATAAAATAAAATATATAAATGACAAATTACAAAATTAAATTAAATTATAAAATAAAATTACAAATGACTATTTATGGGTTCTTATGGATGCTTGAACCATGGTTGCAAAAGAAAAACACAAACTAAACTAGCCACTAAAGCCACATTCAATACTTGTATAATATTTCAAACAAAAACTATAAGTAGTATAAAGGATTTTTTAAAAACGTGTACATTTACACAAATCCTGATGTTAAAGTAATTCTCCGGACCAAGACGGGCATAGATGTGGTGTGGGATCGGGAGGAAAAGGTTTCTTACTACGTTTAAACGAGATTCGAAATAGACACAACACTTAAAAACACTTTTTTTTGATGAAAAAGGGGTTTTTAGGGCTCGAAAAGTGGCCACAAGCCCTTTGGATCCCATCGCATTCCTTGCATCGTTCTATATGATTTCAAAAAAAAAATTACCTGATTCGGACATCCGAGCACAAAGTTATGGCCTTTCAAAGTTTAAGGCATATATAAATACATTTTACCGCAATTTTTTTTTTTAAGGCAAATTTTTTCTATTCTCTCATTGGAGAGAAATTAGAATTAGAGAATTCAGAAGAAATTGGTGTGAGGAAAAATGAAAGGGGGTTGGTATTTATAGAAAAAAAAAAAAAAAAAAAATTATTGTGTGAACCGGCGGTTCGAACCGGAACCGGAACCGCCGGTTCCAATCCGGTTCGAACCGCCGGTTCGACCAAACTCTTGAACCGGAACCGGAACCGGTCTCCGCCGGTTCAGGTTCCGGTTCAAGAACCGGAACCGGAAAACCGGTTCCGGTTCCGGTTTTCCCGGTTCCGGTTCCGGTTCCGGCCGGTTCCGGCGGTTCCAACCGGAACCGTGCCGGGTCTAGGTGTAAGGGGTTTTACCACTTGACCAACCTCATCTTGTCTATTAATACAACCTTTCTTATCTTGTTATAATACCACATCCGTATAAAATAAGGCATCATAATCATTAAATACTCACTTTGGACCTACAACTTTTGGCAACTAGTTGGAATTATGCAAGGAAGAAGACTTTATATCGTGTCACTGCATGGAAAAGAAGAAGAAGAGAATGTACAATTGCCACTAAATTACACACATATGACATATATAAGTATTATAGTGGAATTGGTGAGAAATATCACCTTTTTAAACTGATTTGGTGACAATGTCACTGCTTTAATAAGTTAAGTTTAAAAGGCACCTATTATGGTGAACGGACAAAAATACCCTTACTTTATACATTCTTTTCTTACTTTGAAGTTTTCTAAGATTTAAAACAGACCTCCAATGGATAATTAGTTTTGTGGCTCTACGCAAACGCATTCGGGAGTCGAGCTCCCCGCTGAGCTCGCGGTGGTCGAGCTGCCCGGTCAGCTCGTGGGGGTGTGGAGATTTTTTTTGGTTTTGAATCTTCCATTGAAAAGGCTTGAAATGAAGTGTTCGAGCCTTTTCATACACCAATCGTGCCTTTTCATTAGTGTATGAAAAGGCTCGAACACTTAATGAAAAGGCACGATTACTGTACAATCGTGCCTTTTCATACACCAATCGTGCCTTTTCATGTACAATCGTGCCTTTTCATGTACAAAAAGGCACGATTACTGTACAAAAAGGCTGGAAACTTTGTTCAAAAAGACTCGAAATATTTTTTAATTTTTTAATCGAGCCTTTTGGAAAAGTTATCGAGACTTTTCCAAAAAGGCTCGATAACTTTTCCAAAAGACTCGATAACAACTTCAAAAGGCATAATGACAGTGTAAAAAGGCACGAAAATATTTCAAAAAGGCACGAAATCATTTCGAGCCTTTTCTGAACTTTTTTCGAACCTTTTTCGAGCCTTTTCAAACCTTTTTCGAGCCTTTTTCGAACCTTTTTAAACATTTTCGAGCCTTTTTAACTATCAATATATTATGGTGAAGAAGGTTACTGTGGGGGGCAATTTTGTCCGTTCACCATAAATGGTGCCTTTTAAACTTAAGTTAGTAAGTTGGTGCCTGTTCCAAAAAAGAGTCTCAAATAGTGCTATTTAATTTTTTAACCCTAAGTATATAACCACTGTTTTTTTTTTTTTTTTTTTTTTTTGGTTGGGGGGTGGTGGGTGGGTTGTTAAGGAAAATATATATATATATATGTATAAAAATAAAAAACGAAAATTTGAAGACATTTCAAAACTACATGTAAATTTATACTGTTTTTTCAAATACAACTCATTGAAACTAGGGATGGCAAAATTATCTATAGATACGGATATCCGTTCCATTTAAAATAGGGATGGATATTATTATTTCGGAAATGGATATCATCCTAACATCCATTTTATATTCAAAGATGGGATAGATATCGTCTATAGATATCCATCCCCATCCGAATCCATTATAGATTTTAATATTTTAAAAATATATAAAATTAGTATGTAATTATTAATTATAATCATATAAGTTATTATTAATTTTTTTATTTGAACTTTATTAGATGTATTTGTTTTTCCTTAAATATGATAAAATGTACTATTACATGTATTAGTTACATTTTTCTCTTGTAAACTATAAAAATTTACATTTTTTTCATTGGATACAGATATAGACGAAACGGGGATGGATATCTCTACCTCAATTCAGGGATTATCTGAATCCACCCCACTCACTTAAAAATAGAGATAGATACGGGGATGGAGATACATATCTCAAACAGATACAGGATGGATCCAATCCATTGCCATCCATAATTGAAACCAATACTATTATTCAATTTATGTCATAAAGAACAACCTTGTCATAATAACGGGGTGTCCCTACATCCATGTGATCTCACTTTTATGTCCGACAAGGAAATTGGAAAAAAACAAAAACTGTACACACTAGCTGCATTGATTAGTGGTGCAGCAGCAGCTGACCGCTGACGTTGGAAAATGTGACATGTAACTTTTTTTTTTTTGAAAGGTAATATATTATTAAGCAGAAGAAAGGAAACAAGAGGAATCGGTATCAAACCAGAATCTCTCCTTAACAGAAGAGAAAGCAAGCGACGCTAACTTATGTGCCAAAGAGTTCCCGATACATGCATTTTCTTACAACTTAAGTAAATTTCTTATTAAACATCACTCTTCAATAAAGAGAGAGACTAAAAAAAAAAAAAAAGGTGAAGTGGACTCAGCTAACTTCCCATCCGTGATTCAAATACCTAATATAAACAGTTAAAACTGACAAGTCAAAACTAACATTATAGAACTTATAAACAAATCTCAGGCTGGAATTTAATAGCATTTTGCAGATTTTTTTCTGGATCGAATACAAGTACTGAATTAAATATGTAAGAAACCAGATTCCCAAGTTAAGTTTTTCAAAACTCAACGGCTACATTTCCAGAGTGACAGACAACAGGTTTTCTCATTTAAATAAAAAAAAAAAGTATTTTAGAAATTCCATATAAGAAAATACAGAGAAGTACAAGTTCTCATTACAATACAACCAGTAGCAAAAGAACCCACAACAAGACAACTCATCTACATGCAAATCATGCAAAAAAAAATCTTGAACAAAATGCCAATGGTTTCATAAACCAACCATAGATGATGAATGTTTCCTGATTATATAGACAGCAAACAAATCAATGGCAGCAAAAAAAACAAAACAAAAAAAAACAAAAAAACCGAAGCCACTGTCAACTGTCCAAGGAAATAAATAAAATGAACCAAGTTGAACCTATATTGGCAGCAAAATGAGCTGATTAGCCTCCAGAGTGGGAGACCGGAGTTGTTTCAAACTGTCCGTCCTTATAAATATGAATGAATTGTTGTGGCAAAGCATGCTCCCCCTACAATTGAAAAACGCAATAAAAATCAACTCATGAAACCAAATTCTATTCTAGATTCCATCCATTGGACTGAAAGGGGTAATTAGAATAGATACATTTTCCAGCGTATGAAGAAAGGTATGACAAAATACAGCAAACCAACTACATATAAAAATATCATCCATTTGTTGGCGTCCGTTAACTTTTAGTAGGTGAGAAATCTAATAACTAAGTCAGAAATCTAGACACTGAATCCCACTCATACCTAAGTATAGGAGGTTTGATTTCCATCAGAGTTACACCAATGCAGACTTGCTACCAAATCAGTAAATCTCATGTCAATCAATCTAAAGTTTGGAAATGTTTCTGAGACAATAAAATGCTTATTTTGCATTGTACTGGCAATTCCTTGATTAATCAGCTTCAGGACATATCTCCTGCTATCATTTAATCGGAGAATATCGTGCCTTTGCCACATTGGCATGATGCATTTTATTCTACTGTCAATATTATGACTGCAGCCAGAGACCAATGAACAAGGAGAATATGTATGCTGAATTGCCGAGGATCAATAAATAGCTATTTCTCAATCATAACAATCTTTTCCCAACACGCTAAAACAAATTAAACCATGTTAAAGTCAACAGATGTACAAATTTTCCACTGTTTGTAATTAAGCATATCCCAATTTTAGTCAAGGCCATTCCATAGCCTTGGAATCTACATCATATGTAATGAAATGAGCCAAAACTTTAGTAATTTGGAATATATAGCACATGCACAAGCATTTCAGTATACAGACCGAAATAAGATAGTAATTAATATAATGTTTAAGCAAAAAATAAAATAAACAGAATAGAATCACATAAACATACCCAATCACCATCAGGCTGAGCACCAGGTACCAATACATTGATTTCACTTGACTTGGCTGTTGTTATAGATGTCCCCAAGGAATCTTTGCTTAAATATAACTGGCAACCTCCTGTGTTGTCCACTGAAATTGTAGGAGCTGAACCCTATAATAGCCACAAATGAGGGAGACATAACTTAGATCACACTATTAATCCAAGATCCTAGCACCAAACCATTTCAGTCAAATTATGATTCCTAGAACGCAGACATGACTAGCATTATTAATCTAAGGGCGCTATGAATCAATACAAAAACATAAAAGAACGATGTTGTCAAAATTCAACTTGACATCATAGAATTTCAAAAATACTTTGTACCTAAAATAAGGGGTCAAAAAAATACATACCTGACACTGCACCTCAACACCACTGCAATTTACAACCTCACAAGCAGCCACAACATCCTATTTATCCAGGCCACAAACATAATATGAGCCAACAACATTCCATATGAAATGATTTCACAAATCAGAAAAGTAAATATTTAAAACTCACCTGAAATACAATTCCCATCTTAGTGCATTTGTCAATGGTAATATTGTTGACTTTCCCTGCACAATTTGAATGATAACTAGTTGCTCAGCTTTCTGAATAGGTATCAAAAAAATGAAAAATAATAACTCTGTGCAATCTTTGATATAATTAGTAACAACTAAATAATATACATGTTAAATTTATATAAGAAGACAAACCCAGCACATTAATAAACAACCTTGAATCTGCAAAACAGAATCTTTGCATCCATAAACGTACACTGACTGCTTTGCATCACAGTCTTCGATAACTAAATTTTTCTTTCCAATTTGATTTTCAACAACCCATCTGCAAGAAGAAACCATAAAGTAGCAATAGTCAGAATACGTAATGGCATCAACTCCATACATAAAAGTAAACCAATATGACAGGCTTACTCACTTTCGACCCATTTGAAGCTCTAGTTTAGGAGGTCCTACTTTAGAAAACGAAGGTGAAGCAGTACGACCTTCTTTTTCACTAGCAGCAACAACACCAGTCCTATCAGCACGGTTTTTGGCCTTCATATCATCTGTGACCTTTCTTAGACCTAGAAAGCAATAAAGTTAAATTACATAACAGTTGTTCAACAAATCAATATACAACAGAAAAGAGAGAAGATGGAAGAATTACCGGCAGTGACAGGCTTGCCCGAACTAATTTCTTGAAAAACAGCAGACATCCCTACTTTCGGGCCTGATGATGAGGCTTTAGAAGATTCAGAACTGAAGAGAGAACCCGATGGAGGAGGCGGAGGAGCTGGTCTGCCAGGTGTAGGAGCTTTTGATGGAGCAGATGTCACCTTCTTGCCAGTAGCACTCCACACTGGCCCCAACGGATAATGACTCTTTACATAATCCCTCAGACCGGGTAAATATAGCTCCTTCAAAGCTTTGGCCCATTCAACATGATTTGGATCTTTGGTTTTATACTCCACAAGAATCTAAAAATATGCAAAATGTCAATTCCATACAATGAAATTGATTTGCTAATTAAATAACATATATATAACTGTGAACTTAAAAAATCGAAAACCATATATTAAATTCGAACAAGTTAACTATCACGGTACAAGTGGGAGTATTAAAGACTAAAAGACAAAAAATTTCAGTGCCATTACTGAAGCAATACAACAATACATGTTGAGTTTTCCTTTAGCTTTGTTTTTTACTTTATAAATGAGTTTTGACATGTAAAAGTGAGGATGGAAACACCAACATTTAAATACTTAGCACAACTGTTGCAAGAAAGAATAAAAAAAGGGATTCATAAATTAGTATCTATAAAATCAAATCAAATAATTTACAAACAAAAAATTAATGGTCTCTGGATAGAATTTTTTTCGGATTCCAAAAATTAATTTTCACTATTTTACACTTGCACTGCAAATACTCATGCCTTTATACTATGTAGCAAAGCAATAGAGATCATGTATGATGACAGTTCTCTGATTTGAGTTGACAACTTCTCACAAATATATACAGTACCTTGTTGTTGTAAAATTCAGCCATTTGCCAACTTTCTTCCACATGTGCAATAGGCATGTTCATTCCTTGAATGATAAGAAAAATCAAAAATCAAACATAGGAAACCAATATTGCTTGCTATGAAAATAACCAATATTGCTTGCTATGAAAATAATCAAATATGAATATAATCAGACAATTCTCTTACCACAATCTTTTCCCGTATATGCAATCCATGCTAAAGCCGTGAGACTGTCAGTAGCAGCCTTTAATTGGTTAAAAAAATCAGATCGCCTCCCTTCTGTCATTGCATTTGCTTTTGTAATCACTTCATTCAATGGTTTGAGAAATTCAGCTAATCCCGCAAGGTCAGGTTTCTATAACATCATAATAAAATTATATTCAAAACCATTCAAGTCCAAATTACAGGAAAAGTATCGTGAAAATGAAATGTAGACTGGACACTCAATTACCCAAACTCTTTACCCTGGCATTTAATTCAATCACCTCTGTCATTATTAACTATCGGGTGTTATTCAGTAAACTGCATCGCTCCTAAACTATTGAGACTCTAAAGCACAAATTTTACTTTTGATAACAAGGAAAAATAAACTGAAACAAGCTAGATCACAGACATTTCAAAATTTTGCTTTCACTACAACGTCAATCACATCAGTATCCGAAAATGAATATTATAAATTATAATTAACCTATCGGATTCAGGATTATAATCTAAAACAATCTCTCAGAAATTTTAGATGTAGATATCTTATCATCAAATGACACAACAAAGCTGCTGTAATGTCTACGCATTGCATCAAAATCAGATATTTCTCAAATGAAAACAGACGAAAACACAACAATCAAAATCTAATTGAATAAACAAACCCATCAATCAAACTCCAATTGAAAAATCACCGACCTGAGTTTGTTTGACCTTGATAAGAAGGTCCTTCTGCGCACTAAAAGCTTGTTCAATAAGCTTCGTGACATCGAGAACCTGTCCTCCGATTTTCCCAGCGACAGTCGAAACTCTGCTCAAATACTGCCCCGTCATATCGTCAAACGCCACAATCGACGGATCCGACGACGCATCAGTACCACCGCCGCCGTCTACACCTCCACCTCCCGACAGCGCCTCTAGCCGCGCCACCGCGGCCTCCAGTCTCTGTACCAGCTTCTCCTCCATGGCCCAATCCCAATCTCTCTCACTATATCTCTATCTCTGTCTATCAACGACAGATCTGGTGATGTGATTTTGAGTGGTTAATAGTATTTATGATGAGAATGTCTTTTTTTTTTTTCTCTTTATTGACTATTGAGACGCCGAAAGTGAAGAAGTGGGAAAAAAAAAATAATAATAATAATTTTGTGTGTTGGCGCTAAGAGAATTGAAGGTGAGTTCAAGCGAGTCTGATGTGACACGTGTCGGACTGATAGGAAATCTCGGCTGTTATTGGCGTTGTTGGACACCTGTAAGCTGATTAGAATATTTTAGTTAGGATGAGGGGAGTGTAGAGGTGGTTCCAGAATTTTGGGAGCATAAGAGCCGTTGATGTTCATTAAATCTCATCTCTCACTCGCAAGATCAAAGAGTCGGGTCCAGAGATTTGGGAGTATAAGAGCCGCTGGATTTGGATTGAGACCGTCTCTCTCTCACATGATCATGACACTATTTTGCTTGATTTCAAAGAGGTCCATTTTCGATTCCATGGGAGAGATGTGGGCCCAGTGGGCCGCTACGACATCGATCTGATTTCTTAATGGTTGGACATCCGGCCCATTTATTTGTAATTAATATAAATAAAATTGTTTGATATTCTTTAATTAATTTATTTTTTTCACTGATAAATTACAACTATTTGGACGAATAGATTGATGGTGAAATCATAAATTTTAAATAAAAAAATTACGTTAATATAATCTAACTTAGCTAATGAGATATATGCAAAAAAAAAATGTAATCGAATTTGATGCATGTAATTGAATTTTAATCAATTCAATCCAACTTAATTCAATTTGTTCCAATATAATCCCAATAAATCATATATATATATATATATATACATACGGTTCAATGCGACTCAAAATTATTCATGCATTATGCAACTCTTTTATGCAAATCAACTCACGTATTTAAAAGTTTATAATTTTATTTTGAAAAAAATTTCGATACACTGTTGAGTTATGTAACCGACTATTAAAGATGTGACATGGGTTAAGAAAACCAAATAAAATACCCATGTAACATCTAACGCTGTTAGTCTACCACATATCACATCTTTAATTGCTAGGTGCATGAATTTTCTCTTTCACTTGACACACGTAAAATGTAAAACGGTCCATGTGTCCCGAAATGGTAAATAGTAATTTACTGTCATTATTAATAGACATGTTTTGAGGCATTTGAAATCGTATAAACAACTCACTCAATGATGTTTAAGGAAATCAATACACAACTACGTACAAACAACTCATTCAATGATGTTTAAGGTAATTTTTATGGGACGAGATAAGATTAGTCCGGTAATAAACCTCTCACACCTTTGTCACGGTTACGGGTTTGAGCCCTCCCAATAAAAACTCCAAATTTATAATGTAATATTAAAAATTTAAAATAAAAATAAAAATAAAATTAAATAAAAAAAGCAATTTTTACGGTTTTTGCCGGGTTTGTTTTGTCTCAGGATATTATTGGCTTTCCATTTCTTTGCCACTACCTTAACTATCATAATTCACAACAATCCTGCCAAGAAAAACCACATCATGCTGCTCATGCCCACCACCACCACCCACACGCCTCTGCTGCACATGCTCATCAAGCCAAAAGGACAGAGAAATTCTACAAATCAAGAGAATTCATTCATTTTTCCCATACGGAAAGTCACTAACGACAGGAAAAGTAACTAACGGCAAGAAAAGTAACTGTTAATCAATCGAACAATCAATCAAAACGTTGTATCGGCATGTGAATATTATAATTTTCGAGTAGTTAGTGTAATTCGTTGCGAAGCAATCATTGATCACTATTGTTGAATTATTTTCTATCGGCTTAAGCTTCCGAGTCTCATGATTTTAATAACATGTGATTATTTGTTATCCGAATTTATTGTGTGTTTGTGTTTAGGCTCAAGTAATGTGACCAGCCCATTGGCCTTGCACATACTGGGTTAAGTTAGGAGTGGTTAAATACTACTGTTGAGGTCTTTCTTATCAGTTTTTTGAATCTAATGGTCACTAACTCGATCGAAGCGAGCGAGTGATGATGAGCAAGTACGATCCTATAATAATAGGAGAATTGAATTCATCACCATTGTGGTTGCCATGCCAGAAAAGCACAAGCACATTGTAGGGCACAACATAAACTTATAAATGCAGTGACATCAAAAGTGGTTACAGCAGTGGCAGGCCTGTGTTGTAAAAGGAATGGGCTTTATTGCAATTAACAAACAAGACTGATGCTGTTTTGTAATAATAGAACATGAATCATATAAGTCTGGTGAAAGCAGTTGTGGTAGGTTGTAACTGAGTTTTGAAGTATTTCCATTATCATCTTCCTTCAAGAACCAGTTACACTTACTTGACTAAACTATTAAGTAAAGAATGCTATCAAGTGAATCAAACAGTAGTTCAACATGTAAAATCTTTGGTTTTTTCCTCTATCTATCCCCATCCGCATTATTTTCAATAGATATTGATGGGTTATTTTCATCTGTATGAACGTGATTCGCTTAGATGCAGTCAAGTAACATGCATAGTATGATCTAAGACTAATAATTAACAAACAATCTCCAGCTCACCAAATATAAGTATGTATTTACAAAGCTCGTTTAAACGTAAGATGCCGCAATATATCAACAAAGGTGTAAAAAAGAAGTAATTATAACAATATATGCACAAGCAAGGTGTGTGTAAAATCTTTTCTTCATAAAAAAGATAGAAAAATCATTCTACTATACGATCAGACTTCAAGAACGGTATATGCCTTGAACTCACAACATTTATCTCTGTCGTAATCTCTCTGCATCTTCTCCCCCAGCACGTTTGGTTGGATAGGGAACTTTATCGGGTACAGCTTCATGCGAGGAATGAAGCTCTCTCTCTCGGGGTGATCGGTGTTCCTGCATAACACACAAGAAAGATGGATTGAGTCCAATTAACTTGTAATGGGATGCTTAGATCAATTATTTGCATTCATGTTAGTCCATAGCATATCAGGTTTCAAGTGCTGAAACACGCAACAATCCCATCATTTTAATACTATAGCATCAAACTAGATGTCAATGGGATTTACTGAACTTCTTACATGGTTCGATTTAGTTGAGTATGAAAGACTTCATGCATAACTTACAGCACGAAAAGGAAAGTCATCTGCCTCGAGCATGTGAACGATTTGCCCCATCTTTGGTCGCTTATGGGCATCCATATCTATACAACGGAGACAAACCAGCAATGCTCGTTTTAGAGCTCTCGATGGAGGCTGAACTTCAATCAGAGGATCCACAAGCTCTTCACCACGACGACTTGCTACCATTCCTTTGAACCAATCAACCAAGTTCATCTGAAATTCAACCAATGAAAAGAGAGTGATCATGAAAGTGTCGTAGTGTTTGATATGTATGCTAATGATATATGGCAACTCGTTATACCTCTCCAGCCGGTCTTGAATAATCAATTGGGCTCCTTCCCGTTATCAACTCCATGAGCAGAACTCCAAAGCTATACACGTCACTCCCCTCATTAAGCATGCCTGTGCTCGCATACTCAGGCGAGACATATCTGCAGCCAAATATATGATAAATAACTGAATCCTATAAATGAAGTCCATATCAATTTGACTTAATAATTTTTGAAAATAGATTTCGGAATCTGATAAAGAACGAACCCGAATGTTCCCATTACACGCGTAGTCACATAGCTTGCCTCAGATCCCAACAGCTTGGCCAATCCAAAATCTGACACTTTTGGGTTCCAGTTTTTATTTAGAAGAATGTTGCTTGATTTCACATCACGGTGCACAACTTTGGGCTCTAACCCTTCGTGCAAATAGGCAAGCCTGTAAGCCAAACGACAAACGTAACAGTTATCAACAAAACACAACAACAATAGTCAGATACAAGAGAACCTAAGAAACTGTTAAACATACACAATAAATATAAAGATTAGAACAGAATATGGACTTTTTAACTTCATAATTAGAAGCATTGCAAGTAATTGTGATAAACAGATACCAACAGACAAACTGAAATCTTTCGCAATATTTATACACTTCAAAAACGTGCGCAACTCAAACAAGCCAAACTACAGTTTATAAGGACTAAAATCAAGCAGAGTAATATCACTATATTATCATTAAAAGTGCGAGGCAAAATCAGTTAGGACCATGCAATTGAATTCGAAACAGAAGCTACTAGCTAGATGAGCTTACCCTTTTGCAGTACCAACGGCAATCTTCATCCGAACATCCCATGTCAGAGGGCTAACAGGCCCAACATCACCATGCAACCACTGCTCCAAATTGCCATTTTCGACGTATTCATATACAAGCATCCTAAAATGAACCATAAGAGGTACACAATTGATTATTTTCCATTTCCATTTAAGGTTATTGTATTTGAATTAACTAACCGAGGCACAGCAATGTACCTCTGAGCTCCTTCTGCACAGTATCCGATTAAACCAACCAAGTTCTTGTGCTTAACTTTACCGATGGCTTCAACCTCCACCTTGAACTCCTTCTCCGCCTGCCCTCTACAAACACGATGTCACAGCAGCTTATAAGCTTTCAAGTTTCATATCATAAATATCACTAATTGCTGTGTATTCCAACACTCAGAAGTTTAAAATTCTCAAACCAGACTGTGCTCAATTGATCTCAAAAGGAAAAATCTTGGTTAATAGCAGAAATTAATTTAAATACTATAAACAAATAAGTAAAAAAAGTAAAAGTTAAAAGTACAAATTAAAGAAAAAAAAGAGAGAAAAGTGAGTTAAAGAAATAAGTTCATTACACCGACACATAACAACGGTATAGTCCAGATTGAAAGTTCATCGAGTCATCTTCATCAGGACCATCACAGTACAAAATCAAGAAACCATTTAACAGTACAGTTAAAATAATAATAATAATAATAAACAAAAACAAAAACAATCAAATTCAATAACTTAACCGCAAAAGTTGGATCTAACAGACATAAAATAAACAACAAAAATTCGTTCTTTCTACTGATACTGCTCTGTTTTGACCAAAAATGTCTCAACTTGACAACAACAACAACAATACACCTTGAATATTTACTGGGAAATGAATATTTTTCATATAAGCAAACACAGAGAATTGACTTACTTGTTATTAAGAAGATTCTTGACAGCCACCACAGAGTGGTCATTCAATACACCTCTGTAAACGACACCATACCCACCTTCACCGATCACATTCTCCTCCGTGAATCCACGTGTCGCAATCTCCAGCTCCCTCAAGCTGTACCACCGTCCCCAACCTATGTCTGCCGACACGTCACTGCTTTTACCAGCTGACACTTCATCGCTCTCTTCTTCTACACTAATCTTCTTCTTCCCTACTTCAATGTCGTCGACGACGACAATCTCAGTCTCTTTTACGAATTTACCCTCCTGTTTTTCGATATTTTCTCTTCGACCCAGATCTTCGATCTCCACGATCTCTTTGGAGACCAAAGGGATCGAGCCAGAGCTGTGCTTGACCCGCATTTTTCGATTCGTGGACATCTTTTTCGACAAGCAGAGACATAGACAGACCAAGACAGAAACCAGAGCAGCGCATGTCAAGAGAATTGCAATGACAACGTAGAGTTTGAGATTGAGAAACGGCGTTTTCGAGCTCAGTTCATGAGGGAGAGAGCTGTTGTAGTCGCCGCTGCCACCGCTGCCGGGAACTGACATTGTCGCCCGGATTTCCTCGGGAATAATGTCAGATGGGTTTCGTGTTTGGTTGATGAGAAAATCGGTTGGTCTTGTAAAAAAAGTGAAGAGAAATTGGAGGGCTTTGGTGCTTTTTACGAAAGAAGAAAACAGAGAGGAAGAGAGTGAGAGAGAGAGACAGGGGTTTCAACGGATACAAAGAAAAGTAAAAAGCAAGAGAACAAAGAAGAGAAAAGGTGACGTGTTTGTTAATAATACTTTGGGTTTGATTTTTGATTTTATTGCAAAAATGCCACTGTACAGCAGACATTTGATTTGACCTTCAAAACGTGTAGTTCCATACTTCCATCTGTATTACTGTATAGTAAGCTAAATCCTTCTGGATTAATTAATTGATTAAGGAGGTCTAACTACTATGCTATTGGATTAATTAAGGGAGATCTAACTACTTAATTAATTGAGTTGATTGAAACTATAGACTGTATTAATTTTTGGATCTCTAGTTACTTGTTTTAGATCTTTTATGCTACTATAAGATATATTTTCCATTAAGTGAAAATCTTCTCTAAAATGCTTGTAAAACGTATAAAATATTTGATGTATTGCTAATATGTGCATCCGATCCTTGAAGATTACACATGTGGTTGTATCAAAAGTGTCACATTTGTATCACATGTAATTTACTAGCCACATGAGTTATCTTTAATGGTCAGGTGCACCACTCAGCAATGCATTTAGTGCACTGAAGATTTTCTTTTTAAAATGACACGTGATAACTCCAATCAATCATATATTATCTTATATCACGTGTCATTTTTTTATGAAATTCGTTGTAATAAGATTGTTTCACCAAAGATTTTCTCCTCGATTGAAATAATTAGTACTTACTTATATACATGTTCACTATTTCAATTCGCATAGCTATGGTTTTTTAAAGTTCTCTCTATATAAACCATCACAATCATACATACGTGAATTTCTGAACTCATAAATATTTTACTTTTATTTTATCTAACAAAAAACATATTGATTATCCAAATTTTCAACCTCCCAAAATCATTACCATTAGAGAAAATATAATATCTATCTGTCACTAAGTTCCTTCATATTGGAACAAAGATTCCCAATCAATTAACACATTAACCTTTTGATCCAACTATTAATCTATGATTGAGCAACAACTCTCTTTAATGGGATGTGGCCAATGAGCCAAAAACACCAATAACTTAATCAACAATTAATCACAACAAAAAAATTTCTTTCTAGATTTTAAAAACTCCCCACATGTCATTTGTCCAAACCATCTTGGAACGTGAAGGTCCAACTCCAATGTAACTTAATAGCTAATTAATTATATAAGTCAAATGCTTGCTTTATACAACCTTTATATTTTTTGTAAAAATATATATATATATATATATCATAAGAGTAGGTAAATCATTCCCAATATGCAATTAAAATAAATTTGCAAGTGGGCAAAGAGTAAAATATATGATCTTTGCTTACAATTATATTACCCTATAGTGGTGTGCACCCCCTTACATTATTATGTATTTGTAGCTAATTAAGTATTCACTTTCACCTTTCGTATTTATCATAAAAGAAAAGCTTTAATACGTTCGATACATTATTATTTTATTATATGATAGTCTTGAATGTGATTAATCATCCATGTTATATGATATGTTTTAAGTGGATTGAACATATACATCCAACGTACTAAAGTATTTCTCTTATCATAACTTGTAATGAGTCCTCCTTAATTTCTAAAATGAGAATAGGTATTCATACTAGTTACTACATATTTCTATAAGTCCAAATAGATCCGTAACTAACTATAGATATATATATAATAAAAAACAATACCATTGGGAAGTGATACGATGATTAAAAGTAGCATAGACTTGTATATCAAATTATCAATGTCTTGTTAGTGTCTCTTGTTAATAGTTCATAAATAAATGTAAAGATCATCCGTGCACTGAATGTACTACTGAGTTATGCACCCTGAAAAGGAAAATATTTGGGTACTGCTCAGGCATACTGACCACCCAATGGGGGGTTGCCACGTGGCCTAAACTCTTTCACTTTTTATATTTTTCTCTTTGATTTGGGTTACGTGACAACCAACCATTGGTTGGTCAGTATACCTGAGTGATGACTGGTTAGTATCCAAACAGTGTTCCTAAAATGTGACATATAATTGACGTGTGTATTTTATTGTGACACATACATTTAGTTATTCACACATGACACACCTTCAACGATTTTATCTGTCATTTAATATTTTCTCTTAATGAAGGCACCGTCACGAATTACAAAAAGTTGATGGAAGAGCTACGTTGTAAATATCATGAAAATGGAGGAGATTTTATAGAGGTTTTTTCCTAATAAAAAATTAAAATAAATAAATAAAATAATAGTGTTCTATTCATTGGAGTTTGGACACGAAGAAACAAGGGGCCCAAGGGGCCCTAGGTAGCAAAAGCATTAATGTTTTGTGTAAAAATTTCGTGAATAATTAATGAAAACTTATTTTAAAACAATTCAAAATTTGAGCGCCATAGCCCAATAGCCCATAACTTGTTATAAAAAAATTCGACATTTTTTTTTTTTTAAATCGAGTAAATTTTAATGTATTTGCTTAATCACATTGAATATTGGAATTCAAATTTTTTTTCTTTTCAAATGTCTAATTTACGATCAAATTCTATGCCTTCTCCTACACCATTAGGTTATGAGTTTGAATATCATCCTGCCTGATAGTCCTCAAAACTTATAAACTAGTATAAGTATGAAATAAATAATCATGTTAATACATAAAATTTAAAATTATTGAACTAATTAATATATGAATCTAAAGATCCAACGAAGATATATATATATATATATATATATATATATATTTTAAGAAACACCATACCATTTGTGTTTTAATAGAATTAATAGTTCAGCTTTGTACCTACGTAACATTACAAAAGTACGGTCATGAAAAATTGTAAAACCGTTATACTGTATTAGAGAAATATATTTATATATTGAGTAATGTTAGATATGTCATCTCCGTCTCAACCAATGATACATTAATTGATATTAATCCGGGATTATATATTTTTTTGAAAGCTTTCTCCATTGGTAGGATTCGAGCTGCTAACGGCTGACCTGTGAGTTATTTGCTCAAACCTCAAACTCTTCCATCTACCAATTGAGCTACGCCTCTATTGGCGTGAAATAAATCTTTATTATCACTACGCAATGTGTCTCAGTAATAAAAGTGTTCATTCAATTTAATATCTCAAGTTTGAGTTGTTACCATTGGAAATAATAATAATAGTGCAAAAAAATCATCATTAATTTATAATCAATTACTAATTAAAACAATTAATTGTGATGAATGTAATAATTTCGTGTATCATTACTCTTGTATGTTTATAACGATAAATGCAATCTTCTTCTTTTTATCACACAACGGATAAATGCTACTGATGATTTGATTGTTTTTAGATAGAATAACTTGTTGAGATCTTGTTTGCTCTTTCTCGTAAATCAGATCATATGTTGATTGGGTCCCATGTCGATCGATTATATTTATGGGACCATACTCCATTAGTCTTGAATTGGGGAGACATTGGATCCTGGTAACCGTAATCGAAAGGCCTACATTTGTGACTATAAAGTTTTTTTTTTTTTTTTCTTCTTTGTTATGCTTTTATCCACCTATATAAATCGGAGAGACCTAACATGGACGTAGCTCAGCTGATAGATGGTCGAGTTTGAGGTTTGGGTAAATGACTTCCAAGTCAGCGGCTCGAATCTTACCAATAATAAAAGCTTTAAAAAAAACCCGGTAGATAATTCGAGCCGCTGACTTAGAAATCATTTATCTAAATCTCAAGCTCATTCATCACTTCATCCACTAACTAAGCTAATGTTTGTGTGTTGCTAGCTACTCTTTTTATTTTAGGTTTTTCTGTGTACGAGGTCCACACTTCAATTATTTTTGTGAACTTTGTCTCTCAGTTGATGAAATCATTATTTGTGGACTTTCGGGAAAATCTCTAATGATTCCATATTGATTTTGCTGCTCCTCCTCCCTCTCTCTCTCTTGAATTTCGTTTAAAAAAAAATATATGAACAAAAGTGATTTTCAAATATCATTTCAAAATAATAAATAAAAAGTAGTTGTTAAGTTTTAAACATGGTTGTAACAAAAGTTGAGAAGATGGTTTGATATCTCAATGTGATCCGTTAATATATAAACATGGTTGTAACAAAATTTGAAAAGATGGTTTGATATCTCAATGTCATCCACTCACTCAAACGAATGGACCTAAACTACCATAGAAAACTAAAAGCATATCAAATGTTACAATAAATTGTGAAAAATTTATTTGTTAAATAGGATAAATAAATATTATGTTAAGATATATTTATTCAATGCAATTATGACTATTCAATGTCAAGTTGATGCAACCAAAAAATTATTAACATTGTTAAGATAATGGTCTACTTTAAGAGGCTTTGTGGACAACTATTTAATAGGCCGACTAGCATTGAAGATAAATATAAATAACTGTTAGAGTAAATTGCATTAAACCTCCTTGGGGTTTGTCTTCTTACACCAAGAAATAACTTTATCATAAATTGACATTCACACCCTTTGCCGTTAGTCGGACACTCACACCCCCTCTGTTAGTCAAACTTTAATTGTTTTGCAAGTTTGACTCCCTAAATTAAATAATACAAAACAAAACAAAAACAAAAAAAACAAAAACATAAAAACAAAAAAACTTTTTATATATATAAAATAGATATTTGAATTGAATTTTAAAAAATAAAAAATTCAAAAAAAAAAAAAAAAACTAAAATTTACATATTTTAATATCAATAACGCTAAACATCCCACCTAAAATCCCACCTTTTTCATCCCACTACATGTGGCATGTGAGGTGTCAAATTGTGAGTGGATACACCTACCCCATGTATCCACTCACAATTTGACACCTCACATGCCATATGTAGTAGGATGTGTAGCATTACTGTTTTACAAAAATTCTATTATCAGTTCGAACTGACAAAAGTTATATCAGTTCCTTGCATGTGGGCCACTGGATTTAAATATTTTGACTTGGCTATATGCACTTGTCAGTCAAAGTATTTAAATCCAGTGGCCCACATACAAGGAACCGATATAACTTTTGTCAGTTCGAACCGATAATAGAAAGACTGTACTGTTTTAATATATATTTATAACTTAACAAAACCGAACTTATAATGAAATGGTTAAATCCAAACCCTTCCTCTCAAGAACCATGGTTCGATTCCCACACATTGCAACTTTACAAAAAAAAATTAATTTTCTTATTTTAAAAATAATGCATTTATATAGGTTGGGTCAGGCATGGCCGGGCGGCTTGTTTTGCCACCACTAGAAGATTTGGTGGATTCAGTGCTTTATTGTTAGATTCAATCACCTCCTTTATTTTGTTTGTTTTGTTTTTTGTTTTTTGTTTTTTTTTTTTTGTTTTTTGTGTTTTTATGTAGTTTTTTCATGGATCCACAATCCACATTTTTTTTCAATTAATTTGTATATTTAATGTTTTTTTATAATTTTTAATTCTTTTTTTTTAATGTTTGAAAAGTCAAAAATATCTTTATTTTTGACAATCAAACTTGGTCAATGATTAAATTTGACTAACGGGGAGAGGTGTGATTGTCAATATATAATAAAATTGTTTCTAGATGCAAGAGAGCAAACCTCATGGAGGTTTAGTGCAATTTGCATAAAGTTGTTTGGTTAAATATTAGATAAAAGATAAAAATGATAAAACTATTAGACACGTAATCAATAAGTTATATTTTAAACGAAAGCATCGGAGACAGATTTTTTCAGTTGATTGTCTATTAAGTATACTTTTATGACACTAAGTATTGAAATGCTAATATTGTTGACATGTCGATAATTAGACATGTCATCAATATGTTAATTTTATATTTTAAATGGATCAATAAGTTATATTTTAAACAAAAGCATTAAAGTAAAGTCTCTTAATATCGTTGATATATAAATATTTATTAAAATGTGTATCACTTTTGTATTAGAGATGATCTAAAGTAAAGCCTATGAGTTTAATCCTTAATAATGATACATATGGATATGGTTAAACCTGTTGGTCCATACTTTACCCGTTGCAAACCCAAAATCCTACAAATAAAAAAGAGAAATGCTATTAACAATCCATTAATTATATATTTACATTTTATTTTATTTTTATTTTTTTAATAATAGCAATTTTAACATAAATTAAAATAACTAAATAAGACAATAAAGTTTTAAAGATACTACAAACCATTTTTTTTTTAGAAAACAAGTTTTTTTTTTTATTTATTTATTATTTTTTTTTTTCCACTTTCGTGTTTTTATTTTTATTTTTTTTATTTCCTGTTTTACAAACCTTAAACTATCTTCTTCTTCTTTAAAAATATTTTTTTGCTCACACACCATCAAACCCTCCATCATTATCATCATCACTTTATATATATATATATATATATATATATATACAGTCTTTCTATTATCAGTTCGAACTGATATAAAATATATCAGTTCCTTGCATGTGAGCTATTAGATTTAAAAGATGCTTTGACAAGTGCATGTAGCCAAGTCAAAGTATTTAAATCTAACGGCCCACATGCAAGGAACTGATAATAGAAAAATTATATATATATATACATATATATAAATTTTCTTGTTTTTTAGTTCAACCAAATATGAAATCGTTTTTTTTTCTCAAATACCACCCACCTTCAATCATCACCATTATATATATATTCCAAAAATATATATTTTAAATTTTTTTTTACTCCATATAATTTTTGTTACTCAACTTAAAATCTAAAAGAGAAAAACAAATATTGTTTTCCTATTTTCACAGATTGATCTCCAAAACAGTTTTCTTATTGTTTTGATCTCCTCATTTTTGTTCAGTTTTATTTTTATTTGATTACTTCACATCTCTTTTCCATTTTTTGTTTCATTTTAAAGAGAAGTATTCAAAACATGTAATATTAAAATAAAATGAAGTGTTTTTAGAATAGGAGTGCCAAAAGATAAAAGAGATAATTTTGGAAAAAAAATGAAGGTGTCTTTAGAAATTTTTTAATTTTTTTTTTATTTTTAAAAGTTTAAAATTTTAGAATTGAGTGTCTTTAGAAATAGAGTGTAAAAAGAAAAACATTGGATTGTAAGGAGAAACTCTCTTAAAAAATTATTTGGACTGGGCTGGACCACCCAAAACCGTATCTAAAAAGTTTACGGGTCGGAAAAGCCCAATTATATAAAAAATATCCAGCTCAGCCCAACTATGTTTAAAAAGCCCACGATCGACATGCATGATGGATCAGTAAAGTTAAGTTCTAGAGTGTACGCGAGACGGCCACACTTGATATTTCCCCTTTGGCGCGTACTTCTTACGCGCCATTCGAAAACACGTACCTAAATTTAAGTGTAGTTTGTCCGAGTGAGCAAGAACCATGACAATCCGGTATCAAAATCTTCAATCTTATCCTGCAATAAAATAGTGGGTGTGAGACGTTGGTGGTGTTAACTATTATTTATTAATCGGGAAAAAAAATTAAATTTAATTAAATGTAAGTTTATTAATCAAAACTGAAAAATCAGGTGATTTGTTAACGATTACACCTAGTTGGATTCTCTATCACTTTTTTTTTTTTTTTTTAATTTTTAAAACACTACACTATTACATAAAATCGGGTTTTTTTTGGAAGAGGACTCGATCCAACAACTTTATGATACATGTGTGAAGGATTTATCACCAGATCAATCTCATATCGGTTTATTCTCAATCACTTTTAATAAACTCTTTAACCACACTTTATGAATTAAGTTATCTTTACAATTAAGATTCTTAATTAATAAATACGGGAAATTAAATTCCTATTCTAATTTAGACGTAGGATACTAGGATCTACATAATTTGATTTCAATAAATTACGCTAAACAACATAATTACAAATCATTAATTAAATAAGATTATTGTTCACTCTTTAGATTTCCAGATTTTTAATTATTTTGTGAAATTAATCTATTGACTTGTCTACTTTAAAATTAATTTATTAGTCAGAAATGGATAACTATAAGATTAAAGAAATAATAAGAATTGTACAATCAAATCAGCCGATGCTAAAAAAATCAAGGGCCGGTCCCTCTCCCTCGTGTGAGTCGTGTCCCACAAAACTCACATCCAGCATCTTCGTCTGTTTATTAACACGCTCAAGTAAAGAAATATCCGTACTCGCTTTCTGATAACACCACCTGTCCACACGAAACCGCACTCTTCAACCATAAAATCCGTACCATTTCCCTCTTCAATCTCTTCCTTTAAACTGGCAAAAAATCCAAATAGTTCTCCAATCAAATGATTCCAACAAACCCCAAGAAGCGCCAGCGCGTGCCCCACCACTCCACCTCCATGCGCCACCCCTCCTCCGCCGACTTGACCCGCTCCGATTCCTCACAGAAGCTCCGCCGCTCTAACTCCAACGCTTCCTTCAACGAGGGCGTCTTCGTCCGTCGCGCCACTCCCGCCGACTCCTCCTCCTTCAACGACGCCACCACCGCCGACGTCATCCTCCGATTGTACGTGGACCACGACACTCCATTTGCCGCCGACGATTCCGCTGGCGAGGATGACGTCCAGATCTACCTCCATTCCGACGTCCTCCGCCGCTCGAAGTACTTCGCCGCTCTCCTCTCCGACCGCTGGCAGAATCCTAATCTCAACAATGGCGTCGATTCTAAGAACAACAACAACAGCAACTGTAGCAGATTCATCTGTCTCAGTTTTGGCGTCTCAGCGAACAAACCAAACTCAATCTCGAATCACGAAACGGTCCTAGAACTTCTCTACACCGATAATTTCTCTTCCGTCATCAACAATGTGTCCACAGCTCTTGATTTACTTCCAGTCGCCTTGGAATTACTCTTCGAAGATTGTGTCAAAGCGTGCGTTAGATTCATCGAGGCGGTGCCGTGGACGGAGGAAGAAGAAAAAAGAGTAATCGAAACGATACCGTTTTTGCGCGAAGAAGAGTCGAGAGAGCTCTTATTGAGAATCACGGCTGAGGACGATTCGTGCGAGGACATGCTTCACGGTTTGATTCTGGTGGCGATTCACAACCACCCGAACATGGCGTTCGTGAAGGCTTTCGTAGCGAAACTTCTGAGAGACTTCTCGTCGAGAGAGTCAGCGAGGAGAGTGTTGGAGAGGGCTTTTGAGGAGACTCTAAAGATTGTCAAAGGGAGTCTGGAGGAGTATTCGAGTCCTGATTTTAGAGGGGACGAGACCGAGGCGATAGAGAGGCTAAATTTGCACATTGCGATGACGAACGGGCGGCATTTGCTGTGGCTGGTGGAGAGAATGGTCGAGTTGAGAGTCGCAGACAATGCGGTGAAGGAGTGGAGTGAGCAGCCAGCGTTTACAGCTGATTTGCAGCGTGCTATTAGGGACGATGCGTGGAGGAACATTGTGCCTGGGCTACCTGGTATATTGATGAAGTCTACTTGTAAGCTTGCCAATGCTGTCACGGCAGGTACCATTTTGGCTGCTAGACAGGTATTGATTCGTGACTTTTGTTGGTTATCTTATGTTGCATGAATTAGCTCTATTAAGTTCTTTAGTTTACAGCGTAAGTAGGTTTTGTATTTTATGAATATGATCGAGAGCATGATTTTCGGGATGATGAGATATTAGGAAACTTAATATTCCAATAGAGTTTCATATTATATATATTGAGATGTCTGTCTTTGAATTAGATGTGATGGTGTTTATCGAACGTATTAGCAGTATTACAGCCCTTTTAATCAGGCAATTTGGATTGGCTGAAGCTCTTTACAAGGTTATTAAGATTTTAGTTGTAGAAAATAACCAAAGTTTTGTGTCTGCAGTTTGTTTGTGCCTCACTTTATATTGTTAGTTCAGTATTTAGTTATGGAGCTTTGGTCGAAAGTAGTTTGACACATTGGACATGTTCAGTTAGATTTTCTTTTTAGATGTCATGATTTTCTTGTCCGATACATGGATGGTCAATATTTTTCACCATTTTTTCTATTAATATGATTTTGCGCTATTTAGCATGTGATTCTTAATATCAGGATCTATGATTCTATTAGTTTGGATAGTTGTTTTGGTCTCTCATATGCTGCGGAAAGGCTTTGCCCTAGGTTCTTCTATATTGTTGTCTTAAAACAGATGTTCATGTGTTCTAATCTAAGAAACTATCGATGTCTTAATACATTTCGAATTTCATGCTGCTCCAGAAAGAAATTAGTGGTATGCTCATTGTTGTTGATACTGGATGACTGAAAGCAGACCATGCTCCTATTAATGGACTTTGCATGTAGTTCAGTGTCTTTTAGGAAGTTTGATTTCTTTTTATTGGTTGGTCATTATTTCCTGGTTATCATGTGTGTTACTGTCGTATTTCTGATTACCTGTTTGACTCCATAAGGGAAAGAATAACTATTTGGTTGGACATGGTTTCATAAACAAGAAATAAGCTGGTGAATGTAAAGTATGGTATTTAAGGCTCTAGGAGAAATGTCATTCCTGATTGGAAATATGAACCAAATTTTCACTAGTGATAAAGTATTAGATGATAATCAATGCATAAAAATTGAATATTCTCTGAAGATAAATCTTGTAGTTTTTGTGAACATTAGAGTTGATAACCACCAATCATATGAATTTTTATGGTGACATATATTGTGACCCAATTCTTCTGTTTCGTTTATAGGCATATACAGTACTTCTATTTGTGTCTCTTGATGTTTTCTAATGCTTCTTGTCAGTATTAATATAATTGCACCAACTACCGTGGGCTGTTATTGGAACTTAATCAGATGACGAAAGGTGGTCCATGGATCTGAGCTTTTGGCAAGTGACTTTCCATTGGATTTCAACCTTATAGCACCAGTGACACATTAATCTCCTTGTTAACATTATTAAAACTTTACTTTTGCCACATATATACTCTGGCTTCAATAAGATGAGGAGTCTAATCCCAAGTAGAGTGGGTTGAGTGCTAAAAGACCTCTTGTCTCAATCAATGAAGTCATGGGTTTATATCCCCTCGGGTCCGGGATTATATAATATCCTATGAGTTTCCTGACAACCAAGGTTGTTTGTTATTAGATAAAGAAAGGTTAGGGCATTTTTTGGGTAGTAAAAAAATGGGTTTAAAAACTAGAGGAAAATTGAAAGAAATCAAATTTAAAAGGTGATGTTTTGAGAATTCTTTTCCATGGCTTCCTGTCGTCGCTGTTGACACGTGCGTGTGCACATTTGTGCATATACTTTTGGCAAGTGACTTTGTTCGAATTCTTGTTGAAATTATTTTTAGAATTTTGAAGATCAAAGGCTACATTAAAGCTGCTTTTGCATTTGTAATCTGCTATGTTTTTATCACAATTCACAACACATGTTCTCAGCATAGTTGGGTTCTGTTCTCAAAGTTTCGATGTTTCATCGATGTCTGATGTCTCAAATTATCTCCTGTGACATTGTTATTGTTCTAAAGAAATAATCTTATAATCTGCTATTCTGCTTTCAGTTTGGTTAAACAACTTAAAACTTGTATTTTTCAATTTACCAGGTTAGGATGAAGCTTGTAAAAGATTGGCTTCCTGTTCTGATTGTTTGCAAAGACAACGCATCGCCGTTGCTGCCCAGTCATAAAACACTTTACCTGGAGCTCGAACAGACATTCCTAAGAATTATATCAACATTGCCCATGTCCGATTCTCAAGAACTGTTGCAACAGTGCCTCAGCTTCTCAACCAAAAACGTCGATGATTGCCCTCACTTAGTTACAGCATTCAACACCTGGTTCCGCCGTGCAACTCGACCCCCACAGGCCGATGATGATGACGGTTAGAATGCCGTGCCTCCCTTCTACCGACTTTGTTCTAGAGCTCTAGACGTCTCTGTGTTAATATTATTGTACATAAGAATGATATTTAGTCTCATACTGTCACTGTATATATGAAACTGGACCTCTCCAGTCTCCACCTTTGCAGCAGAAGTAAAAACTAAATGCAAATTTAACCTTATAAAAGTAAAACACTTTAATGTTTGGGTGTCTAACATTTTATCTCAAATGATTTAGCAGTTGTCCTGTAATTATTATTTCACTCATCGTATTATTCCATTATCTATTTGATAATTCACCCACAAGGCATTAGCAAAATAGTCATATATGTGGTTTGCTTCCACAATTAACGGGGTTCGAATCTCCTCGTTGGTATTTACATGGTCAAAGGTTATAGTTTTCTATTCCTCAAAAACTATAGGGTTATTTGGGTTCGTTAGTAGGTAAAGAGTTGATCACTGTTCCGGTTTAACCGGAACTGAACCTAACCACAGTAGAACCGGTTTCAGTTCCAGATCGATTTCGAACCTTTGAAATTAAAAAAATTAAAAATTAAAAATTACAAAACTGACCATTGGGCCTGCAACGGCAAATTTTTGTTTTGTTTTTTTAATAAATAAATAAATAAATAAGGGACCGGTCTGAAACCGGCCGTTCCAGTTTGGAACCCGTTGATTCCAGAGCGGTTCTAAAAAAAAAATTAGAACCGGAACCAAAACCTTATAGGACCCGGTTAAGGTTCCGGTTTAGAATCGGATTTTCTGGTTCTGGTTTGATTCTTGATGACACGGTTTTAGTTCCAACCGAACCGTGCTCACCTCTAAGTAGGTTCGATAAGGGCAATCACCTCTTAAGTATGTTCAACAAGGGGCCAAGGGCCACAGTTTCGGGTTTGTTATATGGGTTTGGGGATTTCTAGGTTATAATTATTTTATTTTATTGATGATTTACATCCAAGATTCAACCCAACGTTTGAATAGTGTAAACTTGATGCTGACATGAAGGCCGAAGCTACAAGAAAAAAAGATTAAAAATGTCATTCCATTACCAAAACTTCATTCTATAAACAAAATATCGAAAGAACAAACAACATATACTGAACTAGCTACATGAAGAGGACCTTGACTCTATAATTAATTGCAGGAAAATAGACATCACTTCTGCAAATGGTAGTACATAGAAAACAGAATTTACCCTTTTATTTCATATCAAGGGCTTGAACACTCCCAAACAAACAAAGAAAAAACTGGAATTTATGCATCGACAATTGCGTTTGGTTGCAAAAAACGTCCGTCAGCTCCTAATTCACAACACGATATGTCAGTAATGCTATTAAGTTAGCTTCCTTTGGGTCATGATACGATTCGTGTAGTAGATGGTAAACAAGGACAAGTAGTCACGGTTACTATAGCCGCCTTCTGAAGTTGCGGGTGGTGCCTTGGTAGGTTCGAACAAGCAAGCCCACTCCTATCCCGACTCCTAGGCAGATGCTGAGACCAATGCCGACACCCACTCTGACACCAGCATTGAACCATGAGAGTTCCCCATCTTCACCCTCTAAATATTCCATTCCTTGGTACATGTGGTTGTGGTTGTGGCTGTGGCTGTAGTTGTTGTATTCATGTTCTGGTTTGCCATTTGAGTAATCCAGTATCTGAAAAATTATGAAGAATATGAAAAGGCATCATTCATGGTGCAAAGAAAGAAAAAAAATGCTAACTGCAAACTGGATGACAACACATGATATATAACTCGAAATGGAAGTACACGAAAAATTTGACCTGCGGCAGTTCCCTAAGACAAATACTAAACATGTACATGAACACCAGAATTAAAGCTACTCATCCAATAAGAGAAAAGAGGAAATTACGTAAAGTAGACGAGGGAAATTACCTTAAGAAAGATAAATACTAAAGAGCAGTGTCCCACAAGGACCAGAATAAAAAATGCAAAGGTATCAAGTAGCAAAACTGTCCAAGCAGAAATATGTTTTTGGCATAAATGAAAGTTCAGCGATCTAGTATACGATCAAAAGGATGATATATCCAATAGAGGAACATATTGTAATTATACTCATGCAGCCGATGTAATATCAAAGTGTAAGTTGTGCCAAACAGCATACGAACATAGCATTTTTCTAGTAAAAATTACGAATTAAAACTTTTATCCAGAAATTGTTATTCCTTGGGGAAGTTCGAGTCATAGCAGAGTACCTCCAAAAAACTACATATTACAAAGGAAACGTTTATACCCACCATAAGAAAACTCTATTTCCATTCAAAGAGATTGAACTCAAGGGATTAGTTACGACTTCTCAACAACGGTGAGAATAAGCTGTGGAAGCTTAAGCAACAATTCATGCATACGAAAGATAATATATCAGTCGGAATAGAAATGGGATCCAGAGTGTATTTATAATATAGCTCTCTTATGTTAACAGGTCATGTTAACAATGTCGAGTTCAAGGTGTAGGATAGCAGAGTCCAATTCTCTTCCAACAAGAGTAAAGGATTAGGTTTATGTCCTCCTTCTGTGTGCACTAGTACAAATTTAATCGAATCTCCCTTTAGAGTTGCAATAGATTTCAAGATATATAACCAACTAGGCTACGGAAGAAAGTTATCGTAATGCTTAAGTAAGATAAGATTAAAACGTCTGAAACATAAAAGACTCGACTTCTCTTCACATTTCGAGATAAAACATAAAATTAAGTATTAACAAGTACCTGCGAAGCAAGCACTGAAGGATCGTCTCTTGCGAATTCAGTTGCCTCATATTCTGGTATGGAATCCAACATTCCTATCTTCGTTTGCTTCTTTCTAAAACTAAGCTGCAAAGTCTTAGTTAAGATGATTGGAGTGCCCGAGAAGGACCCTGCAACATAGACCTCGATTGCAGACGAAGCAGAGTCCGAACCCATAAATTGTTTCGGCTTCAAGAAGCCAGAGCCAGCAGTCATATCTGATTCGCAGCTCATGCTCCATCTATGATCATGGTTTCTCGAATCCCCCACAAAACCATTGCTATTACACAATTCTAGAACCCCAGATAGCACAAGAGTATCCTTATCGAAAACCTCAAATTTCACACTTCCTGTCATCCTTACACTATCAGTGCTCACGAATGTAGCTTCTTCGGATTTCTTATCTAATCGATCCCTTCTAAGAAGTATCGAAGCCCCATCAGAATAGATACTATTTCTAACACCATTTACTTCAAGAAGGGTATCGGGATTCAGTGGAATATGGTTTAGAGTCAAGAACGCAGGCGTTGAATCATCAATCTCACACTTGCTTACTCTAACATAAAAAACTCTTAAATCAAGGCAAGCTAACGATCCCTTGACAGATTGCTGGTAATTATTAGAAGAGTGTTTCTTCATGACATGACCGTTACTAATTGGCCCGTTACCATTAGATGTGTCGTAAGAGTTCTCCATCTCCCTCAAAGTCCCTCAATGAAGTTTACACAATTGAAACTCACACCAGCATTGAAACCCTGCAGCCATGTCAACAGATTGAATCAAACCAATTCACACAATACAACTTGAACATTGAACAACCCAAAAAGCAACAGCAGAGACCAAAAAAATCCAGGCAAGTCAGCTAGTATATATACTGAGATTGAAGTACATAGAAAACAATTAAAGAAACCAATTGAGACTAGAAAAACAAACTCAGAGAGACAGAAGCTAAAGAGTGAAAAATTATAAAGTATAGATGAATCTTGTAGAATTCAGGAATTGGAATCAGAAAACTAAAAAAAGAAAAAAAAAAAGTGGCATAAGCAGAGAAAGAGCCAACAGGAGGAAAAACTAACACCAACCCAGAAGAAGAAACAAGAGATAAGAAGATGAGAAAGAGAACAATTGAAAAATTAAAACTTTAAATTAAACCCCCAAAAAATATTATATTGAAACTCAACACAAGTTGAAGCATGGAGATTCTGTCACACACAGAAACACATACCAGAACAGAAGAGCACTGACCCCAGGAAGAAGCCAAAAAGCTAGAAAATGAATTTGTTTGAATCCCAATTCAGCTGTCAAGTTTTTGATCGGTGACCATGAAATAAATAAAATAAAAATAAAACAATATTGATCCCCTCAAACTTGAACAAAATTGAAATGCACACGTCATGTAAAAAGACAAAAACTCTTTTTGCTAAATGTATGATAAATTGATAATCAAATTATACAATTTATATGTATATATATATACATTTTTTTTATTTGTTTAGTTTTAATGATTACGAAGAAAAACTCACCACGAAAAAGAAAAACAAAAGAAAAAATCTTCAATCACCACCGTGTAATCTTTCTGTGTGGCCTCCACAAATCCAAGAAGAATCGAATTCTATGCCTCTAACAAAACCAACACATAGCTTTCAATTCTCTCTCTATACAACATTTTAAGCCACTAGAAAAATTATGATGTACTTTATGACTTTAATCACTTTATCAAATCAAAATCGAACAACAACCCAAAAATAAAACAAAAAAGTGGGTTGCTTTTGGTTTGATTTGATTTAAATTACACAGTTGATGGAATGCTGAACAGAGACCAACCCAGATCAGCAAATGTTACACAAAATATCGTGTTTCCGTTAAATTTTTTTTTCTTTCTTTTTTTGGGGGTCAAATCTTTGTTGAAAGAAGAAATAATTTGATTACAATATAATAATAATAATAATAAAGAAGGAGTGGGGTCAGTTGGATAATCAGATATTCTTCTCAGATCTTATCCGAGAAAGAGAGAAAACAGGTGCATAGCCAATGTATTGAAAATGATGTTCCAGCTTTTGAAGTTCGGTAAATCTATTACAACTAACCACGATAGGGGTGTGCAGATCCAATCCAATCCAATACGATCCATTGGATCGGATCTAATCCATTGGATCGTATCTAATCCATTGGATTAAATCGGATCCATAGAGGTGATTGGATCGGATTGGATCCTAAATTCTAAAATCCATTGGATTGGATTGGATTGGATCGGATCTTGGATTTTCGTTTGGAAATCCGCCAAATCCGTCAATCCGCCTAAAATATTAGGCTTTATTTTTATATTGGGTAATTTATTTTATCCTCTACTTTCTAATGTAAAGGTCCAACCAAAATACAATTTTTAATGTTACTATTTTGGGTTTTCTTCCTCAATTTCTCTACGGCTAACAATCCACAATTTTCTTTTCTTTTCTTTTCTTCTATTCTTCTTCATCAATATCACGGTTTATTAAGTTTACATTTGGAGTTGATGTATAATGTTTATAAATTTTTTGAATTATATAAAGTTTACAAGTTATGTCGTGTATTTTTTTTAATGTTAATTTTATTTGAATTAATTAGTAATGTTTGAATACTTTATTTGATTTTATTTATTTCAGATTATAACTTTTATGTATTACGAATGACTTTATATTAATTCGATCCATCGGATCATATCGGATCGGATCGGATCCCGCTATAAAATTGGATCGGATCGGATTGCAATTTCTTCGATCCAATCATATCGGATCGGATCATGGATCATGGCAAATCCATTGGATCCGATCCGCCGCACACCCCTAAACCACGATCCTACGAGGCGGTTGCCTTGGTGGTCCAAGGCTTGGGATGAAAATCTCAAATCCTTGGTTCTACTCTTAGCATTTATATTGTGGTCAGCCATAAGAGCACTAGCTCAGCTGGTGGAAGGACGGGCTTAGGGCACGGATAACTCTCAAGTTAGCGGTTCGAATCCTACCCAAACGAATGCGAGTTCTGATTTGAAAGCTTCTCCTTACAATTCATAAATTATCTATTCACACTCCAATTTAATTTTTTTTTATTAATGATAATTTTAACCTAAATTAAAATTACTAAAACAAACAAAAAAACAAATAAATAAAAATTAAGGGATACTATTAAAAAAACCCCTCTAGTTTGTATTTTTCGTCAAAAACCACCCTCTAGTTTTATTATTGGCCAAAAACCACCCTCTAGTTTCATTTATTAGTCAAAAACCACCTTCCATTAACTTCTTTTAATATTTCTTACAAATATACCATTTTACCCTTGGTATTCAAATTTAAACAAATAAAAAACTATTTAAAAACTAAAAAACTGATTAAAAATCTTTAAAAAAATAAATTTATATTTTGAAAAAACAAATAGAGAAAAAATAAATTAATTGGAGGAATTTGAGGAGGGGGTGGTGTGGATTTGGTCGTTGATCTCCCACCAGCCCATAGAGAAAAAAAAATGTATTAGATTTTTTTTATATTTTTTATATTTTTATATTCGATTAATATTAATTTTTTAATTCATTAATTGCCATTTACTATCTTACCCTTATAACCTAACAGAAATTTTGACCAATAATGAAACTAGATGGTGGTTTTTAGCTATTAAATGAAACTAGAGGGTGGTTTTTAGCCAATAATGAAAACCACTGGGCCAATAATGAAACTAGAGGATGGTTTTTGGTCAAAAACTTAAACTAAAGGGGGGTTTTTAATACTAACCCTATAATAGACATTCCAAACTAATTAAATTATTAAAAAAAAAAAAATTCTCTCTCCTAAATCATTATATTAAATATTACGTATTAAACTTTCTCTCCTATATCTGTTATTACTTATTACCATATTAAACACTCTCTCCTAATTAATCTCTCTCCATTTAAAAAAATAAAATAATAATAATCATATTTTCATACTTTCTGATCAATCGCTGATTAATAGTTAAAGAAAAAAAAATTATGAATATTTCGGTTTTTTACTAACAGTAATATATATGTATATATATATATATATATATTAAAAAGTCAATTTTTAATATATATATATATATATGAAAACTTGAATTGTTTCAACTAGATTCGATTAAACTCAAATTTCTAAGGCTAATGAAAGAATTAAAGTTCTCTAGGCAATCACATACCTACAAGAGTAACAAAAAACATTTTAATAGTTCGAATTTTTTTTTTTAAGAAAAAAAAAAACAAGGTATATATATATTTTAATATATACATACATATGGTTCCTAAAAATCAAGTTTATTAGTAAGTTTTTTTTTTTTTCTTTTTCTTTTCTTAACTGTTAGTTTGCTTGAGAAAGAATAGAGATAGAAAATTAGAGATATATATTGGAGGAGAGAGAGTTTAATATGGTAATTAAAATTTTAGGAGAGAGTATTTAATATGTAATAATTAATCTAATGATTTATGAGAGATAATTTCTTTTTTTAATAATTTAATTCAAAAAAGATAAAAAGGATAATCTTGTAACAAAATGAAGTGTCTTTATAATTTTTTTAAATTTAAATTTTGAGAATGGAGTGTTTTTAGAAAAGAAGTGTAAAAAGAAAAAATTGGATTGTCAAAAGAAACCTTCTTCTGATTTACTCACTTGCATCTTTGTGTGGCCGATGGTGTGGGCCGAGTTTTCCTATCTGTCCTGCTCCATAACATCCAATAAATAGATCGTCAGAACCAATAAGTTGGCTATGGGTGTGTCATATCCAACAAATAGACCGTTTATGGGTGTGTCATGCAATTGGGGAGGACAGACGGATTGGTTATGGGTGTGTCACACAATTGGGGAGGACAGACGAATGAGTGTATGGACGAAAAAAAAAATCTATTACAACTAAAACATACCCTCACAGGTAGACTTGGCAAAATTTTACACGACCCAAACCCATTCGAAAATAGCGGTTGGTGGGTCAAGTTTATCGGATCGGGTTGTTAACGGGTCAACCCATTAAGACACAAAATATAACAGGTTGGTTTTGGGTTCACCCTTAAAAAAACCGTTAATTCGATAACCCATTAATATAAATATTTTTTTTAAATGTGTGAAAGTTATTAAAAAAATATTTGTATAGTCACATTGTGGAATTTATATTTTAAAAAAAATCTCTATAATTATGGTTAGAATATATTTTACTAATTAATTTTAAAAAAATTTCTTTCTTTTTTTCTTTTTTTCTTTTTTTTTTTTTGAAAGAGGAAAATTTTCTAAATTAAAAACTCTAAAACTATAAATCAATTATTTCACAATATTATAACATTAACTCTAACCCTAAAACTCTAAAAGTAGCTAGTGGTCTTTAACTTTCTTGAAATTAGTTACCATCAATTCGATCATAGTAAATTCAATCGGGTATGTTTTCTTTCTTGCATTTTGATTTTTGTATTACTATGGTCGATGGTGCCACCATTTCATACAACGTAATTTCAGGACTTTAAATTTGTGAAAGAGGAAGATCATATTAACATGGATGAACTCATTGAAGATATCTTCAATTTGAACATCGAAGCTGCTATTAATTCAACTCAAGGGATTGAGTCTGCTATGCTTAGTTGAATATTGAAAGGTATGATTTTATTTACAAAGGTATTGGATTTATTAATGTATGTTAATTCTTCTTTTCTTAACATCTAACACACGTAATTTAACCTTTTATGTGTAAATGAGAATTGAGATTCCCAATCGCAACATATTGAAAATTCAATAAGAAGATTAATGGAAGATTTCATTTTCAATTTTTATTTTATTTTGGACTTGTTTATTTTGTAAATTAGATGTTTTCGATTGATTGGTGGTGCCTATGGTGGATTTTGTGTGTGTGGAAGTTTTAGGTGCCTATGGTGAACTTGATTGCATGAGTTTGATTATACTTCAGTATTATTTATTTTCAACTTTTTAATAAATCTCAAATATAATATTTTGTAACGGGTCAGGGTCGGGTTACTCATTAATTTAACAAATGGTTTCGGGTTTGTATATTTCAACCCATTAAGCTAACGGGTCGGGTTCGGGTGGAGCAATTTTAACACGACCCAAACACAAAACGACACAAATTCGCAATAACACGACCTATTGCCAAGTCTACTCACAGGGCTTGTTTGACACATCGTATTGTATTGTATTGGACTGGACTGTATTATCATTAATATAAACATGTGTTTGGTGATGCATTGTATTATATCATATTAGGTTATTCCTATATGACTTTATTGTATTTTATTATTATTATAAAAATATAATATTTAAAAAAAAAATACTTAATAATTAATTTTAAATATCCTTACCATGAATAAATCAATAAATATTTTTATATAAAAATCAATAAATATTTATTTTAATTGAAACAAAAAATTTAAATAAAATTTTCTTATGTATTTTGAAATTATAAAAAACATATTAACAATATAACACATATTTTATCAATATTCCATATTTATTGAAGAAAAAATATATTTTTTTTCTTATACAATACAATCTAATACAGTAGAACTCCTCTAAACTAATATTCTTTTGACCCATCATTGAGTATTAATTTAAGAGTCTTGCTACGTACCACCGGGGTCGCGGCACCACCGCGGCCCCGTAGTGGAAAAACAAGTGAAAATACTTGGGACTCACGTAATAAATACATGGGGCCCGCGTGTTTTTTCTGTTGTTTTACACTACGGGGCCGCGGTGGTGCCGCGACCCCGGTGGTACAAAGTGTTTCTCTTAATTTAATCATTGAGTATTAATTTATAAGGGTTATTAATTTAAAGAGTTTTACATTGTAAAGTGTTATTTTGTTTTAGAAAATGTGTGAAAGTCCATTTTTTTTTTGTTTAGGGAATGTTTCTTTTCGGGATTTATTGTTTAGTCGATTTTCTTCTTTCGAGATAGTTCTTTTTTTTTTTTCTTCTTCAGGATTCCTTATTTAGGAAAGATTTATTAAGAAAATTTCCAATTCCTTTTGGGAATGTGATTACTTAGTGACCAAGGATAATTTTCTATCTTTTTTGTTAAAACAAGAAGACAATTTAAAAGATAAATGATGAAGTCAAAAATACCAAGTACGGTGGCCTTGTGCAAACTAATATCTTGAAGTATTTTTCTAGTTCTTGATTATTATATAACATATTTTGTAATTTTATGAAATTATTAATTAATGCAGTAATCGGGACCGAAATTTTACACTGGGTTTTAAAAAAATATATTAATTATTATAATAGAGGGGTTTATTAATTTTTTACACTGACCCGAGTCGGGATCAAGATTTTTTATTAATTTAGAAAGGATATTAATTTATAGGAGATTAATTTACAGGGGTTCTACTGTACCCAAACACTTGATTGTATTATTTTAGTACATTTTAATTACCTAATACAATACAATACGGCCAAATAAACGAGACCTCAGAACTCTCTCGATTTCACTTAAGAAAACATCAACCACTCTAATATATATATACAGTCCCGTTCCTATCAGTGCATCATGATATAACTTTATCAGGATATTGAATGTGAGCCATTCATTTATAAAAGTGATTTGACAAGTGCACACATACCAAGTCAAAGTATGTAAAACGAGTGACTCACATTTAATGTCTTTATATAATTTTATCGGTGCGCACTAATAGGAAAATTTCCGTGTATATATATACATGGTCCAAAAACCCATATTTATAATGTTGGAAGATATTTGAATATGTCACAGTAATTATTCGATCATGATATGATAAATACAAATATTTTTTAGACGGAAATAATTTGGGATGTGAACTCCTTATATATATAATTTGTTAAATATATATATATATATATATATATATATGAGAGAAATTCAAAACTAGCCATATGAAACATGGTACTTTTGTTACTAACCACTTTTGAAACTTAAATTGTTAATAACCACCTTTTTAAAAAAAATTCAGTGTAGTACCATAAATTACCAGGGTACCCCTGAAAATAGTTTTTTTTAAATCTCGAAGCAAACTTGAAATCACGACTAAATTGAAAATGTCTAAACTTGAAATTATGACTAAATTGAAATGTCCAAACTTGAAATCATGCCTAATTTAAAATATCCAAACTTGAAATGTGGACTATATTGAAATTTTCCTTTCCTTCTTTCTCTTCTTCTTCCTCTCCTCAAATTAGGTTTAGGTTTTGTGTTTTTCTTTTTTTGTTGCAGGCCACATCGCCGGTGGAGGGGGGATCGATTCCGTCGCCCATCACCATCCCGTCGCCGGCGAAGAGCAACGCACGCCACCAGCCCACCTCATCGCACGACGCACGTGAAGGACGCATCTCTTGTCGTTCGTCACTCAGCCGGGCGAAGCCCCGACCTCTGCCGCGGAGCCTAGAAGGTCGCTGGCGCTCGACGACACCTTCGTCGGTGCTCGGCCACCCTCAAAGCACGCCGGCGAGAGGGAGATCGGTGTGAGAGAGAGAGAAATCGGGGAGAGAGAGCAGAGGAGAGAAAGAAGAGAGAGAAAGCTGATTTGGGATATTTTATATGGGGGTATTCAAGTAATTTTACAAAAACATGGTTAAAAACAATTAAAAGTATGCATGTGGTTAAAAAAGAAATTCCCATAATTAGAGTGGTCAGTTTTGGCAATTTCCACTATATATATATATATATATCCTGCTACTTTAATGGATAACTATTAAAAAAAATGGATAATATAAGATATTTTAGTTTTTTCGTACGTGATTAATTCGGTAAAATTATAGAATCTGGTCTATAATGTTATTCAGTGACCTATCTAATCTATAAGATGAGAACATATCACTACTTTATATTATAAAATCGATTTTATATAACAATAAGAGGAAATAGGGGTTAGTAGTCAAAAATTAAGGCCTCTTACTGTTTTTGTCCACCATTATCATTTTTATTGTTTTTGTCATTAAATGGGCTGTGAGGACATAATTGCCCTTGTTTTTTTTTTTCTTAATCTCTTCTCTCTCCTTTCTCTCACTCATTTCACGCTTCCCTCTTCTCTCTCCTTTCTCTCTCCATTCATGCCTTCTTCTTCTTCTTCTTCTTCTTCTTCTTCTTCTTTTTCTCCTCCTCTCTCCTCCTATTTCCTTCTTCTTTCACGCCCTCTTCTTCTTCTTCTTCTTTTTCTTCTTCTTCTCTTTCTCTTTTTTTTTTTTCCAGATTTAAAAAAATATTTCAGATTTAAAAAAAAAAAAAAAAATCAGATCGGACGACCGACCGACGATCGGACGTTCGATCTTCCATCCTCCTTCTTCTTTTCTTTCTCTCCTCTCTTCTCTTCTCTTCTCTTTCACGTTTTTTCCAGATTTTTTTTTTAATTTCAGTTTTTTTTTTTTTGAATTTTTTTTTTCAGATTTTAAAGTTTGGTTTGTGGTTGTGGTTGTGTTTGTGGTTGATTTTAGGGATTTTTTTTTAAAAATTCAGGTTTTTTTTAAACAAAAATTTTCAGATTTGAAAATGTATCCAGATTTTTTTTTAAAAAAAATTCAGTTTTTTTTTTTTGTTGAAAATTTTCCAAATTTAAAAAAGGTTTGAATTTGAGTTGTTGTTGTTGTTGTGGTTGTGGTTGTGGTTGTGCTTAAAAAAAATTCAGATTTGTGGTTGTATACTTGTATTTAAGTTTGGGATGTGGTTGGTTTTATGAATGGTGGGAGTTGTGTTTGGGTTTGGGTTTGAGTTTTGTTGAAAAAAAATTAAGTTTTTTTCAGATTTGATCTTTTTCAAACAAACTTTTCAGATTTTATTTTGTTTAAACACACCAGACAAACGAATTAAACACACTAGGCAAAATAAATTAAACACACCGGACTAATTAAACACACCAGGCAAAATGGATTAAACACACTGGACTAATTAAACACACCAGACCACCAATTAAACACACTAGACAAAAACAATTAAACACACCAGGGTAAAAACAATTAAACATACCAGAGTAAAACGAATTAAACACACCATGCCACCAATTAAACACACCGAACTAATTAAACACACCAGGCCAAACATATTAAACACACTAGACCAAACAAATTAAACACACCAAGCCAAACCAATTAAACACACCAGTGCAAACCAATTAAACACACCAGGCCAAACCAATTAACACCCTAGGCCTTGATGTGTTTAATTGATGGTCTGGTGTGTTTAATTGTTTTTGCCTTGGTGTGTTTAATTGTTTTTGTCTGGTGTGTTTAATTGGTGTTCTGGTGTGTTTAATTCATTTTGTTTGGTATGTTTAATTCATTTGCCTGATGTGTTTAAACAAAATAAAATCTGAAAAGTTTGTTTGAAAAAGATCAAATCCGAAAAATCTCAAATTTTTTTTAACAAAACCCAAACCCAAATACAACTTCCACCATTCATAAAAACAACCACAACCCAAACTTAAATACAACCACAAATCAACAACTAACACTCAAATCCAAACATTTTCTTAAATTGGAAAATTTTCAAACAAAAAAAACTGAAAATTTTTAAACAAATCTGAAAATTTTTGTTTTAAAAAATCTGATTTTTTTTTTTTTAAATCTAGAAAAAAAAAAGAAAGAGAAAGAGGAGAAGAAGAAGATGGTGTGAAAGAAGAAGGAAAGAGGAGGAGAGAGGAGGAGAGAGAGAGAAGAAGGAGAGAAAGAAGGAGGCGTGAAAGAGAAGAGAGGAGAGAGAAGAAGAAGATGAACGTGTGAGAGAAGGAGAGAGAGATAGAGAAAGAAAAAAAAAGGATTCTGTGGAAAGGAGAGAGAAGAAAAAGAAAAAAAAAAGAGAATTTTTTTTATTAACAAGGGCAATCTTGTCCAAAAAGTGGATTTGCTAACAAAAACAATACAAATGATAATTGTGGACAAAAACAATAAGTCCCCATAATTTTTGACTAGTTTTAAAGTTCTCCCTAATAATAAAATACTGAAATTCATCCTCGGAACCGAAATCATATATATATATAATGTATTAATTTGTTTGTGATTTTATTAGAATGAATCAATGAAATAATGTGTTTTTAATCGATAAGAGGAATAAAAAATAGAAAAACACCAATAAGATAAGATTAGTTCAATAGTATGTCTCTTAGAGCATCCACAATGGTCTCTAAAAGAGACTCATTTACAAAAGACCCATTTTGAAACCCATCTAATTGTTCCACAATGGTAAGAAACTGGATCCAAATAAAGAGACCCAAAAGTGTGTTCCACCCAATTAGACCCAAATTGGGTTCCAAATTTGGAACTCAATTTGGGTCTTGCCAATGATTGAGTTGGGTTCCCAACACCTCCAAATCATTGGGCACCTCCAAATCATTGGGTTAGGCTTATATATATATATATGGGCAATTACCAAATTGGTCTTGGACTTTTTTTTTTATTCCAAGTTGTTTGCGACTTTTACAAAAGTGACCAAATTGGTCCATAACTTTTTAAATTGTACCAATTTCATCCCTCAATTAACTTTCTGTTAGTCAAACCTAACAGTCAATGGTATTTTAGTCGGGCAATTACCAAATTGGTCATGGACCTTTTTTTTTATTTCAAGTAGTTTGCGACTTTTACAAAAGTGACCAAATTGGTCCCTAACGTTTTTATGGAGTATCATTTGAGTCCCTAACTTTTAAGAAACAACCAAAAACATCTCTTAACATTAACCTCGGTTATTTATACCATTACTTTGATTATGGTTTACTTTTAAAAGACTAAAGTACCCCTCAAAACTCTAAAGTTAAAAATGTTTAAATAAAAATAAAATAATTATTTAAACAAGAATGTAATGAAAACAAAATAAAATAAATTATCTGCAACTCTCTCATTGATTCGAAAAACAATCCATATCTTTTCAATTTTTCATCGATACAAAACCCAAAAAATTATACAGGTTTCTATAAAAATTTTTTATCAATATTGAACCCAAAAAATGACTCATTTTCAAGAACTTGAACCAGACAATGATGGAGTCATGGAGATGCCTTCAGTATATAAGCATTAGAGACCCATTTTTGAGAGAATAACCCTATTGACTCCGAGCCAAACCAGAAAACATGTTATCCACGAAGCTGCCCTAGATCTCCCCCAATCTCTGTCTAGTGTTCTCCATCAGAGATATGAGATTTCTAAATCTTGAGGCACTGGCCGATTCTGGATTTGCCAACCTTTGATTTTTTTTAAGGGGTCAGATTGTTGGTAGTAAGTGTTTCCAAGTTCGGTAGTGATTTTCGAATCAATGAGAGAGTTGCAGATAATTTATTTTATTTTTTTTTCATTACATTCTTGTTTAAATAATTATTTTATTTTTATTTAAACATTTTTAACTTTAGAGTTTTGAGGGGTACTTTAGTCTTTTAAAAGTAAACCATAATCAAAGTAACGGTATAAATAACCGAGGTTAATGATAAGGGATGTTTTTGGTTGTTTCTTAAAAGTTAGGGACTCAAATGGTACTCCATAAAAACGTTAGGGACCAATTTGGTCACTTTTGTAAAAGTCGCAAACTACTTGGAATAAAGAAAAAAGTCCAGGACCAATTTGGTAATTGCCAGACTAAAATACCATTGACTGTTAGGTTTGACTAACAGAAAGTTAATTGAGGGATGAAATTGGTACAATTTAAAAAGTTAGGGACCAATTTGGTCACTTTTATAAAAGTCGCAAACAACTTGGAATAAAGAAAAAAGTCCAGGACCAATTTGGTAATTGCCCTATATATATATATTATATACAGTTTTTCTATTATCAGCTCGAATTGATAAAAGTTATATCAGTTCCTTGTATGTGGGCCACTGGATTTAAATACTTTGACTCACAAGTGCATACAGCCAAGTCAAAGTATTTAAATCCAGTGGCCCACATGTAAGGAACTGATATAACTTTTGTCAGTTCGAACTGATAATAGAATTTTTGTATATATATATATATATATATATATATAATTTAAATAAAAATATATTATTATTAATTTCAATAATTATATATATAATGAATTTTTTTTAAATAATTTTAATTTCAATTATAAAAATTTATTTCAATGAAATTAAAATAATTTGAATGAAAACATTAATTTTTTGAAGGTTTGGAACTGGAATCGGAATCGGAACCGGAACCGAAACCGGAACCGGAACCGGAACCGGAACCGGAACCGGAACCGGAACCGGAATCGGAACCGGAACCGAAATCTCTTCTAGAGAGGTTCCGGTTCCGAAACTGCCACTTTCGAAACAGAACAGGAACCGAACCGGAAACGACGCCATGTCTAATCGTAGACAATATTTTGTTTTAAATATTTATTTTTATTGTTAATGAAAAAATATAAATAAATTTAATATATATATTTCAATTATTTAAATTTAAATATATTATTATTAATTTCAATAATTATATATATAATGACAAAATATAAATAATTTTAATATATATATATATATTTAAATTATTATAATTTAAATATATTATTATTAATTTCAATAATTATATATATAATGAAAAAAATATAAATAGATTTAATTTCAATTATAAAATTTTATTTTAATGAAATTAAAATAATTTGAATGAAAACATTAATTTTTTGAAGGTTTGGAACTGGAACCAGAATCGAACCTTCAAAACCGGAACCGGTTTGAAGGTTCAGAACCAGAATAGAAACCGACTCGGAAATCAAAACCGGGTCGGGAATTGGACTTGAATAGTCAAAACAGTCATAAATCAGATCGGAACTGAAACCGAACTGTCGGATCAGCCAGAGCCGAACCGTCGGAACCAGATCGGAACCGAAACTGGAACCGAAACGAAACTGAAACTGAAACCGAAACCGGCACTATGTCTAATCGTATACAATATTTTGTTTTAAATAATTATTTTTATTGTTGATGTAATTCTGTTGTGATAATTTTAAATTAATAAAAAAAATTATTTTAAATTAATCATAATTTGTTAAATAATTATTGATAGTGTTGATATTTAAAATATATTATATAATTTATTTATTAAAAGAAGAGTAATAATTGTTTGAAAAAAAGTTTAAAAAGTGGATCCACTTTTACTTTTTCAATTTAGCCCCATTGTAGGAAAATGAGACCCAAATTAAGTGGATCCAAATGGCAAGACCCATTCTTTAAAAACAAGACTCATTTTTGATGATGTGGCAATAAATGGGTCTTATTTTTGGGTGCAACCATTGTGGACGCTCTTATATTACGAGATCGTGGCTTCTCCCTCTTTGAACCTCGAATTAATTAATATAATATTTAAAGAAGAAAAAAGCATAGGTGCAGAAAGACCCAACTAAGTAACAAAAGAGTGACAGTTGGCATGTGAGCTCCTGCGAGCCCATCTCTATTTACTCTCGTTTTGTGCCCACACACATGACACAACCAAATTTCCTTCAAAATAAATAATTCATGAACTTTTTATTTATTTATTTATTTTATTATAAAAAAATCTTCCAAATATACTGTCTAAATTATTAATAGTACCATTTAAAATTTATATTTTATGGACAACATGAGATTGATCCGGTGATAAACCTCTCACGCATACGTTACAAGGTCATGGGTTTGAGTCCTTCCCATAAAAAAAACCTGAATTAATATAATATTTATAAAAAAAAAAAACATATTTTATGGAATTTATATTTTATAACAGGAGTTTTTTATGAATTCATTATTTTAATCTAATTTTTTAAGCTTTAGAGTTGCCATTTGGCTTCGGGTTTGGGCTGCCCCATTAGCCATTCATGATTCGTTTAGGCCCAATACCATTTTTTAACTTTGCTGGAGTTGGATCAGAGTCCAAGTCGAGTTGGGCCCATCACGAATTGACTTAGAGCCCCATTAGCCATTCATGATTCGTTTAGGCCCAATACCATTCGTTTTTGTCCAATATTTTTCAAACATTTTAGAATTTGGATCGGACTCCAAGTTGGGCTGGAGCCCTTTACAAATTGACTCGTGACGTGCCCGGATATATCACGGTTTGACTCAGGGCACAACTGAGTTGGCTCGTGACATGCTTGGAAGTGGATTTCGAAAATGGCAGGCGACAAGACAGCAGATCAGCCAACAACACAAGATGTCTTGTCCAAAAATGTTGAACAACATGCAGATTCCAGCAGCAACATTGAACCCGTACTATTATTGTACTAGAGAAAACTTAACTATATGCCAACTATGACTTAAAAATGCAATGTCAATGATCTTCTATTCAATATGAATTTTGGTATTCCTGAGAACATGTATTTCGGATTCGGATATCTCGCAGCAGCAGCAAACAGATCAATGGTAGATTCTATCTCTAAAAAATAGAAGATGAGAATGCATAAATGAAGAAACAAGGAAGGAGAAGGTCGAACCCGAGTGGTCACTCGTATCAAAATCTATAGTTTTCAGTACTAATTCTAGACCTGAACTTGTTGATTACTACCGTTTTTTACAGTTGTCTCTGCATATTCTTAAGACCCTGAGAAACTCAGGCCACATAAAGCCAGACCAGAAAATGTTGCGTCTAGACTGATCACCACACCACTTACCGGAATATTTTAACGTTCGAAAACAGTCTCAGTATCAAAGCAACAACACAGCAAAATAGCAAGCAGATGAATTGGACCTTACTACAACAACCCAGAACACCAACTCTTACATAACGTAGAAAAGCTTAACCCTAGATAAGAAGGAAACTTATGTATGAACTTTTCGGCTAATGGAAAGCTTACAAATTTCTCAACCAATGAATAGTTCACCAAAAAAATGTCATCCAACGCTTAAACCGAATGAGCAAAGTAAATCAAATGAAAATACCAGGAGACATCAAAGAATCAATGGTCACCAGATGATACTAAACAAAACTATACATTACATACAAGGTCACTTCCAACTAGAGAATATAGATTTTTCTTTGGTTTTCTTCCTAGTCTAGACTCCAGACGATACAGATTCTAATGTCACTAAAACTTACAAATCTGAACAGAACAATCTTTCCTATATTCCGAAACATCAAAGCACTATTTTCAGGAGATGAAAATGAGAAAAAGGAAAAAAAGATGGTTTCAGCACAAACTGATTGTGCAAGTTAATGCCTTCATACCCAAAAAAAATCAATGGTATTTTATCTTACAAGAAAAAAAGAAAGCGTCAACAACTATAATAGTGTATGATCTTGGTGCCACGTGAAAAGTTACAAAGCAAATCCATGAATTGAAAGGAGATGAAGCAGTGAAGGAACTGACATAAATAGAAGAAAAACCGCCAAAATGCAATCCAATTAGGTTTGGTATGACTGAAGCCTTTTTAGTTCGTCACCGAGGAACTGCAAAGTCTAGGAAATGGCAATCAAGATATATGGAAGATAATCAGTAGGTGGACAAACTCAACTAAAAAGGGAAAAAAGAATTGTTGAGCAGACAAAAAGTAACAACTGAAGAACAAAAAATAATCAGGAATGATATGAGGAAAATTAACATGAATGAGAATGTTGAGGAAAATAATCACTAATAATTCTGAGGTAAGGAAGCCTAATTATATGTCAGTCCTACCAAATCTAATGCAACACACTCACAAGACGTAGCTTCCCTTAAAGTGCTCTATCAGCCTACTAGGTTTACCCTTGATGTCATCTTATGGAACACCCGGACATAGATTTCTCATTCATAGTAAGGAAAAGCTATCCTGGCATGAAGTAACAATCCATCTATAGAGCTAACATGGTGAAATTGGGGGAATAGATGTCTGCAAAAACCGTGCAACAGGCATGTATCATGCTTTTATTGAATCGTCCATGATTCACAAAGCCACTGCACCAGTGGCATTCCATATTTCATTTTGTTTTTGTTTTTATTTTTATTTTTTTTCTACAGTCCTTGCCTCCTTGGAATTAGTAAAACCATATAGATTTATGTGTCGTGACCAGAGAATATCACCACAAGGCCTCTAAGACAAAGTGACTCAGCTATAGAGCTACTAAAAATTAGGATTTACTGAAGAGAATGTGGTAAGGTATTAATTACCATGTTCTATGTTCTCTCCCATCTCAATTCCTTGACCAAGTCCAACGGTCAAATTTCCAAGTGCATAAGAATGCCCCAATTGTTTACCACATTAGCAAAAACTAGACCCTAAAACTTAAAATGTTCTAGCAACTCCATACTGGCAATTTGTAAATTCTTCAATCTTCTATGTAAGAAAAAAAACCATTACTTTCTGTTGTAAATCGTCAATGGCAACTGGAACCAAAAAAATGTAGTCAATAATTCATCTAAGAGCTTCAAAGAGCACCGTACAACATATTTAGCCAGAATTTCTTTTTCTTCCTTTTTAACTAGGAAAAAAAAAACACTAAATTGTTATCAAGCTAATTTTCTCATTCTCACCAAATTATTTAGAGAATTCAAAGAATTATATAACTTTTAAAAAAACAATAAAGCAATAACCAATTGGGCAATCCTAAATAATCCAATTTCTGCAAGAGCAGATCTTTATAAAGGTTAACAAATATAAGTAACAGTACGTCAGTACTTATTAACTTGGTTAAACAAGTTTGCAAATACAAAGATCAAAATTCTACAACAAAAAAGCATTTGATTTCCTTCGCAAATTGATACAGAACATAAATCCTACGCATTTATAGTCCCACACACAGATCCAGCAAGTCTTGTCACAACGTTGTGGCAAATCCTATTGCACAAAGTACAAGGTCGATGTCAGATTTAATCATTCCATATAAGATAAGAAGAAAACTCAGTTCCGGCTGGTAGAAAACAATACTTAGATGCAATAATCTAATACAACCTTAAATGCTTCTAAAATAACAGTACTAATATGAATATTTAGATTTTGTTAGTGAAGTCTAAAAATCAAAACCAACTTGCATTCTGATTACCCAAAAAAAAAAAAAACCACTAACAATTAACAAGCTAGTTTTTTGAGGCTTTTATCTTCTATTTCTCAAATTCTTCTCCCAGCCAAAATGAGCATCAATTTACCATCATACATGCCAAGTAGAGTTTTTCGTAGCAAATCATAAACCATTTCAAATAAAAAGAAAAACCCCACTTCCAACTTGACAATAAATTCATTCGCGGGCGCCAAATAATCAAAGATCAATCTCATACCAAACACAAAACACATGATGTTTTATAAACGAAATCCAAAAAACTTTTATAAAAAAAAAACAAAAACTAAAAAATAAAGAAGGATTATGTTTTACCCTGAGAAAGCATGCTCCAGCAAGTCGAATCGACAGCAATGCTTGACTTGAGTCTAGCAGAAGCAATGGCACTGTGAAGTGGCATGAGTGACTCAACACTCCCCAAAACCACAACAAACCTGCAACCCCACCAAAATAAATAAACTAAACCCACAAAAAAAAAAAAAAAACACAGAATCCACATTAAGCAATGCAAAGATATCAAAATGAAAAAAAAAATGATATAAACCTTGAAGCGCGCGGGGTGGATCTGGTGGGTGAAGAGAAAGCAGAGAGGACGCTTTTTGCGCTGATGGTTTTTTGGGTTGTCGTTTTTGCTTGAGCAGCGAGAGACCTCGAACCCGCTGCCATGGCTGATCTACAAAACGAAGCCATTTCTGGTTCAGATGATGATTGTGTTTTTCAGAGCTTGACGGGCTTAAACCCTACAATTTGAGAGTGGAGAGATTTTAGATCTTTAAAATGGCGCCGTTTAGAGCAAATTCGTCTGCGGAAGAATGGAATCGAAACGCAGCGTTTAGTATTGTTATGTAGGGATGGGGTAGTTTTGAGGGGAGGTCCCCCCCACCCCCATTTCCAATTTCCCAATTTTTTCCCGTTTCCTCATTTCCTTCGTGTTTCCCGTTTCCCCATTCCCCCATTTTCCTTGTATCAGTAAAAATTATATAATAAAAAAATATACAATCCATTAAATTCAAATACAAAATTACATCTAATATAAAAATTACATAATAAAAAATATATATATATATATATAGTTAGTAAGAATAAAAATATTGAAAAAATAAAAATAAAAATAAAAATATATTAATATATTATATAATATTTGGGGAAATTGGGAAATGGGGATATGGGGAGGGGTCCCCTATCCCCATTTTAATTTGGGGATGATTTTCATCCCCATTCTCTCCCCCTATTTCCCCATTTTCTCCCCAAAAAATTCCCCCAAATGGGGATGGGGGAGCGAGGATTTGGGGCCCCGGGGGAAAATGGTCATCCCTAGTTATGAACTATTTGAAATGGTGTCGTTGTGGCCTAAAACCTGGGTTGTTATGGCCTAAAACATGGGTTGTTATTTAGTACTAGGTTTGGAGGCACGTGCAAGACATGTGCTTCCTAAATACATATTTTATAATAATACATTAAATAAGTACGTATTAAATTAGTAACAAAGACACAAATTGGAAGTGATTGTTCAATATAAAACTTGTTTCAGGTTTATATTTGATCTTTTATACAGTATATAAAAATATACTTGTTTTTAATTAAATATTATACATGGAAACTCACTATAAACCTCAATAATAACTTAACAACACAAACCACACCAGATGAATAGAAACGCAAAAGTTACCAACATCTATTTCTTTCTTTTTTTATTGAAAATAAGATTTTCCTTTTAAAAAAAAAAAAAAAAAAAAAAAGCTTTTCTTAATTTCAAAAAAAATTAAGCTTTTAAAAATGTACATTTTAAATTATTATTTCTTATGATGATTTAATTAAAAAATTAGCCAGTTTCGATGTGAATAATTAAAATTTAAGAATTTTGATGGATCTCGAAAATCAATTCAACCTTCAAAACTATTATATACATTTTAAAGTATTTTCAATTTTACAATTTTTTTTTTATATTTTTTCAAATACTCAAAAATACTTCTTATTTTATATAAGAAACACTTATTATTATTATTTTTAAATGGTTTAATTATTTATTTAGTATTTAATTATTAATATATTTGGCTAATATGTTTTTTTTTTCAAAAAGAAATAAAAAAATAAAAGGCATTTAACCTAAACCTAATGATACTTGTAGAATTGCACGAACTACATGTGTGGAGACCAGTTGGTACCGAGTGCAATTTTGCTCACTCACCTTAACTAGAGATAATCATTACCTCCCTCCTCAAATGTTGCCACGTGTCCCAAACTTAACATAAAGTCCAAAGTTAAACAAAGTTTGGGACACGTGGCAACATTTGGGGAGAGAGGTAATGGTTACATCTAGTTAAGGTGGGTGAGCAAAATTGCACTCGTTGGTACCATGTTGTGATGACTCACTTGTTAGTTTGTTGTTGATTTCATTAGGGGATGCGCTACTTGAAAATAGCACCATTTCCTTGTTAGTTGTTAATTCCGTTAAGTGGATGTGTTGCTTGAAAATAGCACCATTTCCTAGTTCATGCGTCTGTTGTTCTATTTTCCATCTAAGTGGTTTGTGTAATGTATGTATCAAGACTATTTCACAGTCAGAATGTTGTGAAATAAAGGCATGCATTTATACTCTAGTAATATCCTTCTCAGACTTTTTCTTTTCTTCTATAAATTTTGTTCTTCTACACCAATTATGTTCTCTGCCAAAATTAATCATATCAGTGGTATCAGAGCCGTGTTTGATTCCATGGATACTAGAGGCAAATCAAATGTTGAGTTTCGTAACGAGGTTTATGAAATTTTAGGTCGTCACGAATCGAAATTCGATCAAATGAACGCATCAATTAAGAAGATCCTCACTAAGCTGTAGGCCCTTCGTACTTTACAAGTTCAAAACCCCATTGAACGAGACGTAAACCCTTTCGCCCAAAGCAAATACTCATAACACACTACATGAAACAATAGCCAGCATATAGACCTAACCTCTGAACGCACACATTATCACCTAAAATTATATTTTCCCAAGTTTGGCGGAAAAGACCCTACCGGATGAATTTATAAGGCAGAATAGTTCTTCGAATTCAAAAATGTTTCAATGAATCAGCAGATGCAGCTCGCTTCATTCAACCTAGAGGGAATAGCCTTACAATGGCTCCGGTGGCTTACCAAATTTAAAGGATCTAAGACTTGGACATAATTTACAAAAGCTGTCCTCTTGTGTTTTGGTCCAATCGACTTTGAGAACCCTTATGAGGCTCTCACCTGACTCAAACAAACAGCCACCATAATTTTTTGAAAAATTGTCGTATATAGTGGATAGACTGCCCGAGTGTTTTCTGGTAGGTTGTTTCATAGCTGGGCACAGAGATGAAATTCGTCTTGACGTAAAGATTAAACAGCCGCGGACATTAGCGGACACAATTAGAGTTACATGCTTAATGAAGGAAAGCAATACATTTCACAAGAGGACCAACTCATCTGTTCATATACAGACACGGACAACAGCACCACGACTTGTTCCATCCAATTCTACGGGCATCCTTGGTCCATCACCGAATTATAATTCAAACCAAGAAGCGAATTACCAACCAAGAAGCGAGGGATAGAAGAGAGATGGGCTTATGCTATTACTGCTATGATAAATTTGTGCCAAGCCACCGTTGCCAACAACCAACACTTTTATGATAGAAGATTTCCAACCTTCCGATGACTACTCTACCGACAGGAATTCTTATGAAGCAGTTTCCACACCTGAATTTTATCTTTACAGACAAGGATAATCTGAGCAGGGGGAATGATACGTGTAGAATTGCACGAACTACATGTGTGGAGACCAGTTGGTACCATGCTATGATGACTCAGTTATTAGTTTGTTGTTGATTTCATTAGGCAGATATGCTGCTTGAAAATAGCACAATTTCTTTGTTAGTTGTTGTTAATTCCATTAAGTGGATGTGTTGCTTGAAAATAGCACCATTTCCTAGTTCATGTGTCTGTTGTTCTATTTTCCAGCTAAGTGGATTGTGTAATGTATGTATCAAGACTATTTAGTCAGGATGTTGTGAATTAAAGGCATGCAACTATACTCCAGTAATATCCTTCTCATACTTTTTCTTTTCTTCTACAAATTATGTTCTTCTACACCAATTATGTTATCTGCCAACATTAATCATATCACCTAACTATATATATATATATAGACACACAGCTATACAGAACAGACACCCAGACTTTAAATCTCTCTTTCAAGTCTGTCATGCCCTAGGCCGTTTTAGATTCGGCCAAATCCCTTCTCTTTCTTCAAACACCCACTTCAAATCCTCTGATTTCTCTCTACGTTCTTACCAAAAAGACACCGAAATCCATGGCGAAATCCCTCTAAAATCGTAACCTAACAAAGTCTTAACTAAACAAATCTCCAAACTCTCCCTCTTAAACCAATCTCTTATTCTCTTCTTCAGATTTCATCTCTTGTTTGGATTTTTTGTTTTCTTTTCGATTTGAGGTTTTTGATTTCCAAAATCGGGTATGTTTTATTGATTGTTTTGAGGTTATTTTGTGTTGCTTACATGTGGGTTTTTGAATCACCGTGTCACAAATTTTTGATTACCTGACAAACTATTTCCACTTTCCCTCTTAACATTGAACTTTACATATTCTTTGTCCAAAGATCCAGCGTTTCTCTATTTTAATAGTTATCAGTAACTCTTTTAATATTTATTTGAAATGAAGCTTTTGTGTTTGGTCTTTCTATGGAGGCTATAAAAAAACAAGCACACAAGCTCCGTGAGCAAGTTGCCAAGCAACAGCAAATCGGTTCTTGTCTTAATTTGTGAAATTTGATGTTGAAAGTCATTTCTTTACTTTTGATTGTTTGTGTTATTGATTATTCTGTTTTCTGCTTTATGTTTTCCTTTTCGTTGCTCAAATTGCATGTAATGTTTAGATTTTTATGGGTTGATTCTATAAATGAAGAGATGTATCAATTAGGAATCTAACACATTGATGTTTATTTTTGTCATTTATTTTGTATTTTGAAGTCTGTTTTTCTAATCGTTTTTTACAGGCAGTGTTGAAATATTTGGCACATATTAATTTGGTTTGTTTTGTCGTAAATTGATTATTTGGAACTGCTTTTTTATATGATTGTTTTTAGGTTCCATATTGATGTGTTCTGTATCTTTTATAAACCAAACAGAAACACTTTTAAAGAGAGGAGAGAGAAAGAAATGAAGCCAAACCTCGATGGTTTTCACCGGGGGTTTGTTCAAACGATTCAAGTGCTTTTGAACTTCAAGTTTACAAAATTCCGATTTCTACAAAAGTTTCACATTAACAATCAAATTTTGTGGAGAGTTACAAAGATAATTGAAGAGGAAACCTAAACTTTTCGTTTTTCAGGCTCATCCACGCGAAGTCTCTCCTCATATTTGTTCTGCCAATTACGCACACAAAGACAGGAAACAAAGAAGTCGATACATGAACCGACACTCTCTGTGTATTTTCTCCTTCTTCTTTTTTTCATTTCATAGCTATCCTTTTCAAATTCAGCCACAGATGCACCTATACAATAGGTAGAGTATATATGTGGCAAAAGAACTAGATATACATGCAAGCCTATGCAAATACTCAGCAATCATAATTTTTTTTATTTTTTAAAAATTGAAGATAAGAACGCCTCTTTTCTTCTCGTCTCAATCATTTGTCTCTCTCCTAAAACCCAGATAAGAAGTGTACAAAGCTCTGTGTGTCTTTTTTAATTTTTTAAAATTTGTTTAATAACATGGACCTCACGTACAATTTGTTATAGGTCCTCTAAACAATTACAAAAGATACATTTTCAATTTCTAAAACAACCTCAATTGTAAACATAAAATGACATTTTTATCCTTCATAATTATTCATGTTGTATAAATTTTATGTATTTTTTTAACCCTTGAAGGGTTTTTCTATCTTCTCATTGTTAAAAAAAATTAATAAACTAATTTTAAATTTGTAAATTACTTTTTCACCCTTCTATTAAATAAAGAATTCATAATTAGTTAGGAAATACTGAAAAGAACATGGATATATAAATATTTTCACAATGGAAAAGAATCACAACAAAGTAGCGAGGGTTTAAAATATGGCTCAACTGTCCCTTTTTATATAGAGTTTATAGATTTACTTATTTATACGGTTAACCTTGGTTAAGTTCAGCAACTTCATTTGATTCGATTTGAACCCGAAAACCCAAGGTTGGTCCATATTCCACCCTATATAAATTACTATATTTTCTTTAGGAGTGACAATTGTCGACAAGATCCGGTAACACGCCATGAAATTAGATGATTATGATTATATTTTATTGAGTTTTAGTCATTATCGGGTTAACATGTTAAATAAATGGGTCGTGTTCGGGTTTGATATGCGCACTTATTTATGTTCAACATCTTTCAGATTGTTAGGGAGTCTTAGACTTGGTCAATTAATAGTTATGATAAAATAAGTAGTGGTCTTTATATTTGTTGTTTATGGCTAACGTACAGGTATGCTGCACTATTTAGATAACTCCACTTTCACTTCAGTTAGTTGGTTTATTGTTGTTAGTTGTTTGTATTAGTTGTCAGTTGTTTCCTTTGTTATTGACATTATGTTGTTAGTGGTTTAATGGTTCATAGTTCTTAGGAATTGTTGCTGATCACTGTTAATTGTAAGCCTATAAATGGCTTATTTGAATTCAATAAAAAGGCATCGAATATTAAGCCAAATTGTCTCTTTGCATCTCTCCTACTTTCCAAAATACATAACAATGGTATCAGAGCTTGGTTCGGTCCTATGGACACAAATTTGCCTAACATAGTCTATGATGTCCTAACTCGTCATGAGTCTACCTTCGTCCAAATCCAAAATACCCCCCAAATTATTAGGGATGAACTTCAATCTCTATCATTTTCTCAAACACAATTAGCCTCCTATCTTTCAGTGTTTTTCGATGATACATATGTATCAGTGGAGGTTTTTTATCGATTTTGATAAACCACCGATATTTGATGACTATGTATTTGACAAAATCCCATATAAAAGCAATTCACATTTTGTGGATTGTTATTACGAGTCACACATTTCCCTTACCACGCAATCAACCTCATCAACCCTCCGTACCATGCTGGATCACAGTAACACCCATCTAAAGTTATCCTTCCCTACTTTCGACGGTGATGACTCGCAGGGATGGATTTTCAAATATGTACAATATGTTCATTTCAAGCACATGCGATCAACCAAATTTGGAGACCCTCTTAATTATGGTGAATCCAACGAGTTGGAATTCCCGATAGACTTATTCAAAATTTATCCTTGTGGACAAGGATAATTTGGGAGGATGGAATGATATGTGCACTTATTTGTGCTCAGCAGCCTTTAGATTGTTAGGGATTCTTAGACTTGGTCAATAAATAGTTAGGATAAAATAAGTAGTAGTTTTTGTGTTTGTTGTTTATGGCCAACGTGCAAGTATGATGCACCATATAGATAGCTCCACTTTCACTTTAATTAGTTGGTTTATTGTTGTAGTGGTCAAAATATGGACCATTGGCCCCACTAGGCAAGCCCACGATCAAATAGCTCAATATGACAAACCCAAACCTGGCCCTTCAGATTCAAAGGTCAAAAAACACGTGGTCAAATACAATTTGAATTGTATTTAATACAGACGTTGCACAAAACCCCAAAACATCTGACAAAAACCTTTATTGTTAGATTCAATTAAATCAAAACGGACAAATAAAGGCCCTCGATCTATGCTCTCACTTGAATTATCAAGACGTTGAAGACCTCTGGTCTTCATTATAAATAAGAGGCTGCTTCTTAAAGAAGAGGGTCCAAAAATTCCTACTACTACGTGAAAACTCTCAAAATCTCTTAAGTCTCTTCTAAACTCATTTCTAGCATTTATTGCGGTGGCGCTCTTTCGGCATTAATTACTGGTACATCACTTGGTCGATTTGAGATCACTAACATTGAACAAAGACGACCTCAACCCTTTATCGATCCTAGTCGAACAAAAGGATTCACCAAATCATTCAAACTACCAAATTACTCGACTGTCAACATCAACCAAATCCTTGATTGACTAATTGATTGAGTCGACTACATCGAACAAATACGATTTGCTATTCTCTACCCTTTATTTTATATATATTGAACAAAAAACTGACTTGAGCATCAGAGAATCCCCCAAAGGGAACACCCCCTCCTGTGGTTTGCCACCGCTCTTTTTATTTATTGTTTTACAAGTTGTCAGTGCCCACCTCGATGATCAGAATTAATTGTAGATCCGATCGACTACAATTGTTGTTAGTTGTTTGCATTAGTTGGGGCCATATTATCACAGCGAAACCAACCTATTGCATTCTTTAGCGAGGCCTTAAAAGGGTCTGCGTTGTCCCTTTTAACCTACAAAAAGGAGATGTTGGCAATTGTTAAAGTAGTACGAAAATGGCGACCGTATCTTTTTGGCAAACCCTTCATCATACAAACCGATCAACGAAGCTTGAAATATCTACTTAAGCAGAGAATTACGACCCTAGCCCAAACCCGATGGTTGCCAAAAATATTGGGTTACGATTACAAAATCCACTATAAACGTGGAAAGGAAAACCAATGTGCTGATACACTTTTTTGGGTTGCTGAATTCCAGTTCATGGCAATCTCTCTGCTGGTTGCGGATTGCTGAGACAAACTCAAACAAGAAGTTACACAAGACTCCTACTATACCATGTTGCCTAATTCGCATCAACAAAATTGTTTTCAACGTGGTAGGGTACGGATAAAGCAAGGAAAGATTTTATTGAGTCATACTTCTACACTTCTATATGTGATTTTAACAGAAGGGCACTTATCTCCAATAGGTGGTCACTTCGGCTACCACAAGACCTTTTGCCGAATTAATTCCAGCTTTGTTTGGTCGAGAATGAGATCGGTGGTGAAGGACTTTATCCGATATTGTGATATATGTCAGCGTTGCAAGCATGATACTTAGCGGCCTATTAGATTGCTCTAACCCTTACCAATTCCCGTGAAGGTATGGACGAAAATTTCAATGGACTTTATCGAAGGTTTGCCACCATCACAAGGAAACAATGTGATTCTAGTAGTAGTCGACCTTTTGTCAAAGTATGCTCATTTTATTCCGATGAAGCATCCGTTTACGGCTCTAACGATCACCAAGGCTTTCGTCGATCAAATTGTCAGATTGCATGGAGTGCCAATTTTGATTGTTAGTGACCATAACAAAATTTTCATCGGTTCTTTTTGGTAGGTTCTCTTTCAGTTGCAAAGTACCATGCTTTGCATGAGTTCGAGTAACTATCCACAGATGGATAGACAAACGAAAGTCATAAGTCAAACCTTGGAGTAGTACTTGTGCTATTTTGCGTGTGACCAGCCAAAGAAGTGGATAGAGTGGCTCCCTTGGGTTGAATATAGCTACAATACAACCACACACTCGGCCACAAAAATGTCTTCATTCAAAGCTGTTTATGGGGTTCCCTCTTCTACTTTACTCTCCTATGTTCTAGGCACCACTAATGTGCAAGCTGTAGACGAAATTTTACGCTCAATAGAGGATATTTTGCGTGACTTACGTCGAAACCTGTTTGATGCTCGTGCACGAATGAAAATACAAGCCAACCAGTATCGTCGTGAAGTTATCTTTATGGTGGGAGACTACGTCCATCTCAAGTTGCAGCCATACCGTAAAAATTTCATGGTTTTCCGCAGTTCCTTAAAATTGGCGCCACGGTTTTTTAGACCATACAAGATCCTTGCACGAGTCGGGCTTGTGGCCTATAAGCTAGAACTTCTAGCGGGAGCTCAAATTCATAATGTGTTTCATATCAGTTTGCTTAAGAAAAAGTGAGGTTCCATCGATCCGGTTGTGTTGCCTTTTCCACCCGTATCTGAAGATTCAACATTGCTTCCGCAACTTGAGACTATCTTGGACCGTCGAGTTATTCAGAAAGGTAAATATCGTTCTAAGACTAAGATTCTTCTTCAAAGGTTTGGTACACCACGCGAAGATGCCACATGGGAGAATTTACGCTGAATTTGCAAGTTGATTCCAGAGTTTATCTTTGAGGACAAAGATTTTATGAGGAGGAAGGAATGATACGTTCTATGCCCATGCATGCCAGTAGGTGAGGACCAAGTCAATGCCATTTGGTTCAGTTGTTAAAGTCAGTAAGTTAGTATTGGTCTAGTTGTTGAGTCAATAAGTTAGTGGATTGAGTCAATAAATTAGTTAGGCTATCGTGGTTGGATTGTGGATGATGTGTTGCTTAGTTTCAGCAACCCACATGCCATTTGTTCTTGTTTTCTAGTTGGTAGTTGTTGTTTATGTTCATGAAGACTTATAAATGATCCAGTTCAATTCAATAAAAGGGCAGACAATTAAAATACAAACACTTTCCTTACTTCTTCTTACTTCTTATGTTCTTACCAAATTAATTATTCTTATCAGTGGTATCATAGTCTGGTTCGGTCCCATGGACACACATTTTCGTAACGGAGTCTATAAAGTCCTAACTCGTCATGAGTCCACATTCGTTCAAATCCAAAATACTCTCCAAACTATTAGGGATGAACTCCAGTCTCTATCATTTTCTCAAACACAATTAGCCACCTATCTTCCGGTGTTTTTTGATGATACATATATATCGGCGGAGGTTTTTATCGATTTTGATAAACCACCGATATATTGATGACTATGCATTTGAGAAAATCTCATATAAAAGCAATTCATATTTTGTTGATTGTTTTTACGAGTCACACATTTCCCTTACCACGCAATCAACCTCCTCGACCATCCGCACCATGCTGGATCGCAGTAACACCCATCTAAAGTTATCCTTCCCTACTTTCGACAACGATAACTCGTAGGGATGGATTTTCAAAGATGCACAATATGTTGATTTCAAGCACATACGATCAACCAAATTTGGATGCCCTTTTAATTGTGGCGAATCCAACGAGTTGGAACTCTAGACAGACTTATTCAGAATTTATCCTTGTGAACAAGGATAATTTGGGGATGATGGAATGATATGTGCACTTATTTGTGCTCAGCAGCCTTCAGATTGTTAGAGAGTCTTAAACTTGGTCAATTAATAGTTAGGATAAAATAAGTAGTGGTCTTTATGTTTTTTTTTTGTTTATGACCAACGTGCAGGTATGCTGCACCATTTATATAGCTCCACTTTCACTTCAGTTAGTTGGTTTATTGTTGTTAGTTGTTTGCATTAGTTGTCAGTTGTTTCCTTTGTTATTGGCATTATGTTGTTAGTGGTTTAGTGGTTCCTGGTTCCTGGTTCTTAGGAATTGTTGCTGATCACTGTTAATTGTAAGCCTATAAATGGCTCATTTGAATTCAATAAAAAGGCATCGAATATTAAGCCAAATTGTTTCCTTGTATCTCTCATGTTCTCCTCTTAATTCTTCTCATGTATTTCTAAGTCTGAAATACTATCTCTATCTTAAATTCTCTCTATATATTTTCCTAGATCAGAAAAATACATAACAATTAATTTGGTAAGAACAAAATAAATCAGAAAAACTAGGGAAAGTGTTTGTATTTTAATTGGCTGCCCTTTTATTGAGTTGAACTGGACTATTTATAGGTATTCATGAACATGAACAACAACTACCAACTAGAAAACAAGAGCAAATGGCATGTGGTTGCTGAAACTAAGCAGCACATCATCTACAATCCAACCATGATAGCCTAACTAATTTATTGACTCAATCCACTAACTTACTGACTTCAACAACTGAACCAAATGGCATTGACTTGGTCCTCCCCTATTGGCATGCATGGGCATAGAACGTATCATTCCTTCCTCCTCAGAAAATCTTTGTCCTCAAAGATAAACTCTGGATACAATTTGCAAATTCGGCGCAAATTCTCCCAGGTGGCATCTTCGCATGGTGTACCCAACCATTAAACAAGAACCTTAGTCTTGGGACGATATTTACCTTTCAATCTACTCATAACCACTCCTACACGGGTGCACTTATTTGTGCTCAGTAGCCTTTAGATTGTTAGGGAGTCTTAGACTTGGTCAATTAATAGTTATGATAAAATAAGTAGTGGTCTTTGTGTTTGTTGTTTATGGCCAATGTGCAGGTATGCTGCACCATTTAGATAGCTATACTTTCACTTCTGTTAGTTGGTTTATTGTTGTTAGTTGTTTGCATTAGTTATTAGTTGTTTCCTTCGTTATTGGCATAATGTTGTTAGTGGTTTAATGGTTCCTGGTTTTCAGGAATTGTTGCTGATCACTATTAATTGTAAACCTATAAATGACTCATTTGAATTCAATAAAAAAACATCGAATATTAAGCTAAATTGTCTCCTTGTATCTTTCCTATTCTCCTCTTAATTCTTCTTATGTATTTCTAATTTTGAAATACTATATTTATCTTAAATTCTCTTTATGTATTTTCCTGAATCAGAAAAATACATAACAGGGTTGAATTCCTAAGCTTGTTTGGTTGGGCTTTTGAAAAACTTCTATCAGTGAAAGATCTACTTGCAGTAGATCTATTAGAAATAGAGTTTTTGAAAAAAAATATTATTGTTGTTTGGCTGGTAGACTTTTTTTTATATAAAAAATGTCTATTTGGAGAAGCTCCTCCCCATGAGCTTTTGTGTAGTCAAGGTTTAAACTCTACTAACCTCTACTCAATTTAAAATAGACAATCTTAAAAGCTCAACCAAACAACTCTAAAAAAACTCAAATAGACGTTGGTAGACCTTTTGAAGCAGTAGAAAGCTCAACCAAACAAGCATTACCTCATTAATCAATCAGACATAATATGACAATCATTTTTTACGTAGTAGATTTTATTTAGTAAAATTGAATTAACTTTTCATGAGATTTTCTTATAACTTTATTTTGGAAGGAAATTATATTATGGTCGGTTATTTTTATTCAATGAAAATATTTTATTGAATCAAAATTGTGTTATTAAGTTAAATATGTTTTAATTGTTTTACAATATTATATATGTTAATTAGACCTGGCACGGTTCCCGTCGGAACAGTCGGAACCGGCCGAAACCGGAACCGGAACCTGAATCGACGGAGACCGGTTCCGGTTCAAGAGTTTGGTCGAACCGGCGGTTCGAACCGGATTGGAACCGACGGTTCCGGTTCCGGTTCGAACCGCCGGTTCGCACAATAATTTTTTTTTTTTTTTTCTATAAATACCACCCCCTTTCATTTTTCCTCACACCAATTTCTTCTGAATTCTCTAATTCTAATTTCTCTCCAATGAGAGAATAGAAAAAATTTGCCTTAAAAAAAAAAAAGTTGCGGTAAATTTTTTTTATATATGCCTTAAACTTTGAAAGGCCATAACTTTGTGCTCGGATGTCCGAATCAGGTAATTTTTTTTTTGAAATCACATAGAACGATGCAAGGAATGCGATGGGATCCAAAGGGCTTGTGGCCACTTTTCAAGCCCTAAAAACCCCTTTTTCATCAAAAAAAAGTGTTTTTAAGTGTTGTGTCTATTTCGAACCTCGTTTAAACCTAGTAAGAAACCTTTTCCTCCCGATCCCACACCACATCCGTGCCCGTCTTGGTCCGGAGAATTACTTTAACATCAGGCCTTGTGTAAATGGACACGTTTTTTAAAAATCCTTTATACTACGTATAGTTTTTGTTTGAAATATTATACAAGTATTGAATGTGGCTTTAGTGGCTAGTTTAGTTTGTGTTTTTCTTTTGCAACCATGGTTCAAGCATCCATAAAAACCCATAAATTGTCATTTGTAATTTTATTTTATAATTTAATTTAATTTTGTAATTTAATTTAATTTTGTAATTTGTAATTTATATATTTTATTTTATTAGAGAAGTCTTTTTTTGTTTTTTTTGTAAAAACAAAAAAAAAATGAAAAAAAAAAAAAAAAAAAGGTTCAAAACCGGCGGTTCCAATGGAACCGGAACCGGAACCGGCATATAGCGGTTCCGGTTCCGGTTCCGGTTCCGGTTCCATCAAACCGCGGAACCGGAACCGGACCGGAACCGTGTCACCACTACCCAAAACCCCATTGGAGCCCCCAAAATAATATATATATATATATATATATATATATATATATATATATATATATATATATATATATATATATATATATATATTATTTTTATTTTTATATAAAAATGTTAACAATTAAAACAAATTATAAATTATAATATTAAATTATTAAAATTAAATGTTATGGTTGTTCATTTATAAGGTATAATTAACCTCCAAAATAATATATATATGTATTATGCAATTTTTTTGTATTGTATTTTGGATTTTGTATTGTATTTTTATTATGTTTTTATTACTTTTCGGATGGAAAATTTAAAATTTAGAATTGAAAAGAAAATGAAATGGGGGAAATGGGTTTTGGGGTGGGGGGAACCTCCCCCAAAACGTCCCCCCCACTGGTCCCCCCAAATGGATTTTGGGGGAGGTGGTGGGGGGAGGTTTGAGGAATGGGGGTGGGGGTGGGGGTGGGCCCCATTGGGCCCCCACGCCCATCCCTATCTACAATATTCTTTAAAAGTGGTTAATTTTAATATAGTTACTACTTACTAATTGTCGTTATTTATTTATAAATTTTAAAGAATAATATTTTTTATTTAAGTGGTTTATTTTTTATTTTTAAGTTAGAACTAGTTATTGATTATCCACTTTTCTGTTTTAAAAAAAAATAAAAAATAAAATGAAATAAATTACGATTTAAAAACTATCTAAATAAAAAAAATATTTTAAAGAATAATAGTTTTTGTTGAAATATTATACAAGTATTGAATGTGGCTTTAGTGGCTAGTTTAGTTTGTGTTTTTCTTTTGCAACCATGGTTCAAGCATCCATAAGAACCCATAAATTGTCATTTGTAATTTTATTTTATAATTTAATTTAATTTTGTAATTTAATTTAATTTTGTAATTTGTCATTTATATATTTTATTTTATTAGAGAAGTCTTTTTTTTTTTTTTTTTTGTAAAAAAAAAAAAAAAAGGGTTCAAAACCGCCGGTTCCAATGGAACCGGAACCGGAACCGGCATATAGCGGTTCCGGTTCCGGTTCCATCAAACCGCGGAACCGGAACCGCCGGTTCCGAACCGGAACCGGAACCGGACCGGAACCGCCGGTTCCGAACCGGAACCGGAACCGTGTCACCACTTTGTTAATTGACAAAATTATGAATTAAAGATTTAATTAAGTTTAACTGATAAATCGTTAATTTAATGAGTCGGGTCTGGGCTTGTAATATAATGTTGTAAAAATGGACCGGTCCGGCCCAAATGAGTCCGGCCCGTCTGGACCGTTTTCGAAAACGGGCCGGACCTGGTCCGCGTCCATCCATTTGGCGGACCGGACTAGGTCCGGTCCGTTTTCCGGAACAGTGGTCCGGCACGGCACGTGGCCTGTTTCCGGCGGACCGTTCAGGCGGACCGGACCGGACCGGTCGGCGGGTCAGTCCGGCGGGCCGGACCGGGATATATATATATATATTTTTTATTATTTTTTTTTCCATTTTGGGTTCTAGTGAAAAATAAAATAAATAATTAAAAATTAAAATACTTAATATCAATTTCACAATTATCAATTTCACAATTGAATTATGTAAATGTAGTTAGATAGATTTATTATTTTTGGTAAAAAAATAATTCATACAATGAATAAAAATAAAATAGTACAAAAAATATAAAATACATGATGTTATGAAAATATGAAATGAAGAAGTATTTATTTATTTCTTACTTATGGAATTCAGTATTACATATTTACATGATTACCTCGTTAAAAACCTTACCAAGAAAAACCCAGTGGGATAAAAACTTGGTAAGGGAAAAAGAGTACAATCATATTACAAATTACAAGCAAATGTATCAGTATAACCTAGTTCTGGAACTGGTTACTACCGGAACCGGAAGCCTCATCAACATATAGATTGTTGAAATTTTGAATAAGTTCATTATCTATAGTTTGGTTTTGCAACCTCTTTTTAGCATGCTCCCAATCCCGAAGGCTTGTTAATACCTCTACCATGTCCGGAGTCAAACAGCTTCTTCTTGGTTCAATTATGCGTCCACTGGTGCTGAATGCTTGTTCTGAAGACACCGTGGACACGGGGATAACTAGTACGTCACGTGCTAGGTGTGACAAAACCGGATATCTATGGGTATAAGACTTCCACCATAACAACAAATCTAATTCTTTCTTGTCTTCGACAGCATCGAATTGGGCTTCAAGGTACCTATTCAGCTCGGCACAAGAAGATGGGCCAGATCTTTGGGTTGAAGAAGTACTTGCTGATTTGTCCTTTTTTCGGCGTTTGAGAATGGCCCAACTTGTTTGGTTCGACTGTGTCTCCAGTTCTGCTGATGGTTGGGTTTCAATGCCACCAAACCTGCGCTCATAAATACGAAAAACTTCGAACAACTTGTTTCGAATGTCAGTAACCTGTTCTAAATAATCTATTTCCAAATTAGTACCAATAACCTCAAGGAAAACTTCTAAACCAGATAATTTAACCCTAGGATCTACTATAATACTCAAGGCATAAAGTAAAGGAATGTTAGTCCAATATTTTTTCAACTTTGCCTCCATGGCAACAACTGCAATGCCTAAATGTTCATCTTCCCTATAATTGTTTATAGCTTCAGACATTTCCACTATTCGATGGATTGCCTCAGAAGATGTAGGGTAATAGACCCCGGAAAGAGTTACAGTGGCATCGTAAAAAATCTTTAAAAATTCAACAAATACCTTTGCCACATACCAATCGTCTGGTGTAAGTGTTTGTGATTGTGGACGGCCAAGTTCGGCCAGCTTCATGTTATAAAAACCTGAAATAGTTGTATCATATGGCAAACAATTTTCCAGCATTAAGTAAGTAGAGTTCCACCTTACTGGCATATCAGTTTGGAATCGTCGGGGGCGTAGATTGTTTAATGTACAATGTCTACGGAATTCTTGGAATCTAGGATTAGAGCTGCCAATCCAAGAAATGGCATCTCTGATGCGATCTATACGGTCACTTACTTTCTTCAAACCAGCCTGTACAACTAAATTTATAATATGACATGCACACCGTTGATGGAAGAAATAACCTCCATCTTGCGGGATATTTCTTTCAACAAACAATGTAATAGAACTAGTGTTTGCAGATGCATTATCTAATGTAATAGAAAGGATGCGATCTGTGATTTCATATGTTTCTAAAACAGAAAGAATGACATTAAAAATATTTTCAGCGGTGTGTGCAAAATCCATAGGACGAAAACCAAGAATTCTTTTTGTTACCTTCCAATCAGAATTTAAGTAGTGTCCAGTGACACATAAGTAGTCCTGTTTCGAACATGCGTTCCAAATATCAGAGGTTAATGCAACAGAGACATTTAAACTGTGTAATTCAGCATTCAAGTCATCTCTAGCTGATCCAAACAATCTTATCAAATCATTTCTAGTGGTAGTTCTAGAAACAGGTTGAAATTGGGGGCAGAATGCAGATGTGATCAACTCTTGAAAAAAAACATTGTCAGCAAAATTTATTGGTTGATCAGTTTGTGCAATGAATAGTGCCAAGCAATTTCTAGCGTGTTCGGGATCGTACCGCCACGTACTAACGGACCCATCTGGGTGCCGTTGTAGTTGTGTTTGGGTTGTAGTGTCTACATGTCCATGTGTAGGCATGCATTTCAGCATATGCCTTCTCAAATGACCGGTTCCATTCCTACTACTGGAATAGTCCTTAGGACAAAACTTACATTTAGCTCTGGGGCCCGTTGACCCGTCTGGGAGTCTCATTTGTACTATTTGAAAACACTGCCAAACATTTGATGTCAATCTTTTGGGACGTGATGTTGGTGTACCAGTAGCAGTAGAACAGGAACCTCCCGCTTGGGGTTCCGTTTGTTCTGAAAGATCAAGATCATCATTCAGCATGTTAAAACCGTCTGGGAAAAAAGGATCCATTTCCTGAAATATAAATATGAACTTATTAGTAACAAAATATATTAAAATATATGAACATAAAAATCATAATTTACTAACAAAATATATTAAAATAAACTACTAAACTTATAAATCATAAATTTACTACCCTTAAAAAATGTTTAAATTAACTACTACACATATAATAAGATAATTTACTAACAAAATATATTAAAAATATATGAACATATAATAAGATAATTTACTAACAAAATATATTAAAATAAACTACTAAACTTATAAATCATAAATTTACTAACTTAAAAATGTTAAATTTAACTACTACACATAAAAATCATAATTTACTAACAAAATATATTAAAATAAACTACTAAACTTATAAATCATAAATTTACTACCTTAAAAAATGTTAAAATTAACTACTACACATATAATAAGATAATTTACTAACAAAATATATTAAAATATATGAACATATAATAACATAATTTACTAACAAAATATATTAAAATAAACTACTAAACTTATAAATCATAAATTTACTAACTTAAAAATGTTAAATTTAACTACTACACATAAAAATCATAATTTACTAACAAAATATATTAAAATAAACTACTAAACTTATAAATCATAAATTTACTAACTTAAAAATGTTAAATTTAACTACTACACATAAAAATCATAATTTACTAACAAAATATATTAAAATAAACTACTAAACTTATAAATCATAAATTTACTAACTTAAAAATGTTAAATTTAACTACTACACATAAAAATCATAATTTACTAACAAAATATATTAAAATAAACTACTAAACTTATAAATCATAAATTTACTACCTTAAAAAATGTTAAAATTAACTACTACACATATAATAAGATAATTTACTAACAAAATATATTAAAATATATGAACATATAATAACATAATTTACTAACAAAATATATTAAAATAAACTACTAAACTTATAAATCATAAATTTACTAACTTAAAAATGTTAAATTTAACTACTACACATAAAAATCATAATTTACTAACAAAATATATTAAAATAAACTACTAAACTTATAAATCATAAATTTACTAACTTAAAAATGTTAAATTTAACTACTACACATAAAAATCATAATTTACTAACAAAATATATTAAAATAAACTACTAAACTTATAAATCATAAATTTACTAACTTAAAAATGTTAAATTTAACTACTACACATAAAAATCATAATTTACTAACAAAATATATTAAAATAAACTACTAAACTTATAAATCATAAATTTACTACCTTAAAAAATGTTAAAATTAACTACTACACATATAATAAGATAATTTACTAACAAAATATATTAAAATAAATTACTAAACTTACAAATCATAAATTTACTAACTTAATATAATTTAAATTTTACTACTACACATATGATAAGATAATTTACTAACAAAATATATTAAAATAAATTACTAAACTTACAAATCATAAATTTAGTTACTTAAAAATGTTTAAATTAACTACTACACATAAAATAAGATAATTTACTAACAAAATATATTAAAATAAACTACTAAACTTATAAATCATAAATTTACTAACTTAAAATAATTAAATTTTTTTTTCTAAATAAACAAAAATATTTAAAAATTTAGCTAAAGTGTTTACATAACATTATAAATTTACTCACATAAAGAAATAATAACATTTAAAAACAAATGTACCTTCAAAGTTTTGTGTGTTGGTGGAAAATGAAGAGAACAATAGATAGATATATAATAGGAAATTAGTATAATAGTATTATAAAATGTAGAGAGAGAGAGAGAGAGAGAGAGAGAGAGAGAGAGAAAATGTGTAGAGATTTGGAGAATGGAGAGAGATTGAGAGAATAAGAGAATGAGAGAAAGTGATTGAAAAATGGAATGGATGGGGTATTTATAGAAAAATTAAAATTGTGGGTGAAAATATAAAATAGAAGAATTGAGGGGGTTTTCTGTAAATTTTTTTGGCTCTAACGGTTGGATTTCAAAATCCAACCGTTGGCTGACGTCATGGCTGATGTCAGCCAACGGTTGGATTTTGAAATCCAAACGTTGGAACTGTTTTCTGTTTTTTTTTTTTTTTTTTTTTTTTTTTTTTCAAATATCCGGACCATTTGGGCCGGCCTGCCGGACCGGTCCGCCTCTCAGTCCGGCTACTCTGACCCGCCGGATCCACGTGCCGTGGCGGGCCGGTCCGGCGGACCGTCACCCTGTAGCACGCTCCGCGGCCCGCCACCGTGCCGGGCTTGGTCCGCAACGCGTCCACCGCGGATCGGACCTGATCCGGCCCATCAGTCTTCGCAGGCCATACGGACCGGCCCTCTTGGGCCTGGTCCATTTTTACAGCATTATTGTAATACGATAAAGCTTAACAATTCGTATTTAAACTATTTAGATCGAAAAAATAAATGGACAAGTATTTGAGTTTATACAAACCCGACAAAGTATCCATAATCGCTAATGCCAACTCAAAAAATTCGGGTCGGCGAAATCGGTTGGCTCGGTTTGCAACAGATACCAGCAAACGGACCATTTTGAAAACCGCACCAAATGGTCCGAATCAGAAACCCACCCATGAGGCCATGACCCGCCCTCATAAATTTCTATTTTCTAAACCGACTCTAGTTTCATCAGAGAAATTAAAACATGACATGAAATCCACTTCAAAACCGAATCGAATCATCAAATCGCCCATTTATCAGTGAAGAACAAGAAGCAGAAGGCCCGTTCGTCTTCAGCTGTACACCGCCTGACCTCACCGATATGGCTTCGATCTTAGCTCGCAAGTCCCTCTCCACTCTTCGCGCTCGTCACCTCGTAAGTGCTATGAAAAACCCTAATTATTTTTCGGTTTTTATATGATCATTTGGTTTAATAGATTTATTTCAAAGTTTTGCGTCGATGGAGGAGTTATAGGCTTTTGATGGAGATTTATTGGAAATGTTCGAAAATTTAGACCTGTCTTTGCTTTATTTATTTATTTATTTTTTGAATTCATGATTGTTATTTTTATCTTGTTAGGCTGTTTCGGGACACGTGTTGCAGGGTTCACACCATTATGGTATGCGATTCAGTGCGCATCCGTTCTCATACCATCCTACGAAGCAAGGTTTGTTTTTCACTCTCTGGTGCTTTGCATTTGTATGATGGAATTTTTTGTTTTTCGCAAATAGCTTTTTCGGATTGGTTAAAATGAAGATAATGGAATTGGTAATTTTAGTATGATTTAATAATATATTACTTATCTGTACAATTGCAAGCCACCGATGTTTGATTTGAATTTATTTGTTGATAGATTGCATAATATTTGATGCTGTTCGCAGATGATGACGAAAGGGAGAAACTTGCAAAGGAGATCTCAAAAGACTGGAGTTCTGGTAATCTATTTTTTGGGAAACATTTTTTGATACTTGATTAATTTTTTGCATCATGTTCTACAACATGTGATGTTGTATTTGATAATTGCAGTTTTTGAGAGAAGCATAAACACATTGTTTCTCACTGAAATGGTTCGGGGTTTGAGCTTGACACTCAAGTACTTCTTCGAACAAAAAGTTACCGTAAGTGTCTTCCTACCTCTGGTTGTGTAGCTTAGATCACAGTGAGCTATGATTTCAAACCTATAATTTGTTATGCAGATCAATTATCCATTTGAGAAGGGTCCTTTAAGCCCTCGTTTCCGTGGTGAGCATGCCCTGAGACGATACGCAAGTGGAGAGGAACGATGCATTGCTTGCAAACTTTGTGAAGCTGTATGTTCTTAAATAACTTTTGACTAATCTTTTTTTGAGAAGCAAAGCTTAAAAGAATAGAATACATTGCCCATTTTACTTGCCAACCAACCTTGGGCAAAAAAATCATAGTATCTACATATTGTGTTGGATTCCAATTAAATTGCCATGTTCCAACATTTGGTTGATAATAGGCATTGCTGCCTGACATAGAAGCTATTTGTTATTGTTTTGGTTGAGCCTAGGTGAATGTCAGGCTAGTTACCCATCTGTGCTTCATCTCCTCTCCAAAGTGTGACATATATATTAATGCGTGCATAAAATTTAATTTTGGTGTGGGCATTTTGCCAATTTGCCCAGATAAAACACTTGAAAACACCTAGAACTGAATGTCTTTCGTCAATCATTTTCGTAGATAGTTTCATTCCACCACATTGGCAATGAGAAATTTATGCAACTTTGGAAAATTGATTAAGGATATCTGCATTTCACCGCAGTGGAGAATCTGCAGTTGACTAATGACTTGGCCAAATAATTGGTTTGTATCCATATGAAGTGAAATTCTTTTGAATCCCCTTCAAAAAAAAGAAGAAATTCTTTTGAATCAACTTGAGATTTGACATATTAATATGCCTGTATATGCTACCTTATGGCTCAAGAAGCTTGCAAGTTTAATATATCTCAATTGGTTGTGATTATATTTATTTTCATATACATTTATATAATCTTTGTATAACTTTCTTTCTAAACGTGTTTAAAATGACTGAATTGTAATAGCAGTTGGGTTGGGGGGATGCATGTGTAAATGTGTAATGCGTTTGTAGGTAGTCATGTTTCAAAATCTTGCTGTTTTTTTGTTAGTTGTGCATGGCGTTGAAATGTTTCATGAACTATTGCATCCTATGTTAGACATTCTGTGTTCTCTTATTCTAAGCTACAAGCAACATGACTGTCATTTTAACCTATATGTAAAATTAGTCAGTGCTTTTGATTGTATTTGTTTTATGTTCTTGTTTTTAGTGTCTTACAATACTTCTACTATAAATTGGGAAATAGAACTTGAATATCCTTTTGCGCTTGTAAACCTTGACTACCATTTGTCACTCGAATATGAATTTGCTAGTTGTATGTAGTGGTTATCTCATGAGGCAATGGTTGTTTATCAGATATGTCCGGCACAAGCAATCACAATAGAGGCAGAGGAAAGAGAAGATGGAAGCCGTAGGACAACTAGGTGAAGGATCCTCTCCGTTTTCTCCCTCATTTTTTGTTTCTTTCCCCTTTTGGTTGGTTTCTCATATTTAAAAAAACCTTGCAGGTATGATATCGACATGACCAAGTGCATATACTGTGGATTCTGCCAAGAGGCTTGTCCTGTTGATGCCATTGTCGAAGGACCCAACTTTGAATTTGCAACAGAGACTCATGAGGTTAGTAAACCATCCCTTTACCGAGTCATAAGCAGCTATTAAGGGAATTTCAAGCTATATTTCACCAAGTGTGTTCATGACATTAAAGTTTTGATGTTGCTGTAGGAGCTTCTGTACGATAAAGAGAAGCTGCTCGAGAATGGGGATCGATGGGAAACTGAGATTGCAGAGAACCTCAGATCCGAAAGCCTCTATCGTTGATTCCCCCCCAAGCTGCTCGATCCTGGTTGATCCTCGGAATTTCCTGAGTTATTGAGTTTGTAAAAAATAAAGAAAGATCCATGTGTGGGTCTTTGCAGATACTCGCATTCCAAATTTCTTGATTATGTAATTTTGCATCTGATTAATTTTACTTCGGCTGCATCAGTTTTAGTAACGGAACAAAATTTCTGTTATGTAAAAATTTGACCAATCAAAAATGGTCACACTTTTTTTTTTTTTTTTTTTTTTTTTCTGGGATTATATTGTATTTTTTTTTAACAGGGGAAGGGAGATTCGAATTTGGGACCTTAACGGCTTAACATGTGTTGAGAATTCTGATTGCTGCTATTGCTGCTACCAAGAGGAACTATGTTGTTGAGTCGTTTGTTTTTTTTTTTTGTTTTTTTTTTCTTTCAGAAAAATGATGGTGTGATATAAACTTGAAACAAAGTTTGTGGTAAATTTAAAAATATCATGAATTTACCTATTATAGTAGTTTTGGGCGGTTTACATAATCACAAAATCATAATTTTTTTTAAAAAAAATTATTTAATTTGCCAAAAATAAGATCTCTAAATAGACAAATTTTTATTTATTTATTTTTTGAAGAATACTCTTTTTTTTGTTTTTGTTTACTATAACCGAAGAAGAGATTTATGAAGCCAAACAAAGCCCAAGCAACAGCCCAGCCCACTCCTCTAAAAAAAAAAAAAAAAAAAAAACAGGAGTCTGAGAAATTCTACTAGTCAAGAATCTGTGTGGCTAGGTTAACCAATTTTAATGCTGTGAATTGACGCAAAGAGAGAACAAAGTTTGATAGTAGATAGGGCGAGACCTCGACATGGCGGAGGAGGCGATATTACGTTACTTGGAGAAAAACGAACAAATCTCTGATTCAGGCAACTTCGCCGCCGAACTTGGACTCGATCACAACGACGTCGTCAATGCCATCAAGAGCCTTCACGGTTTCCGTTACGTCGACGCTCAGGTACTTACTTTTTTCATTCATTGCCTCTAATACGAACTGACCAGCAACTCCGTTTATGACAGTACAGTTATACTACGGTCATTCAATCAACCGAGTTCTGCTATTTTTTTTTTTTTTTTTTTTTTTTTTAAATTTCGTATTGTTTGATGTAATTAGTATTGTAGTTCTGGATTATGTTTAGTGTAATTTGGTTTAGCCTTAGTTAATGAAGATTTTAGGGATTAAGCTATAGTACGGTCATCCAATCAACTGAGTTTTTTTATTTTTATTTTTATTTTTTTTAATAATAATTTCGTATTGTTTGATGTAATTAGTATTGTAGTTCTGGATTATGTTTGGCGTAATTTGATTTAATTAGTTAATGAAGATTTGGGGGATAAATTGGTGTGAGTGTACAGGACATTAAGAGGGAGACATGGGTGCTGACTGATGAGGGTAGGAAGTATGCTGCTGAAGGATCACCCGAAGTTCAATTATTCTTGGCCGTGCCTCTGGAGGGCAGTATCCCTAAAGATGAATTGCAGGTGATTTCTACAACTCTCATTTTTGCATCTATTAGTTATGAATTTGTTTTATTTCTATATACAAGTTTACGAAAGGGGTATTGGAGATTGGACATTATTTGTTTTCTTATCGGTTTCTATTAGTGGATTGAGAGGTGTGTTTATGTTTTTTTTTTCTTTTTTTTTTTCTTTTTTTCTTTCTCTATTTTAAAGATGAGTTTGTGCTAAGATGTGTCATTGCAACTTGATATTCATGCAGAAAAAGCTTGCTCCTGCAGTTTTTAAAATAGGTTGCTCACAGGCTGGAAAGAATAGATGGGTGGAGATGGGAAAGCAAATTTCGAGGAAGGTAGCACTTTTTTTTTTAACTGTCCACGTCATTGTGCTGTTATCTTAGGCTATTTCCACAATTGATTGGTTGTTGACATAATTATGCATAACATGTATAGCTAGGACTAAGAGATTTAGTAACCGATTATGTTTTGGCAAGTTTGTGCGAGCTTTTAAATTTGGAGCCTGTAATGGTTGGTGATGAGTTTCACACCTGAGAAGTTAAATGGAAAAGCATGAACACTGAGATAGCTTACTAAAGAATACAACTTGTGTAAATTACATTGTGCTATTTTGATATTCAGTCAATTTTCTTATCTTATTGAAACATTTTGTTGGTTAATATCTGGTGTCTTTCCACTCGTTAAGTGTTGTTGCTTATGCTGAACATATTAAATAGCTGCTGTGTATTTTCTCTACTGATTTATTCGTGCATACTGATTTTGTCACTTCTCAAATCTTGGGTTCATGAATTTATGAGAGGGAACCAAAAGTCTAGATTTAATATTTTTATAGTTAATATAAGGCTTTTATCATTTTATTCTTGATTTCCTCAACTTATTTGCTGTAGGTTCAACATGTGGAAGACAAAGTGAAAGACCTGCTCTTGTGGGTACAAGATGGGCATGTGCGTGGTTATCTTATCTACTTTACCTGTCATTAGTATTACTTACTGAATCTGACAATTCCTTGCTCTATATCTTCTTTTTGATTTAATATGTGGATCTGATTTAATTTCAGGCAATTGAAAAAGATGATATCAACAGTCTTAAAGCAAGGAAGCTTATTGTTCAACAGTAATAATCTTATCATAACTTTTCAGTTAGTTCTAAATTTAGTTTCCTTTGGTTTATTATTCATATATGATAAGGAGCCAAAGACTTCTTATGCATATCGACTGAGATCATATATCACATATCAAAGTTTCTTGTCTCATTGCCTGGGTCAACTGTGCCAATATTCTGTTTGTATTCTTAACTCTTTTTTGAATTACTTTATTGGTAGGACATGGAAGGGCTACTCAGTGAGTAAAGGTCCCAATTATGCTCCAAAAAGAAAGAAAGTTGCTACAGATCTGACTCGGGAAAATCTTCAGAGGTATTTGATGTTCTTACCAACTTTTGGGAGTAAATAACAAACTTGTATAAAATATTTGTTAACGAGCATTTTTTAGTGACAATAATTTCAGACGTCCAATTATAATCCTTGATTCTGCCCCCCTACTAGTCTGTATCATATTTACTTTTTCCCTTGTTAAATGAGAGATGGAACTGGTCGACATCTGTTGCACTGTGGATAGTTAGAATGTATCAGACAATAGAAATCTAATAATGCTCAATGCCCTCATCAACTTTGGATTATTTAATATTGGGACATCTCGGTTTTGTGCTAGCTAGGGCATTGCACAGAATGACAGAATGTTCATCTTTCAAATTTTATTATAGTATATTTTCTCTTAAAACCTTAAATCTTAAATTATTTTTATTTTTTAGCCTTTTGTTATGTCATATTACTTAAGCATATGCTGAATTCCTTGGACAAGCTGGCAGTTGTGTATGCATTAGACTACTTGTTAAATGTTGTTTAGTGTTAATATGGCATCTCTGTTCACTGTCCTAGTTATGGTTGTACTTTTTGCATTTCACGATCCTATGGTATGGTTGCTTATTCTTCAGATGATTTTTTATTCTGGGGTGTAAGTAGTTAGGCACTGGTTACTGATCTATTTTTATATATTAAAGTTATCTGACTGACCAAGCAGTTAATTGATCTGGCATTTTTTGTAATATTATGCGTTGTTTAGGGGTGATTGGAAAGAATTAGAGTTCAAAGAATACAACTTCAATGCCAAAGGACAGCCTGCTGAAGGTGGCCATCTTCACCCACTGCTAAAGGTAAGGACAGATCCTATTTGTTTTTCCATCTCTCTTAGTAACAACTTTGATTGTGGGTTAGCAAGGTGCTGAAAGGTAATCTGTGTATAATTTTATTTTTGGTGAACATTAAATTGTTTGTGATATACATTTGAGAAGTAACAATATCAACAAGGAGGATCAATCATTTCAAATGTACATTCCTATCTTGTTAATAATAAGTCTCTTGATATTTCTTGTAAAATAAATTTTTTAGGCCACTGTTTTCGTCTCTGTGAACCAGAATTTGGTAGCTGAACATACCGAATAGTTTATATGACAGATATTTCTTTTGGTAACTTCGTATTAAGTTGACTTCAAAGTTAGTGGGTTGCCATGTGATGAAGGTGAATTAATGCTAACTTAATAAGTTGATGTTAAATTCTAAATATGTTACACCAAGGAGTATCAATGTGAACAAGGATTAAAAATGTTTGGAAGTAAACTTGTGGAGGTTTGTTCTTTGAACAAGAGAAAGTTTAAAAATGCTTTTATAAAGACTACTTTCCATAAAATTGGTGTTCAGATTAATATAAGCATATATTTTTTAACAAGTTGTCCTATGCATAACTATGCATGAAATTATGTGCATGCACATATGTAAGTGTCTATGTGTGTACTTGTGATAGATGAAGACGGTTTGTTTAGGAAGTTTGGATATATTTTTTTCCTTGTCTTAAACTTACTGACGGTTTAAGCATCACATTTTAGGTTGCTAATCTTATATAATTCTGGTTTTAAACGTTTTCCCATTTTCAGGTGCGAAAGCAATTGAAGGACATATTTCTTCAGATGGGGTTAGTCCCGATACTGTTTTGTAATATTTTAACATATTTATGGTTTTCTCACCATATTTCTGTTTCAAGTCTGACTTTTTTTTTTCTGTTGGTCTTGAACTGCTGCAGTTTTGAGGAGATGCCAACAAACAATTTTGTAGAGAGCAGGTCAGTGTTCTTATTTTGAACATGATAATCTTGTTTTTTGCTTGACTGTCAATGAAGTTTCAAATTTTAAGTTCAGCACTTGTGCTTTATTTAGTCTCCCCCAAATAACCATATAGCTAATTACATGTGATGAGTAAGGTGGTTTATGGTTGTTGAGACATGATCTAATGCATTCTTCATGCTAAACGATAGGTAAGAGTGTTCATTTGCTGCATGCTTGCATGTTGCGTTAAATTATAAAACATGCCACCAGCAACAGAAGAATTGAAGAAAGAAAAGAACTTGTTTATGTGTGTAGATATTTGATGAGTTTCCACCAGCCGCTCTTTTGGGTTATTGCCAGAAGTGAAAAACTTATTAGTTCCTTCTCCTAGATAACCCTGTGGTTCTTTAAGACCTCAAATTGAGCTGTAATAAATTTCTTTTCATCTGCCACACATGATTATGTTGGTAGGAAGCATCAAATTCTCAACTCGATTGTTTAGTGAAATGAAACCTGAAAATATTTTCATTCAGTAATGTCCTTAAAGCAGCTTGCTGAAAGCAACCTCAAAAGAAGATGATGATTGATTGAACAAGTTTTAGTTATTGAAAAGGAAACATAGGGTGCATTTGTTGTAATCCTCTGTCCTTGGTAAGATGAGTGGACTAAAATGTTGGATTACTAATTTGATGTATGAGTTAAGATACAAATATTTGCACTTCCAATTTGCTTTTCTTCTTTTGGAGGATTATAATACTTATAACTGAAAGCTTTAGATATAATAAATGGAATAATTCTTGAGTATTAACTTGTTTGTGAATCAACTTGTAGCTTCTGGAACTTTGATGTATTGTTCCAGCCACAACAACACCCTGCCCGTGATTCACATGATACATTCTTTTTGGAAGGTTAGTTTGACTTCTTTAGTTCTTTGCTTATTGTGTATCTCTGCTTCTTATGGTCTTCTTCTGATTGTCTTTTGGCATGCCATGTAGAACCTTCTACCACAAGGGAACTGCCCGAAGCTTATGTTGAGCTGGTTAAACGTGTGCATGAGTCTGGTGGTTATGGGTCCAGAGGGTATGACGCTTTCTTGAATTTTGCTTCAAATTTTTTATTCTTGCCTTATATTCGCATTTAATTTTATTTAATTTGATTTTTGGAAGATATGGGTATGATTGGAAAAGAGAGGAAGCAAACAAGAACCTGCTTCGAACTCACACCACTGCTGTCTCCTCCAGGATGCTTAAGGCACTAGCAGAGGTTTGATTGTACTTGAGTTTTTAATACTCTTCTAATTTTCATAAAATGTGTATATTCTCCATCTGTAGCCTTACATTAGATCCATAACTTTTTTCTTTCTGTTTCTAAAAGATAAATCCTGTTTCTAAAAGACACTATAATGAAACCAATACTTGCTTTCACCGAGATATCTTAGACGGAAAAAAAGAAATGTTATTCTCAGAGCCTTGGTCTTATGTTATACTACCACCAATTTTCTTAAGATCTTAAAACTGAAATATGTATATTATAAAGGCCTGAATTGTGTAAAGACACCATTGAGTACTTAATTCAAATTAAGTATAGTTCATTTTTTTCTAACATGAGGTCATCAAGTTTTGCATCTTCTAATATGTTGAACAGTTTTTGGTTATGGTTTCAAACTTTTTATGTCTCGGTAGTTTTTTTCTCTGTTTATTTCATTTGCAGAAACCTTTTGCCCCAAAAAAGTACTTCTCTATAGACCGGGTTTTCAGAAATGAAGCTGTTGATCGAACTCATCTTGCAGAATTTCATCAAATAGAAGGTATTGATAAGTTAATTTTTTTATGTCGTGGTTAGGTTTTAATTGTGTAAATAAATTGATGTCATTTTAGTGTTTTCATAACTTAAAGTGTTTGAATGTTATTAGTTATGAGCAATCTTGATTTTACAAGCAATAACTTGAAACATCATCTTGACCTAACAGGAGCCAACATTTTTCATTGTGAATTTGAGTGTAGTTGCCTTTTATTGGCTTGATGATATTCTCAAGTTGGGTGTGTGAGCCTTAAGTGCTAGTCAGGTTTTGTGTTGAGTCAAAACCAGAAGTTTCAAATTTGTGTAGAATGAAAACAAGATAGAATGTCCTGGTGAAATTAGCTGAATTTGGTTTGGACTGACCTCTGTTATAGCACTGATGATGAGCACTCTGTGAACTAGTTATTTAATTTCCTGATTCTGGTTTCAGGTTTGGTATGTGATCGAGGGCTTACTCTTGGTGACTTGATCGGAGTCCTGCATGACTTCTTCGCACGTTTGGGTAAGGCTTGAATCCCTCTGGTGAAAATTGAGCTGGCTTCTATGCCTTGGAATTGGCCTTTTAAGGTTTAATTTTTCGTGGTCATATGAAGTGAAGCTTGGTATTTTTGTTGCATAATTCTCACAAATAACTATAGTTACAGCCTGTGTTTTCCTCTGCTGGAATTCTGAAATCATCACGGTTTGATGGCATGGATTGAAATCTCATTTCTCGACCCAAAACAGAAAAATAATCATAATAAGAATAAGGAGATGCTATCTATATGACTATATCTGACACGGGTGTTTGTGTGTGTATGTGCTTAACGAGCACTAAAGTATTGCTATGCAACTTGGAATGATAGGAAATAATACAGATTTGACACTGAACTCCCCCTTAAACAAGATTCCAAGAAATATTCCATAGAGTATCTTTCCTCTTTACGATGGTGTGCCACCAATGATTTTTTTCCCTTCGTGATTTGGCTTTTCATATATTCCCATTTATTCATAGGTATGTCCAAGTTGCGTTTTAAGCCTGCTTACAATCCATATACGGAGCCTAGCATGGAGATTTTCAGGTAATAATTTATTTCATCTTTAATTTGTAGTATATATATTTTGGTAGTCAGCATAGTGACATATGATCATGTTAATTTTCCCAGTTATCACGAAGGCTTAGGGAAATGGGTGGAAATCGGCAATTCTGGCATGTTCAGACCTGAAATGTTGCTTCCTATGGGATTCCCAGAAGATGTGCGAGTAATTGCATGGGGTCTTTCCCTCGAAAGGTAAGAAATAATTATTTTTTATTATTTAAAAAAAAATGAAAATCGAATGGAGTAGTTTGAATGTTGAACTTTATTTTATACTTGTCACTGTACTAAAGCATAGTATATCAAAGAAATGCTAATTATTTGTTTCTCTTTTCGAATTAGACCGACTATGATTCTGTATGGAATTGATAACATCCGAGATCTCTTTGGACACAAGGTACTACTACTACTAAATCTATCCAAATGCTTCTGTTTTGTCTTAAACAAGAAAATGTCGCTGTATCTTTTTCTCGTGTTATTGCAGGTGGATCTCGGTCTCATCAAGCGGAACCCGATATGTCGCCTTGGAATGGATTAATTACTTTTTCATACCAAAAGGAATCGATTTATGCAAGGAAATACCGGGATCTCAGCAAATGTCCCTTGGCAAGCTTTATACGATAACGAACAGTTTACATCAAATATTTGAAATTTTGCCCCATTTAACTTTTAGGTAATTTGGTGATGATTTATTTTTTGGGCTGCAGAAAATTTTTGACAGCATCTTGTATTTATATTGTGATTTTCAATTCAGGCTACTCAAATGTATTTGATACTACCAAATCAAAGTCAAATTTCTCTTGCAACTGATCTGCTTAGGATTTTTGAGTTTTTATTCCTTCATTTTTTTTAGAGCAAATTGCACTAAACCTCCCTGAGGTTTGTCCTCTTGCATTTAGAAACAACTTTATCATAAATTGACATTTACACCCCTTGTCATTAGTCAAATTTGGTTAAACTTAACTGTTGACCAAGTTTGACCATCAAAATAAGGGTATTTTCAAACATTTAATAAATATAAGTCCAGGTTGATTTCATTTTTCTTATTAAAAAATTAAAATAAAAAATTCATCCACTTTCATTCCATTTTCTATTGTATTTTCTCATCAACCAAACAATCATTTAAACATCTCAACCAAAGAAGAGAAAAACATTTAATAGATATACATCTCAATCAAAACCCTAAATTTTCTTATCAATTAAACAAGACAAACCATATTTTAGCAAATAAAAACCCAAAAAAAATAGAAGGATTGAACTCTCTGTCCAAAACCAAACCCAGAAAAAAAAAAAGGTGGGATCTCCACTGTCCATCAAGATGGATGGTGGAGATTCAATCCATGGAAATCTCCATACATTTTTGTTTCCTAACGGAAGAGTATAATAACTAAACGGAGGCTCTCGTCGTCGTTCATCTTCTCTCTCTCTCAGTTGTGTTCTTGTCTCTCTTTTCTCCAAACCACAATTTACTGATTTTAAATTTGTCAATGTTTGTCAGTTTGTGAGTGTTTTCTTTACATGACGTCATTTTATTGTCAGCTGTTTTGCTATTTAATAAATTTTTTTATCTTTTGAAGATGAATTTGTAAAGTTCAACCGTAATGGAGATCCAATCTCAGGATCTCCACCATCCATCTATCTCAAACCATTAAAGAATTCTCAAATCATAAACCTAACCAAATTCAGCACAAACAAGGCATTAAACACCGAAAAAAAGAGAGTAGAAATTAAGCCAAAACCCTAATTCAAAAATTAAAATAAAAAATACAAAATTTAGTTCATTGAAACAAAAGAATATCATTGAAATAATTAATTACTCTTATTTACAAATTTGAAAAATTAAACAATAATTCTTAAAATTAACCGGGAATTTGGCTATCCTTTGTGTCTGATACTGATTAATCCACCCAAATGGTGAAATGGCATGTTAATTGGTATTTTATAAAATTTTATACTCTGCTTTTAATGATTTTCAAAAAAATTGAGGATATTAATGTCTTTTCAAGACTTAACGGAAGTCGACCGACGATCAACTAGAGTGTAGGCTATAGAGGTATAGAATATAGATTCGAAACTAGAGGGTTGTTTTTGTTTTTTTGTTTTGGAAAAAGAGGGTTGTTTTTGTTGATAAGTGAAACCTCAGGGGACTTTTTTACAATTTTAAAATGTCAGGTTTGCCCTTATTTATTCACAATTTTACAATATTTCCTAATAAAATTAGAAATCGATGTTTAGGGTTTATAGATCCAGTGAACTCTTATAGATAAAAAGAAGTGGTCGAGGAAGACGACAAGACGTGTTATCAGAGAATCAGGTACGCTTCGTAGATCAATATATTCAAGTAAATTATAGGTGTTGGTAATTAGGGTTTTCAGATTGGTTATGGCTAGATACAGTAGTGAATCTAGCGACGGTGAACGGCGGAACCGTCGTCACGGTGATCGCCGCGATCGTGGAAACGAGTCTGATAATTCATTAGATTCCGACCAGAAACGGCACAGAAGAAGTGACCGTCACGAGAGGCGCGAGGAGCGTGGTAATAATGGTAATGGCAATGACGAATATCGAGAGAGAGATAGAAGAGATAGGCGTGAAAGCGAAGATAAGCGTAACAGGAGGCGAGAAGAAGTGGAGGAGGAGGACGACGATGGTGAAAAGCATTCGAAAACTGAGCGTAGAGATAGGGAAAGAGAGAGGGACAGAGAGAGGAGGCGTCGGGACGAGAATGGAGAGAAAAGGAAGGAAATTGAGGATGGTTATAATAGAGGTAGGGACCGGAATCCGCGTAGGGATTTGGAAGAGGGGGAGGTTAGTGATGAGAATGAAGCTGGTCGAAAATCGGATAGAGCACACGATGATGATAAGGACGATTACAAGTATCGGGATAGAAGGGAAAGGAGGAAGAAATATGAGGAGGAAAGTGATAGAAAGTATAGGAGAGATAGAGAGAATGATCGGAGGCGTGAAGATAAGAGAGAAGATGGGAAGGGATTTGTGGATTCGAAGGATAAAAGTGATGTCCATTTGAATTCGCGAGAAGTGAATGCGAATGTGAATATGAATGTGAATGGTGAGGCTCTGAATTGGGGCAGGAGTGGGGGTGTTTACATTCCGCCTTATAAGTTGGCGAGGATGATGAAGGAGGTGGATGATAAAAGCAGTGTTGAGTATCAGCGTTTGACCTGGGACGCTCTTCGTAAGAGTATAAACGGGCTTGTGAACAAGGTCAATGCTGCTAATATAAAGAACATAATTCCTGAGCTCTTCGCGGAGAATCTGATTCGTGGAAGGGGTCTTTTCTGCCGTTCTTGTATGAAATCCCAAATGGCTTCTCCAGGCTTCACAGATGTGTTTGCTGCTTTGGTGGCTGTTGTCAACACCAAATTTCCTGAGGTGGGTGAGCTGTTGTTGGGAAGGATTGTTTTGCAGTTCAAGCGAGCTTATAAGCGGAATGACAAAGTGTGTAATTGACCCTTCTTTTTTGTTATTTGTTATTATGATATTGTCATAGATGTGCTTCTAATAATCTTTCGCTATTGGTTTTTATTTCTATGGACAGCCGCAATTGCTAGCTGCTGTTAAATTTGTAGCACATTTGGTGAACCAGCAAGTGGCTCATGAGCTTATTGCTCTAGAACTGCTCACACTTTTGCTGGAAAGGCCAACTGATGACAGTGTTGAGGTAGCCGTCGGATTTGTCACGGAGTGTGGATCAATACTTCAGGATCTTTCACCAAAAGGACTGCATGGTATGTATGCTTTTCAAATTATGTGTTTTGTTGTGGTGGCTTTATCTGTTAGTTTAAATATGATTGTGAATGATATGTCTTGGCTTGATTACCTTTTTCTTTACACTTATTTAGTTTAAGTTGATTATTATGAATGAACAAGACAATCAATTTAAAATCACGAGAACAAAGAGTACTAGGTGTTCGCAGGGCAATTATGAAATTACTCTCATTCTGCCACATAACAATGTGAACTCTACTTCCATTGGAGATTTGTCCTGGTTAATTGGGCAGTTGTTTCCTACTTTCCTGCATATTCTTTCAGTTTAGCATATTTTGAACCTGATATTTGGTTGGATTGTGGACTATAACTTGGCAACATGCAATCACATTTTCATGTATTGTCACAGTTGCAATCTATAGAGTTCATCAATTTATTTGAGTCTTGGAAAAATAGAAATAAAATTTATTTGGTTGCATGTAATTTTGTAAATAAAAATGTGTACCCATATATCTTGGGCTTTTAATTGTGTTGATCCATCATGCGAAAGTTGTTTGGGCATGTGCATGTATCTTACAACTATTAAGTAGCAGTTTATTTGCTCCATAACATGTATCATTAAAAGAAAATGCAGCGGTCTATGTCATAAACTCCGTATGTTTTGTCATTAGTTTTGGCATTTGTTTGTATATGTTGTATTCATAATTGTGATTTGTGCAGGTATTTTTGAGCGGTTTCGTGGAATTCTTCATGAAGGAGAGATAGATAAACGAGTTCAATTCTTGATCGAAGGCCTGTTTGCTGTAAGGAAAGCCAAATTTCAGGTGCGGTCTCTTTTTCCTTTGCTAATTTTAGTATGAAAATCTTAATTGGATAAATTTAATGCTCAAGAGTACACTCTTAAAAGTTAAAACCAAATTCTTTTTGTGAATTTATGAATTTCAGGGGTACCCTGCTGTTCGTCCTGAACTGGACCTTGTAGACCTGGAAGATCAATTGACACATGAGATATCACTTGAAGATGAGGTGGATCAGGAGATTACCCTTGGTATGTCTTAGATACTGACTTGTTTTCAGCTATTTGACAGTTGCCTCTGGTTTAATATGATTCTAATTGTTATTTTCAATTTTCAGATATTTTCAAGCCCGATCCTCAGTTTTTGGAGAATGAAAAACGCTATGAAGAGTTGAAGAAAACCATCCTCGGTGATGAGTCTGATGATGAAGAAGGCTCTGATGCAGCTTCAGGTGATGAGGATGATGATGATGACGACGACGAAGATGAAGATGATGAGGAAGAAGATGAGGAGCAAATGAAAATTAGAGATGAGACTGAAACTAATCTTGTCAATCTCAGAAGGACAATCTATTTAACAATTATGTCCAGTGTAGATTTTGAAGAGGCTGGGCATAAACTACTAAAAATAAAACTCGAGCCAGGTCAAGAGGTATGCAATACAAACTCTGCCTGCACGTAACTGCAGCACAAGGCACTATATTTATTTATTTTTCTGTTTTCTGATAAGTCGTAGCCTAATGTGCTGTTGTGCAACCATATGGAAGAAGTTCATCAAGAGGAGCAATATTTAGAGTCAACTTATTAAGAATTTGAAGACTATATATATCTGGCCAATCTATAACTTGGTAGTTTGAAAATTTGTTTGGAACCTAACTTCTCGGTTTAATTTGAATATGAAAATTCAGTGTAACTATGAGCTCGCTACCTGATCTTGGTTGGATCTTGGTTGCATAAGGCCAACCAAATTAGAATATTGATGCACTTCTCAAAGGGCTCTCAGATGCATATGTAAAGTTTAGTTAGTTGATTGATATGGCATTTAATTTTGTGGTTCAATTAGTTGAGTTAAATTGTAATTTTTTTAATGAAAGTTTAAAGGTGACTGATGAATAGGATATATATATATATATATATATATATATATATATATAGTCTGGAAAAAAAGATAGAATTCAGAAAACAAATTTCACTTGATTCCAAGGGAATCTCATTAGATGGTCAATGTGGCTGATTATGTTGTTGGAATTGGAGTCTTGTTTGGATTTAGAGTGGCATAGTTTTATCTATGTGGCCAGTTTTAAGACCACTAAGCTTAGTAGGTGCGTTCTTGTATAATCATAGTTTTGCTCTCTTAAAGAAAAGCGACAATAAACTTCCATGTTTAATTCCTTGACACTGCAGTTAATTTAATTGCAGTACCATGAATCTTGAGCTTAAGAAAGGCTCTTTGATAGCTCATGCTCCCCCGCCGACCCCCCCCCCTTGAGTCATAGCCGAAACTTAATTTTCGAGGTTGTGTAAGCATATTTGTCATATTTTCTTTGCTGAAATAATCACCATATTGTTAATTGTTTAAAAAATGTTGAAGATAGAATTGGCACATCCTAGTAGTGAGGTTTTCATTATGATTTTCAATTTTAGCATAAATACTGTATTACTTATTCAGTTTTGGCATGAATAAATAGTCAACTTATAAATCATTCTTTCGACTATTAACTTCTCATTGTCTCGACCTGGCTTGTGTAGATGGAATTGTGTACTATGCTCTTGGAGTGCTGCAGTCAGGAGAGAACTTATCTTCGGTATTATGGTCTTTTGGGGCAGCGGTTTTGCATGATAAACAAAATTCATCAAGAAAACTTCGAGAAATGCTTTGTCCAGCAATATTCTATGATTCATAGGCTTGAAACCAACAAGTTACGAAATGTGGCCAAGTTCTTTGCCCATTTACTTGGCACGGATGCTCTGCCTTGGCATTGTTTAGCCTATATACGTTTAACCGAGGAGGACACGACTTCTTCTTCTCGTATATTTATAAAGATTCTCTTCCAGGTAAATAAGAGATGCACCATTTCTTCCCTTTCTATTTATTTATTTCTGTCTATATCACTTTTTACGATTCCTTTGTATGTAGTACTTTGTTGATCCTTCTTTTTCTAGTTAGATTGGTTACTTAAAGTTGCAATAAGTTCATTTAAAATTTTATTATTTGAAACTATATAAATAAATAAAATATGTAATCGAATGGAAATGTAAAATTGTTTTGGGAGATTTGATAAATGAACAAATCCTTTCACCTGGGTTTGTAATCAAAAGAAATTTTCCTTGAGGATGTGATGTCTGCTTATCGAACTTACATTATAAAGATCGATGGGCATTGTGAATTTGAAAAAGGCTTTGTACTGTTGATTTATGTGGGGGGTTCTCTTTTCGGGTTCTATCATCTTGATCTCATTTTTCGATCTTCTATTGATATCTTGTTGTAGTACCCAATTTTGCTGTTGCTTATTGGTTCGAATTAGTGTGAGAATCTGTAAAAAGCTGTTAAGTTCACCGTGATACTTCTTTCTGTTGCAGGAACTGTCGGAACATCTTGGCATCCGTTTGCTGAATGAGCGGCTCACAGATCCCGCAATGATAGATTCCTATGAATCCATTTTCCCGAGGGACAATCCTAAGAACACAAGATTTTCCATCAACTTCTTCACATCCATTGGGCTCGGTGGTATCACCGAGAATTTACGTGAATACTTAAAGAACATGCCTCGGCTTATCATGCAACAACAAAAACCAGAAGCAGAATCAGAAGATGAATCCGATAGTTCTGGTTCATCCGACTCAGACATGTCTGGATCTGAATCAGAATCCGATTCATCAAGTTCGGATGAAAGTGAAAGAAGGGACAGAAGACACAAGAAGCGGCAGAGAAAGAATTAAACCGACTTTTCAGCTGCTTTGTTGACGAGCCTCGAGCTTAATTGCAACAACAAACATGGGAAGAGTCATGCTAGCAACGGTTGCTAGACAGTCGTTCCTGGAGCAACGTATGTACCTTTTTGTTTTTTTCAAAATTTGTAACAAATTTCACTTTGATCCTCATATTTGTAATTTTGGTTTCAGTGACCACTAATCATCATAAAGTTATCAGTTTAGTACCAAATGTTTAATTTTGACATTAATTTCTTTTAACAATTACTTTTGTCTGAAATTTTAATGTTTAAACGCAAATGAAAGTCAAAATTAATTGTTTTACACCTAGTATTAGTATATTGTTAAAAGACGAATTTCCCCTTCTACTTGTGATACATGTTAACTATACTTTGACACATGTATATAACAATTTTTGAAATGTGTAATTAAATAATATAAAAGATATATATATATAAAATATATGTTTTGAGTTAAAGTATGTAAATCTAGTGGTCCACATTCTTCGTCATGATATATTTATTGTCATGACGAACTGATAATAGAAAATCTTATATATATACAGTCTTTCTATTGTCAGTTCGTCCTAACAATAAATATATCATGACGAAGAATGTGGACCACAGATTATGGAGAAGTTTTGATAAGTGTATACACTTTGAGTCAAAGTATGTAAATCCAGTGGTCCACATTCTTCGTCCTGATATATTTATTGTCAGGAAGAACTGATAATAGAAAATCTGTATATATATATCGCTGACGGAGGTGGCCGCCACAACCTCTTTTGCATTTTTTTTGCATTTTTAATTATATAAAATAATAAATATGAAAATAATTTTGATAAGAAATTTTTATCATTTTGCTTAATTTTTCAATTTTAATTGTTATTAATTTTTATTCTTAGTTTTAGTTTTAAATATACACAATTTCTTTTAATTTTTAGTCAACTATTTATTTTAAAGTTTGTGATATTTAATTATTTATATTTTGATGTTTAATTTGTAATGTAATTATTTTTAAAGAATTTTATTTTATTTTTTTGGAAAAAAAACTATATTCTATTACTAGGAGTAAAACAGTCGGTTTTGACTTTCGGTTATATTTGACTGTGACTAAATTGATGATTTTAAGATAATTAGGGGACAAACTAAAATTACAAACATAAGGACCAAAATAACATTATTGTCATGTACATTTAGAGAGGACCCCAGTTTGGTTCGGTTCCGGTTCGTGGTTCCGAACTGCTGGTTTCGGTTTCGGTTTCGGTTTCGATTCTGAGGGAACTAGAATCGGAATTGGAACCGGAACCTCGTGGAGGAAGGTTTCGGTTCCGATTCCAACGGTTTATTTATTTATTTTATTTTTAATTTTATTAAAAAAACCCAATCACCCATACATACCCATTTCCCAACCCATATCACAAATCCCAAATCACCTTCATGCTCATCGATTATCATCTATTTATCTCTCTCTCACAGGACTCTTACGGATATCAATCCAACTCTAACTCAGACTTGAAATCCAACTCCAACTCAGACTTTGTTTTATATTATACTGCTATTTTTAATCTTATCACTTGTTGTAATTATCTTTTAGTTTATAGTTATCTTTTAGCTTAATCTTATACTGCAGTAGTTTTAGTTTAACTTCACTTGTTGTCCACGACATGTGTATTTATATATTTTGTAGTTTAATTAGAGTAGATGACAACTACTGTCCACGACATATGTATATATATATATATTTGTTTGATTTGTGAATAATATAACACAGCAGAACAATTGTTCTACAATATCTCCTCATTCAAACATTAATATGGTATCAGAGCACCTCTACTTCTAATTCTATTTTTTTTCATCACGTTTTTTTTATCAGCTCTTCTCCTTCCGCAAAATTTCAACCATGACTGACCCAAAGGATTCCAGTTCAACGAATCCAACTTCTGATTCACAAGGATCCAACGATCTTTTCTCCGCTCAGGGACCCAATGATCTCTTCTTCGTTCATCACTCGGACAATCCCACAGCTGTTCTAGTCTTTCCAAAGTTGTCAGGGGACAACTACAACACTAGATCTCTGACAGGTATTGCACCACAAGCAAATCTGACAAGTATTTCCCTCTCATGTTCCTATAAATCCGTATGGATCATTGACTCAGGAGCGACAAATCATGTGAGCTTATCTTTGAATTTGTTCTCTATTTATTCTACTTGCTCTAAACATTCCACACTTAAACTCCCAGATGGAACGGACCATTTAATTACTCATGTAGGAACTGTCATTCTTTCACCGACATTATGTCTCACAAATGTCTTATTTGTTCCCACTTTTCAATTCAATTTAATTTCCATCAGTGAACTTGTCAAGACCCGAAAAATTTCTGTCTCCTTTTCTAATGATGAATGTGTGTTTCAAGATCTGTTATCGAAGAAGAAGATTGGATTGGGACGCCTACATGAGGGACACTACCATCTTTAAAATCCTGCAACTATCTGCTCTTTTCAAAATTCAGCTCAAAATCAATTGTGGCATTGCCGATTAGGACATGCTTCACCTAGTTGTTTACAACTCTTAGCTAAGCAATTCTCTTTTATTCATTCTTCAAATAATGTTGATTGCATGATATGCCCTCAAGCAAAGCAAACTCGTTTGTGTTTTTCAAATAATTCAATAAAAACTAGTAGACCATTTCAAATGATTCACTATGATATTTGGGGACCTTTTTCATTACCATCACATTCAAATTCTAGATTTTTTTTAACTATCGTTGACGATTTTAGTCGTGCCACATGGATATATTTAATGGCTGTTAAATCTGAAACATCTCACATTTTACAATCATATCTTGCCATGGTTCATACTCAATTTAATTCTCAAATCAAATCTGTTATTTCTGGGGTTGGAGACATAAATGAACATTTTAAAATCCAAGTTGTTCGAACCGACAATGGCACTGAATTTTTATTAAAAAACATGCAGCATTGTTTTTTCATCTAATGGTGTTGTTCATCAACGTAGTTGTGTTGCTACACCACAACAAAATGGTGTAGTCGAACGCAAACACCGTCACCTTCTAAATGTTGCCCGAGCTTTACGTTTTCAAGCCCATCTTCCATTATCTTTTTGGGGAGAATGTGTCCTCACTGCTGCATATCTCATAAATAAACTACCAACTCCTTTATTTAAAGGCAAGTCACCTCATGAGATGTTATTTCAAAAACCACCGATTTTTACTAATATTAGAATTTTTGGTTGCTTATATGTTGCTCGAAACCCTCATGTCACAAATAAATTTGATCGGAAAGGTACACTAGGTGTTTTTGTTGGCTATCCTTACGGCCAAAAAGGATACCGTATATTCGATTTTCAGTCTAAAAAGATTTTTACATCTCGTGATGTCATATTTCATGAACATGTTTTTCCTTTTTAAAATATTTTACCCACTCCTTCAAACATGCCGGTTCATACCTTACCCATACATGATGATGACACTTTTAAATTTTCTCCACCCACTTCATCCGTTCCACATGAGACCGAACCTTATGAGGATTCGATTTTATCAGTTGCTTCCCTTGATAATGAGATGTCACCTGATGCCCCTCCAGTTTCGGATTCTTCCCCAGTGTCCACTGGTGCACAACCCAATCCTCCTATTCGATCGGTTCGGTCAAGGCAGCCACCATCATATTTGAAAAACTATCACTGTCCTACTCTCCCTCATGTGGCGAATCTGGTCCAATCTGACTCTAAGGTAACTAAAGTTTCCACCTCTTATCCAATGGCTTTATATGTTTCTGACAGTAATTTCTCTTTATCACATAAAGTTTTTTTGTCCAAGGTTTGTTCTATAGTTGAGCCTAAGTCCTTTTCCCAAGCCATCAAATACCCACATTGGAAAGCGGCAATGACAACTGAAATTGAGGCATTAGAAAAAAATAATACATGGGATCTTGTTTCTTTGCCATCATCAAATAAACTTATTGGGTGTAAATAGGTTTTCAAGGTTAAGTATCATTCTGATGGTTCGATTGAACACTACAAAGCTCGTTTAGTTGCGAAAGGCTACAATCAAATTGAGGGCCTTGATTATCATGATACGTTCGCTCCTGTGGCAAAGTTAGTCACTGTCCGATTATTGCTTTCCATCACTGCTATCAAAGGTTGGGACATTTAACAATTCGATGTTCAAAATGCTTTTCTACAAGGGGATCTGAATGAGACAGTGTACATGACTCTCCTACCTGGGTTTTCAAAAAAGGGGGAGCAACGAGTATGTAAACTCAACAAATCATTATATGGTTTGAAACAGGCTTCAAGGCAATGGTTTGCCAAATTCTCTACCATCTTGACCACATTCGGCTTCACTCAGTCTAATATGTGGTTCCTCTTCTGTGTTTGTTCTTGTTTATGTTGATGACATTATTGTCACAGGAAATGACTCCATTCGAATTCAACAACTGAAAAGTTTTTTGGAACAAAAATTCTACATCAAAGCCTTGGGAAAATTAAAATATTTCCTTGGCATTGAGGTGGCTAGATCACAACAGGGGCTGTTCCTTTCCCAACGTAAATACACTATGGACATTTTGGAGGATGTTGGTGTTACAGGTGGTCGAATTGCCGAGTTCCCCATTGAACAGAACATCAACCTTACGGCTAATTATGGGGTTTTGTTGTCTAAACCGACCACATACCTTCGGTTAGTTGGTCGGCTGCTCTACCTCACTGTCACACGGCCTGACATTAACTTCGCTGTCAACTACCTCAGTCAATTCATGCAATCCCCTCGCTCTTCCCATTTGGATGCGGCTCATCGGGTTCTTCATTACTTAAAAGGTTCTATCAACAAAGGTATTTTGTTATCAGCTTTATGTTCTTTTCATATCTCAGGTTTTTGTGACTCTGATTGGGCCGGTTGCCCCATCACTCGTCGTTCCACTAGTGGTTATTGTACCTTTTTTGGCTCAAGTCCGATTTCTTGGAAGACAAAGAAGCAATCTACGGTCTCTCGTTCTTCCGCTGAAGCCGAATATAGATCAATGGCTTCTCTCACATGTGAACTTCAATGGTTAAAGTATCTTTTGACAGATTTGGGTATCTCCCATACTTCTCCAATGACAATGTTTTGTGACAATCAGGCGGCTATTCACATATCTCAAAATCCAGCGTTCCACGAACGCACAAAACACATTGAGTTAGATTGCCATTTCGTACGTGACAAAATTCAGGACCGGTTATTGATCCCCCGGTACATCCCTTCTTCATCTCAAATTGCCGATGTGTTCACTAAACCAATAAGCAAGGATCTGTTCTCTCGTCTGATACGCAAGTTGGGCGTTCTTGACATTCACTCTCCAACTTGAGGGGGAGTCTCAGGATTCAGGACTCTCAGGACTCTTACGGATATCAATCCAACTCTAACTCAGACTTGAAATCCAACTCCAACTCAAACTCAAACTTGAAATCCAACTCCAACTCAGACTTTGTTTTATATTATACTGCTGTTTTTAATCTTATCACTTGTTGTAATTATCTTTTAGTTTATAGTTATCTTTTAGCTTAATCTTATAATGCAGTAGTTTTAGTTTAACTTCACTTGTTGTCCACGACATGTGTATATATATATTTTGTAGTTTAATTAGAGTAGATGACAACTACTGTCCACGACATATGTATATATATATATATATATATTTGTTTGATTCGTGAATCATATAACACAGCAGAACAATTGTTCTATAATATCTCCTCATTCAAACATTAATACTCTCTCTCTCTCTCTCTCTCTCACAAATCAACCCTGAATCACCCACTACCGCCCGTGAAATTGGCCATCATCACCAACACCCAAACATTTTCTTCTTCTCTCAACCAGATTCAAATTGGGAAAAAAACAAACAAAAAAACAAAAAACAAAATACAAAATCAAACAAAAAGATTGAAATCGGTCATCATCACCATCTTCTACTTTCTTCTTCGTCTTCCTCAGCTTCTTTCTGTTTTGCTTGGAGAGAGAGAGAGAGAGAGAGAGAGAGATGAGGAGATTGGGGGTGGTGGTCGACTGGTCGGTGGATGTGTGTGATTGAGTTTAGTTGGTGGTGGATTTTGGGTTTGTGGTGGTGTGTGTACTTGACTAGTTTGGAAGAGTTTTAAACTTTGAATGGATGGATGATTGGATGGTGGTGGAGATCCATAGCCACAGATCCACCTTGATCTTGCTTTTTTTTTTTCTTTTTTTTTTCGATTTAAAAAAGTTTAAAAAAAAAATTGGTGGAACTGTCGGTTCCACTCTGGTTTTTGAAATTGGAGAACCGGAACCTTATGGGTTCCAGTTTTCGGTCCGATTTCGGTTCTTGAACTGGATTTTCAGTTTTGGGAGGGCCGGTTCAGGTTTGGTTCCATGGTTAAAACCCTCCATATACATGTGTCAAAGTATAGTATAACAACATTTATCACAAGTTGAAGGAGAAATAAGTGATTAAGGGACTAAATTGACAACTTTATGATAACCAGTGGATACCGAAACAAAAACACAAATATAAGAACTAAAGTGAAATTTATTACAAAATTTGAAAAAATAAAATAAATTTGGGGGGGGGGGGGGTGGTTTCAAATATAGCCACTGTTAAGATGCCAAAACCACATATAGCCACAAGTTATTAAAAAACCAATTCTGACCACTTTATTGTATTTAAATACCTGATCTTACAATTTTACCCCTATTCAATTCTTCTGACCTGACATCTAATTGTTCTACTAAAAGACTAAATTACCCTTGTTATAGAATCTCGGTTCAAAAGACAAAACGGAAATGGAAAGGCACCGTCTGAGTAAATCTGGTGCCGAAATGACGTGGCAACACTCTCATCCATTCATTTAGATTGTATTGGATTTGCTTGATTTAAATGAATGGATGAAAGTATTGCCACATCATTTGGACACCAAATTTGGGCAAAGTAGCATTACTCATATAAAAATACATGATAACCCATGTTGGTAATTGAATAGATAAATCTATTCCACATCATAATTCACCATGATAATCAAAATTCTTTTATAAGATATTGGAAGAAACCAATCGGAAGATATATTTATTGAACCATTCAATAATAGGCTGTGCATAGTTACTTTGTTGATCAACTTCTTCACATCCATTGGACCTGGCATGTGTTACCACTGAAAAGTTGATCCAATGTTTTCTAAGCTTGTTTGATTGAAATGTTCGTTGCCGAAGGCAAAAGTAATTGAGGACATAAGGGAGTGAAACTTTTGAAATGCGTTTCGTAAGTCTAGGAAGTCAATGCAGGTAGGCAAGAGCAGTTCTGGTCTACGATTTATGGGTGTATATACTCTTTTCCTTCCCATTAAGAAAGAGTCCCACTCAGAGACTGAATCAAGAGACATGTCCTAGCTTTGATAATAGGAATTGGAACTTCTTTGATTGATTCATCGGATCTCGAATCGAACCTTGTGCTTTGCTTCTTCAATGCGCCTTGGTCGGAGATGTAGGAATTGGAAATTCTTTGATTGATTCATCAGAGCTCGAATCGAACCTTGAGCTTTGCTTGCACTTTGCTTGAAGAAATTTCCGATTTATAAGCATCTCTTATTTTTGTTTTTGACTTGTATTGTATGATCATTTTTAAGAGCTTTTTTTTTAACATCAATTGAATAACTTTCATATACAGGAAATCAATCACTCATTAAAACATTTATAGTCCTTACTTTAGCAGAATTCTACGATTGATTTACTTCAAATTAATAACCGAAAAAATAAAAATAAAAGAAAGACATTATATAGAGTTAAAATTACATTTCTTTGAACATAAATATACATGTTACTGAATATTCACAGTAAATACAAGATGTATTGGAAAAATTAGGTGTACAAAAATGGATACTTCTAACTCACTGTGAGGATTAGCTTTCAGAATCCTCGTTACTAGAATGATCAAATTCTGTACTGTCCATGGAGCTATCAATGGCTTGAGGCTTGGAATAAGAATTCTCGCTATCAGGGTAAGCATCTGCTTCCCCGTTCCCTAAGGAACCATCAGTAGGTTGAGATTTGATGAGATCTTCGTCCAGGAGACCAGATTCAAATCTTCGGCGTTTTTCAATCTTATCTGCAACTTTCTGATCAAATTCTTCATCGGAACAAGCTAACATGTAACGCAGTTTAAAGTTAACCTGGTTTTCTACCATTACTTTGTGCCTTGGAATTATTCGATCTTCAAGAGAATAGCTGAAAAACCTGCAAAAGATTTCACCTCCATCAGACAGTATCCAAGAAAATGAAAAGGAGAAAAAAGATTTAAATTAGAAATAACATTTTGATTTCATAAAAATACGTCCGCAATAGTTCATTTGGATAATAAGCTGAAAGTAGCTAATTCACAAAACCTTTCTCATTGTATCAGAATGAATCTTACGAAAAATGAGTAGCTAAATTATCAAGCTGATTTAATTTGATATACAAAAATAAATAAAAAATACGGCGTACTAAAAAAAAGGTGAGCTCCATGATGTAAATTACCTTGGAAACTCAATAAGATCCTGCAAAGGCCGGACCATGGTTCTCCGTAGATAACGATACTTCGGGCGAAGTAGATCGATATTGTAACGCAGTAGCATGGGAAAATCAGCAATCATCTCTCCCAGTTGCTGAATCCTTATGCCAAGAGACAGAAAATATTTCACATTAACATCAAGCTTATTTCCAATGCTGCATCCCATGAGCTCTGGTCCCAAAGCTACACATTTCCCAATATCCGTTTCGCTGACTCCAGCTCTGGTCATCAAGAATATGACCTGTATGACATTCGAAATTCGCAGTTTATGATACGTTGATATTGTTCTGAGAGCCAAACTACCTCCTATATATATCTTGATTCTAAAATCATCCCCAATTTATAAATTTTGCCAAAGGAGCGATGACTACTGATATTTTCGAAGATCCATAAAACAAAGCAAACAAACATTCGGTTAAATAACTCTTTCAACAGAAGGGTCTTCAAATAAATGCACTCAAATCAAATGTGATTCAGAGTTCCCTTCACTGTTTTTCTTTGATTTCCAAAATCCCCCAAAACTTTTTTTGTTCTCAGGGAGACTAAGAACGGCTGTGGAACCCTACAACCTTGGTATTCACGAAACGTTTAAGATATTATATATTCTAGGTAGATGGTAGGTGGCCCTAAGGGGGATTTCAACAACCCTTTGTTCAGAGAATTTCCTTCATGGTCGTGACTCTTAACATGAAATGAACTGTTGGCATAAAACCAATGAAATTTCTTGCTCTGATATTACCACAAACTCCTCTACTAATGAGGTCCTATACATACAAAGCGATAAATTTAAAGGCAGCTTAACAAAGAAAAAAAAAAAACCACATTGTGTCTCAGTTCAGATCTTGGAAAGAATAAGCGAGGGAAAAAAATCGATCACAAATCATGTTTGAGTCTTACATAAATTTATAATTTTTAGTAAACATTCCACATACTTATCATACACTTAACACAGAAAATTAATAGAATGATATGACTATCTCAACATGCTATAGGGGGCAAGATACAAAGGCAAAAAGGATCACTGTAAACTATGCAATGGAAGGAAATACAGTGGAAAAGAACAAACCACTGGCCGGATTTTCTTGTATAGGCTGTATGTTAATAAAGGAGGAAACTTTACGAGCATGTTGGCAATGCCATCGTCTCGAACACCTATATCCCGGAAAAATTGCACCTTCCAAAATGAAAAATATATCTCTAAGTATCAATATTCACATTATAAAGAATGAGAGCAGCATTGAAAGAATACAATATTTACATTTCGGTTTCATGTTAGATGACTAATTAAACCAAGCAATTACAAAAAACTAATTCTCAGGGGAGAGAGCAGAAAGATGAAAATCGAGATTATGGCAGGGAATCCAAATTGGGAACAGAGAAAAAGAGTAACGAGAAAATAAAAATAAATAAAACTGAACTAGATTGTACACAATGTTTTTGCAAAATGAAATTCTGAACAAGATTCAGGAATATATGACAGTCCAACCATCAATGTACCTTCGGAACAATAGTCGCTTCTAAATCAACACAGAAAACCATGGGTTTAATGATAAGCATTCTCCTCATACCATCTCGGGAAATTCCAAGGTAGTATAAATACTTAACAAGAGGCTTCCATCTTTCTTCGATACTACAACCCATCAACTGTGGCTTAAATGCTAGTAGTCTCCCAACATTTTCAGTCGAAAGGCCAAATTCCTTCATATAAGTAACCTATATGACAAACAATAGCAACTCCCTTTACAATCACAATCGAAAAATAAATACTCAAGGAATGCATCTCACAAAGCATTTTCCAAATAAAACGAGTAAAATACTTGTATAACTACTAAAAGAGCGTGGACAGAGTCAGAATTTCGGATACCTTTTGGTTCATCTCTTCCATACTGAAAAAGCCAAGAACTCTAGGGTAATCAAAGACCATCGTGCCAAAATCCCGTTCATTCATACCCATATCCATGTAAAAAGCCACGCGTGATTTCACTTCTTCAATGCTATAACACAACAACTGAGGACATCGGCTCATGACATAACCCATCCAATCCCTCCTCACTCCTTTACTCTCTAAATAATCCACAATCTCATCCAATTCTTCATTGCTTCGATCCAAAATGTTACCTCCGGACTTCAAAAACGCAACCCCAAGAAACTCACCCTTCACATGAACCGATTTCAACCAGTCAGCAAGACGTCTAATGGACTCAAGATTCCCTCTTGACATACATATCAGCTTAGTAATTCGAGGATACGACAAATTATTGTGTTTCAACCACCTGTATAGAACTCAGTTACCAAACAATCTATACCATATAAGAACTCAGTCATGCATATCAGTTCAACGATCAACATTATAATCAAATTTCATTCAATCAATAAAAACAAGTAAAAAAATTGAAGAATACACAAACCCAGTTCACACAAACAAAAACCCAATAACCAGCTTCAAAATTTTACCAAAACAAATCGAAAACAAAGGAAAAGAAAAATAACAATTACAAGTCTTTGATACCTTATAAGTGGCACAACATTGGAGTCATCAATAACATGTTTAGCTCTAACATTGAATGTAGAATCTGAGAACTCGGGCAATTTCTTCAAAGCTGCAGCTTTGATCATGACATGATCGATAAAATCAGCCAATCTTTGAGTGACATTTGTCGAATACGTGATTCCAAACTTGCCCTTCTTCATCGCTTGCTTGAATATCTCAGCCGTCACTTTCCTTCGAATCTCTAACGCCTTCATTATCATCTCCTCGTCAACAACGTCGTCATTTTGATCATTGCCATCGTCGTAGCTTCTGTTTTCGATGATTTTGTTGGGTTTTATTTTGAAGAGCGTTTGAAGAGGTTGTGATAGAGAGTCGTTGGCGTCGTAGATTGAGCCCGGGAATTGCGGTGGTCGCTTGGCGACGAGAGACATTTCGAGGAGCTTGACTTTTTCTTCCGGTGGGATGACGTCATGCTGATCTTCTTGTTGTTGTTTGAAGTCGGATTCTTGGTTTGACAGGTGGCGGAGGAGGAGAGCGGTGGACTTGGAGTTGTGCTGGCGGAGGATGATGGAGTCATGTGCGGCGGTGTTTTGTTGGTTGTGGGGAGAGGAGGAAGTGGCAACAACGGCGGTGGTACGTCGAAGGAGGAGGGGGAAAAGCAGACTGCGGTGGTGGTACGGCGGAGATGACACCGATGACAGCATTTTGTTTTTGTGTTTCGAGCAACGGATAGAGTGGTAGTGGAAAACAGTGTAATTCATCTTTGTTAACTGCTTTTTGTATACAATATATAAATTAGATGGACGAAATGAGGCATCTAAGGTCCCATGGTCTAGTGGTTAGGACATTAGACTCTGAATCTAGTAACCCGAGTTCAAATCTCGGTGGGACCTTAATTTTTTTTTTTCCTCCTCTTAGGTGGTGTTTAACCAACCGAATCGGGTTTAAATCATCGGTTAGGAAGCAAGTATACAAAAGGTGGGATGTAAAGCATTTTCAAATCTCAAGAACTTTATTTTTTGGGATACAAATACAAAAAAGATGAGATGTCTAGGATTTCTAAAATCTTTTTTAAGACTCGATCTTGCTTAAAAGCCTTGTCCCGAGCTTTTTAAGGACTCGGCCATACCTATGAAACCTTGATAGTCAAGCCCGATCATCCCAACCACAGGACTTGGATGTAGGGCGTAAGCAAAGCCATGTCGGGTGAGAGATTGACACCTCTGCAAGAGAGTAACACAGAGAGCACATAGACACTTGTTTAAAAGGAACATAGATAGCAACTATGATAATCCAGAAATGAAACTTTTTTTTGTATAATCTTTCATGTCACTTTTTATTGCTGCTCTTTTTTTTTCTCTCGTTTGAATTGATATTAGAATCTCATTTCCAATGAAGAAGTCCTTGAAAATTACAATATACATGGCCACAAAAGATAACCCACAAACAACTAACCAACCATCAATTACACATAAAAAAATTGTTGCTTGTTTTCACCCAAAAAAAAAACAAGCTTTCAAACAAATAGCAACTCTCTTCCCTGAGACAAGATCTTCATCAAAGCTTCGTATCATTTTCCGGTTCCTTGAAGATATGTAATGTGTGCCTCCTGAAACAACCCCATACAAATACAAAAAAAAAAAAAAAAAAATGACTTGAAATCTCCCAGTTACCTCCAGAGAAGAACTCGCTGGAGTACCACAACCAAGCAGGCACTCGAAATGGGAAAGCCTGCTGTATTATTAACAAAGAATCAATAACAATCAACCTTTCTTCTATTAGTCCTGGTCTTGTCTCTCTACATCTTGAGTGTCGGATGGTTCCGGGAATATATCTCTAGAATGCCGTCTACGCGAGGATGAATGTTCACCTGCACCATTATTATTATGTGCACTTCCCTGGGAACCTGTCGTTCCTGATTGTTTAAAACTACTAGCTCCTTCTGCTTTTGAAGCAGAGGCTCCGGCTACATCAGATGAGCTGTGGCGCCAACTACCAAAAACAGCAGCATTCCATGACCCTCTTGATGAGGTGGTTCTAAGCCTTGCAGAGCCGGTATTCTCTTCTCTTACTACCTTTAACGGATTCTCCAACGCCTTGAGGATGTATCTCATAAGGGGTCGCCTTGAAGGCTTTGGATTAAGACAAGACCTTGCAACAATAGCCATTGCCCACACTTCCTCTAGTAGATCCTCGTCGATAATCAGAGATTGATCCACAATCTTGATCACAAGTTCCTTGTCGTATATACTGATGTATGGTAATGTCTGTTCTAATGTTTCCTTCATTTGGGCATCATTGGACGCGCTAATGCCCAACTTACCGGTTACCAGCTCAAGTAATACCTTTCCAAAGCAGTATACATCGTAGGCACATGTCGATGTTATCGAACCTGGCCAATTTTCAAATGAGAATCACATATCAGAAACAACATTCAAATCAGATGAAAATATTAATTTTTCTAAACTAAATGGATTGAAGTCCCCTCTGGCAAATCTGTGGCCGACAACTTTAGGCTTCAAGCATCTGCCTTTACAAAAGACTTATCAAGAAAAAAATGAAAAATCACACTTGAGCAGTTGCCACTTGCCAAGCAATTTGAGTTCTTAAGAGGACAAGAAGGAAGGTAATGAGTGACTCCATATATCTAAGCAATACACAACGTGCTTGATGTGGGTGAAGAATATAGTCTTTTAGCAGGATCTGTAAATATACCATAGTAGTTTTCGGATTTTATTCTATCGAAATCAGCAGCTTGAACCTAAGTGGTTGAAAAGAAAGTTGACATGAAAAATTTGAAGAGTAACATTACAACTAAATCTAAACGTACCAGAAGCGCCTTGTTCAGATGACCTGCACACGGTAAAGATAAAACATTTATTATAACCTCCACCAATGGTTCTATAACAAATTATTTACATTATATTTAAATCATACTAAGCTTAATACAATGAAATTATTTTTTTCCATGCTTCCAATTATCAGAATTTACATCAATAAGGGCTGCAAGTCACAAGATTCAAGTAAGAAATTTCAATGAAACTAAAGGAAGCACATATCTGAATTTGTTTAAATAATGTAATTAGCATAATTATACAGATGAATACTCATTAGGCTTCACAAATTCGTATTTATCACAACTGAAAAAAATTGGAGGCAAAACTACAAGAAATCCGATCGTAAGGACAGTAATAGGTATAAATCCAAAAAAATCAGTAACAATACTAACACTAAATGTAGTATTGATCATGAACAGTCAGTCTTAAAACATCCAAACAAAGAACAACTTCCACCGAAACACTTACTGTGGCAACCGCAAGAACCTCGTTATCCTGCTTTGATGAGAATCGCCTTCTTGAGCACAGACCTCACTCAAGCTCCCTAACCGTACTTCAAATTTGTCATCAAGAAGTATACTGCTTGCTTGAACATCTCTTCAAGGATACAAAGAGAACCATGTTATTATTATACATCATAATAAAAAAGAAATCGTATATCTCGAAAAAAAGAGTTCTGCTGCAGATACTCAAAATTCGCTTCATGTGACCTTTCAACCTAAAATTTTACTTGATCAACCTCAACTATGTTCATAACAGTATCTTTCCAGATACCACAACCGGTTATAACTTTTGGTCATCTTTCTAAACAACTAAAGATTGTTTAAATCAAATTTTGAGAAACGGGAATGGTTTATCTTTTATTGTTGGAAGGAAGTCTTCATAAAACAAAATACAACTTTTTCTCTACTCTTAAGAAGGAAATGTGCTCCTTGAGAAATGCAGTTTTTGCAAATTATGCAACTATAGATAATTACTTTAGACCTATATATTAATATAAATTGAAAATACAACGTTAGAAGTTCAGATTGACTCGATTGATTAAGAGTTTATCAAGTAGACAAAGCACTATGAGTCTTTTGAAAATGAAGATTCAACATTACACCAAAATAATTGCCTAACTCACTATTGTAAGAAGAAAACTAGCACAAGGATAATAAAACAAAACAATAAGAAATGAAATAATGAAGGATAACAAGAAACAAGTCCTGGAAGTACCTGTGAACAAGAGGCGGTGTACATTCATGATGCAGATAACATAGTGCTTCTGCAGCTCCTGAGGCGATTTTCAATCTCGTTATCCAATCCAACGACTTTAAATCATCCTCCGTATGGGTTTTCCTAAACAAGGAACTTGACAAATCGCTATTTCGCATATATTTGTAAACAAGGAACTTCTCGTTTTCATTCTCTAAGCAATGTCCCACGAGGGGAACCAATCTTGTATGAGAAATCTTACTAAAGATATCCAATTCCAATAGAAATGATTCCTTTTTAATAGACTGCAAGTCAATTCTTTTGATGACCACATGGATCCCGCCTTCTATGAAACCCCTGAAGAGATCTCCTGAGTGGCCGTGTTTTATGAGGTTTGCTTCATTAAAATCACCTGTGGCTACGAGTATCTGCTGATAAGTAAATGATTCCCCTAGAGTAGAAAAGTTAATCGGTATACCAGGTGGTGGTGGACTGGATCCTGCAGGAACTGGCCCTACACCGCCTCTTTGATTTGTAGTCCCATTCTTACGGCAACATAGGACCAGCAGCACCAGCAACACCAAAATAATAAGCAGCCCTCCCCCCAAAGCTGCTGCCAATATAATTATCATTCTGTTCTTCTCAGAGCGTTTTGGTGCAGAAGGTGGTTCGGTGGAATTTGGTTGTCCAAAATTATCAAAACTCAGGCCTATTGCTCTATAGAATGATCCACAATCTGTCAACGTCCTCTGGTGTGAGACATTTCGGAGGCAATTGCTATCAAGAGATGAATCATTATGCACATACTCCGGAACCCTGCCTTGAAAATAATTTCCTGTGAGGTTAATAAAACTAAATCTTCTGAGCAAAGGTGTGAGACTTCCATAAAACATGTTCCGAGAAATATCCAATACTGCAGCAGTCACATTTGCATTCGAGCTCAAATTTGGCAGCATGCCAGTAAAATTGTTGCCAGAAATGTCAAGTAGACGCAATTGCGGCATTGACCACACTGTGTTGGGAAGAGGACCAGTGAAACCATTGTGTCTAAAAACAATAATCTGCAACTGACTAGGAGCTGGAAAAAAATTGGCAGACAAATTCCCACTTAGAAAATTGTTCCCGATCACCATCTTCTGCAAATTCCTCAACCCTCTTAAATCCGGTGGTACTGATCCAGACAAAGAATTCATACTGAGATCAAGGTCAATCAACCCATCAAGATCCCCAAGCTGTGAAGGAATTGAAGAAGCTAAACTATTGTTCGAAACATTCAAATACTGAAGCTTAGAAAGTGTCCCAATGCCAGTAGGAATAGACCCGGTTAGATTATTTGATGAAATGTCAAGACTTGACAAGTTCTTGAGTGACACAAATGAAGCAGGAATGTTTCCGGTAAGCGAATTCTTCGAAAGATCAAGAACCGAAAGGAGTGATAATTGCCCCAAACTCGAAGGAATTGCCCCAGTAAGGCCATTATCAGACAAATACAGACTAGTTAAAGCAGTCAAATTTCCCAAGCTCACAGGAATACGACCACTCACAGAACACGACCGAAGATCCAGCACTTGCAACGACAACAACCCCTGCCCCAACAAATCTGGGATCGAACCAGGAAGCAAGAATCTCGAGGCATTGAACGAGGCCAAATTCGTTAAATTCACAAGAGAATCAACAGCAAATTGTGGGTTCTGTTTTCCAATTCTTGTCCTTCTAAACCCAGAAATGTCAATTCCAACAACACTACCATTCACACATCTTATACCAATCCAAACCAAACAAGGGTCAGCTTTTATTGGCCAATCTCTACCTCTTAGTCCCAGTGAGGATCTGAGTCCAAGTAGAGCTACTCGCTCAGCAAAAGAACTCAGTGGCACCAATTGCTCAAATGTAGAATCAAATAACAACAAGAAGACAAAAACACAACTAAACACACTTCGCTGATCCACCATGGCTCTTATACACACCGTTTAACATGCAATACTAGTATAATCTTCCTCATATTTCATTTTCTTCCTCTAATCAACCTATATGTATTTCTCTTAACTATATTTGACTGTAAATGGAATGAAATATAATAGAATTAGAGATATACCCAGATGACAAAAACACATTTTTTTTTTCTTCCTCTAATAAAAAGAATAAAGTTTCTTCAAAAAAAATCTTACCTTTAATTGTAATTTTTTTGTTTTCTCTGTTTCTTTGGTTTCTGGGTTTCTTCTGTTTCTTCTTCTTCAAGAACTGTTGTGGAGACCAATCTGTTCTCACTGTGTTTTGCTTCTCTTCTCTTCTTTTCTCTTCTCTCTCTACCTACTACTCTCTCTAAATCAGTATCTTCAGTTGACGAAAGAAAGAGAAGAAAAAAATATATAAAAAAATAAAATAAAAATGTGGTGTGATCAGTGATCTATCAATTAAAATAACAATTTTGAAGAGAGAAATGGTGGTCAAGAACAACTGTGTAGTGGACTCACTCTGTCATCTGTAACACAGCTACGCTTTCTGGTACTAAACAAATGAAGAAAAAAAAAATGAAAAAGGCTTGATTTGTAAGCGCTGACAATTCTCTGTTTTGACAATAAAAATTAAAATGGTTAAAAAGAACAAAACTTTCTATTTTTTGGTAAGATAAAAAGATCAAAACTTTAGAGCTGCAAAAGTTGGTGAAATTGAAAGCAATCAAAAGCAAGAAATACAAGAGCCAAGCAAGCCAAAACCCTGAACCGGTGGCTCGGTGGTTGGTCTGACAAAACAGAGACTGGGGTCTGGTTTAGTTTGGTCTGGTTTGGTCCAAAGTCCGGTACCGGTTGTGTTTGACTTCCGGTAATCCCGCTCAAGCCAGCTAAGCTCTAACATAAACTACTGTACTTCCCATTTTTAATATATCAAACTCTCTCTCTGTCTCTTGTCTCTCCAGTGTTTTGTGTGTTTTTTTATTTATTTATTTATTTTTCTTGAAAATAAATTTTTTTTTTTTACCAAGTGAAGGGGTTGGGGTAATTAATAAATAATTTTTGTCTTTTTTTTGTTCTTTTTTTTTTTTTAGAAAGCAAATTAAAAAGCTGAATTTATGTCACTTGACTTTTTAAGGATTTTTTTAATTTGTTTTTTTTATTTTTTTTTTTTAAACAGTTGTAGAAATGGAAGCAATGGAAATCTGTGTCATTTAACACACCATGATACTTTCCTAAATGGGTACATTTATACGGGATTGTGCCTTGTTCATATAGTAATTATACGGTAATAACAAATCATTTTTCAACGTTATTGAGATTGTTTTTATATTGATACATAATTATACAGTAAAAGCAAATCAATTGAATTGACACATTATTTACCTATATGGGATTGTTTTCATATTAATGTAGAATTATATGGTAAAGAAAAATCATTTCAGATATCATTTTGTTTGCATTAATTTTATCAAGAGTAATAGGTTTGTAAAATATTCATTAAAAAGTAACGGTTTTTTTTTTCTCCAAAATATTACACTATTACATAAATTTAGGTTTTTTTTTTTTTTTTTAAAGGGAGTGGGGATAACTCGAACCTACAACCTCATGATATAGGTGTAAGGGATTTATCACCGAACCAATAGATTCTCGTCAAGTAAAGGTAAATTTAGGACTATACGAAGTTGGTCAATGATACACACCCTACACTATTACATTATTGAAGTTGTCAATTGAATACACAACTAACACAGGTTAAATATTTGACACATTATTACAATTATTACTTTTCATCTAGAGTAATAGGTTTGATACATTATTTTGTTTGCATTCATTTTATTGAGAGTAATTGGATTGAATCCCCTCGCAGCGTATTTTCCATGTTTGAAATCCAAAAGTCATATTTTCTTGTTTCTAGAAAATTGTAGAGTTCGATAGGGTTTCAAGGTGGGATTTGAACTCGGATACTTACATGATCAAATAACATATTTTGCATTTGTCTTCAATGGCTGAGAGAATAAATGATTAAATCTAAAGGGATTGTATACAAGGCGGTTACCAAGAAAAGATTTATCAATTGAATGCATTTATTTTGAAAATTATGTCAAATTGAAGCAAATATATATATATATATATATATATATATATATATATATATATTTTTTTTTTTTTTTTTTCTATTATCAGTTCGAACTGATATAAAATATATTAGTTCCTTACATGTGGGCCATTGGATTTAAAAGATGCTTTGACAAGTGCATGCAGCCAAGTTAAAGTATTTAAATCCAATGGTCCACATACAATGAACTGACTTTTGTCAGTTCGAATTGATAATAGAAAAATTGTATATATATATATATATATATATATGGCAGCTAAAGTAATTTTTGTGATAATCTTTGTTTTTACTTCCTATTTACAATAATTGATGGGTATAATTGTTTTTTATTTTTTTTTTACCTACTTAACAAATTCAACAACCAATTCTATAAAACAAATCATGAAATTAATTAATTCCCAAAATTAAAATGATTAAAATGGTAAAAATCCTACTGTTATACAATGTATTTACAGCAGTATATTTGGTGTGTCACAGTGCATGAACTTTTTTTATTATTTTATTTATTTATTTATTTTCCATTTTTAATGCAATTAATCGAACCTGGGATATTATCGTAATTAATGAATTTATTTGTGTGCCAATTGATTGGTCTCACATCGCCTTTTAAATGACAATGGTTGAAATTCTTTACTCTTCAAAATTCAGTGCCATTATTTTCATATAGATGTCTTTTTCTTTAAAAATTCCTTCTAAAAATTATTTTATAAATTTTTATTTTATTTTTTTGTGTCTTTATTTTTCTGTCATTGTTTAATGTGCATTTGAATTGGTGCTGATTCTCATATATACATAGTGCCCACTCATTTTATAGGAAATTGCAGTATATTTTTGTTTTTCCAAACAATGTTTTTCTAATCTCTACCAATTTTATTTTTATATTTTAATTTCAATATCTCTTTTATAACAATAAGAGATCTAGCTAATATTCACAGCAGATTTGAACTTTCTTGAGTTATAAAAATCTTCTAAATTTGACAATAATATTTAATATTTAATATTTAATTAATTTTTTTAATAATTCAATTTAAACATTATAAATCACACATATATATTTACAGTTAATTGAAAAATTCAATAAATTACATTTATTCTCTTAAAAGAGAGATAAAAAGCTATGACCTAACGAGGGGCCCATAAACCTACTTTTGTTCAAGTAAAATCTCATATGTAACACATGAACTTGATGGAAAAAAAAAGCTGGTGAAATATCTAGTTATGTAAGTTGTCGTGAGATCAAATTCTTAAAAAAATATATATATAGAAATTTAAAAAAAAAATGACACCTAATGAGTTAGAAATTTACCTAGATTAAACATTATTTTTGTTGTAACAAATAATATATTAATTAATGTTATATAATAAACGTATGGTAGGACCTGAACCTCACTGCAGTAAATGGGTAGGTGCACACCGATTGAGCTAAGAGTTAATGTACAAAAATTATGAATTTCACTCTTTTAAACAATAGTTAAATTTACATCATTAAATATTTATACTAGTATTAAAAATAAACTTGCTTAATTTGAATAAGTTTTTCTTTTTATTCAGATTAATTTTTGAATAGTTGTGGAGTACTGTAGTAAGGGGAATGATATCTACCTTTCTCATTTACCTTTCCCATTTGCCTTTCCCACTTATTGTTTGACACGTATACACTTTTTCATTTAATAAAAAACTCTCACTTTTTGTTACAAAGCTTGTTTATGTATTTACCCATGATGATTGCTTCTATCATTTAATTAATAATGGGTAAATACGTAAACAAACTTTGTAACAAAAAGTTAGAGCTTTTTATTAAATGAAAAAGTGTATACGTGTCAAACAATGAGTGGGAAAGACAGATGGGAAAGGTAGATAGCATTCCTCCTGTAGTAATGCCTTGATGGGGTATAGGGAGAAAAACAAAAATATTTGCTATAATTAATTGTAGTACAGACATAATTTATTGACATTTATTTTAATTACATTTCTACTTTTGAGACCAATAAAAGTTATGAACTTATAACAGGAAAAGGTCATTCAACCGAGAGATTCGAGTTTCATATTTGTTTATTAAACCGTATAGTGTAGAGAGACTCCTTTTATGTTGTATTTATTTCTTCAAATCTCGACAGTCCCCTCACATGAAACAGCATTCCAGGCTGACCCAATTAGTATAAGAGATTTTTTTGTTTTAAAGCCCATTCAACTCCTTGTTTTTCTTTATGTTTTGACTTGAAAATTTTATTGGTAAAAGACACTTTTTTTTAGATTGAAATTTTGTATTTAAATTCCACTTAATTTTGTTTGAATTCATTAAAATTAATCCTGACTGATTTGATTTGATAAGCCAATATGGGCGTAACTCAGCTGGTAGATGGACAAGCTAAGAGCTTGGGCACATGACTCCTAGAGATCAGCGGCTCGAATCCTATCAATGACGAAAGCTTTTCAAAAAAATATGTAGCCTCGAATGAATTAATAGATATTGTGATTTGATTTGATAAGTTTCAATAACACCTGCAGATAGTATCAAATTCATATATTGTAAATATATATATATATATATATATATATATATATATATATATGTAATTATCATTTCATTTACTGTCTAAATTATTGTTTTCTCTTTGCAATAAAAATCATCATTCCAATCAAATTCCATCCAAATTACATTAAATTGAATGAAATTCTAATACTTTGAATTTCATTTTATATGATTTTAGTTCAAAATATTATCAGATTATTAATTTAAAATGGATTATGAATGATTTTACTTAAAATTCATACCAAATCACCAACCCCATTTAAAATATAAATATTTTTTAAAATTAAATAACATTTATAATATAATCAGATTATATATAATTTCAGTTAAAGATCACATTAAACTATAATGTAATCAGTTATTCTAATATAATGAACCAACAAACATCCTTAATAAAATATGAATTACTTGAATACTGGCTCCACATGATCAATTATTCAAATAACAAAACAAACTCTTTCAAACTTTGAAAATCATTATAAATATTTTCTATAAAAAATAAAAAATAAAACATTTATTAAAAAACACATTTCCCCATGTTAGTCAGTAAAATACCCTATAATTAGATTGAGAGGTCAATGAAATATGTTAAATCCCAAAGTTCGGAGAGATCCTTTTCCGATAGCAGGAATTGTATTACGAGTCGTACTTGTATCTGGTAGCGAAGCCCAACCCCAGGATGCCATCCCCCAAGCCTATAATTTATTAAAAGCTTATTTACATTTTAACCTTTTTTTCTTTTTTTTTTGTTATTTACATTTTTCTATTAAAAATTTAATAGTTTTTCAAATTGCTCTCAATAGATTTCTAAATATGGTTTCACCTCTGTGTTCTAACGATTGATTTCGTTAGGTCTTGACAAGCACCAGGGTTGATTGATGTCATTTAAAAAAGAATTATAGAGTAAAAGAAAAGTAATAAGTGACAATAAAATCATAATTATCACTTAGTTATATACTCATATATAGGTTTGATATAGTTTAATTATTAAAAAAAATAATAATAACAGATGAAGAACAGGAGAAGATTGTGATATGTGAGTACTGTTAGAAAAGGAGACAACAGAGGATATAGTGGAGGTCAAACACTTATGGTGGTCAAACACTTTTTCTTTTTCTTTTTTTCTGAACAGTGAGCCTCTCTGTTTTTGTGCTGCACACAGTTTGCAACATCAACAGACAATACTCAATAGTAGAAGATCGAAAAGACAACACAACATTAAATTAAATACATTTTTTTTTATAAAAAAAAATGAGAAGAAATAAGTGGGAAGTACTGTAGCCATGTATAAAGATAACGAAGCTAATAAGAAGTATTTCTGGGAAGGAAAAAAAAAACATTTTGAGTGGTATAAACTACTCACATGCAAAAGTAGGTTGTATTTCTTTAGAAAAAAATATAAATAAAACTTAATATAAGAGGGGATTTTCTTAATATTTTCTTGAATTATTGAAATGAGACCTAAGAAAGAATAATAATAATAATAATAATAATAATAATAATACAACTTATTTTTACAATAATGTTATTTGGTAGCGTAATGTTTGTTATCTAAACCCTTAATTATATCAACTTGGTATCTTATTAATAATTAATGTATATTCATTTGTTAATCCACACGTCACTGACTGGATGAAAGGTTAGATATAGAGTTGAATAATGTTAGCAATAGATAAGAAGTTGAAGTTCAACACAAATTTTGTAACATCCATCTATTCTAAATAATGACATTTGTATAGATAACCTTTTACCATATATTATGATTAAAATTGTATATGAAAAACCAATAAGTACACAATGTTATCTTTTAACGACTTATAAGTTATAAGAATATGAATTCCATTTCGTAAAAACAAATACTTAATTTATGCTCTCTTTTTTTCGTGTGGGATCGACTTTTAAATATAAAAATACAGTATTTGAAATCTTATATATATACAGTTTTTATCTCCTTAGAACGAACTGATTTTATTTATATCAGTTCCACAACTATCAACCATTAGATTCACATACTTCAACTTAGTCAAAGTCTTCTTAAACTTAATCAATGACTCACAAGTCTCTTCATAATCTTAAAAGTTCAATTCGATCATGATGAGAGAAAAACTATATATATATAGAGAGTAATTTTCCAATGATAACTTTTACAAGACACACTTTAAGCACTTTTGATGAAATTGCATGTAATTAAATGTTTTTCGATGAGATTTTTTGTATGCATCCTAAGAAAATTAAAATACGCATTTGGTAAAAATTTGGAAATTTTGTGGCTTTGAGAACTATTTTTTTCTTATATTTTCCTATTTTTAAATGTTTTATCTTCAAAAAAATCTGAAAAAATTAGTTCTTGCACCTGAAACTTTTTCAATTTTTTTTTCCATAAATGTATTTCAATGTTTTCACCATCCATATAAAAAATCAAATCAAGATTCAATATATTTCATACGATTTCATCAAAAGTGCTTAAAATGTGCATTATAAAAAATCCTCATTAGAAAATTACTCTCTCTCTCTCTCTCTCTCTCTCTCTCTCTCTCTCTCTCTCTCTCTCTCTCTCTCTCTCTCTCTCTCTCTCTCTCTCTCTCTCTCTCTCTCTCTCTCTCTCTCTATATATATATATATATATATATATATATATATATATATATATATATATATGAAACTTTTCTCCTAAGTGCGCATTGATAAATATATATATCAGTGTCTTGTATGTAAGCCATTAGATTCAACTATTTTGACTCAGTCTGCATGCACGTATCCATACTTATTCATAATCTAGAAAAGGAATATATATATATATGTATATATATATATGGGTATCGATATTGACACCCATAAATATGATAAGCACACCCATATTTTAATAAAAAAAATTAATTACAAAAATATTCCAATAGGAATTTACCAATAAAGACAAATTAGTTTAATTAAAAATAAACAAAATACTATGTACACCCATTAATCACACCCATATCTTCAACTATGACACTTAAAAAAACAAAACAAAACCCTAATTCTATTTCAAGTAACATCAAATATTCTGAAGTCATGCAATTGTCACTGCTCTTTTTGTCAAGCTAATTTTCCATCATTGTTTCTCGTTCTTGTTTCATACAGATTAAACAGATGCAACGGGATGCAGCCTATGATTTTGCTAAGCATTTAAAGAGCTTACATGAGTCGGCATTTGCCTATGAAAGTTTCTGTTCAAGTTGCTTCAATTCTGAGAAAATTTGTAAAGAGTGGGCTTATGTTCAAAGTCAACATGCCACCATTGAGTTTGTTTGGCAACAAAAGCTACGATCTCACCTTGTACTTTACCTTTTTCAAAGCTTGAGACTATATTTATTTTAATTATTTTAATTTTTTTTGTGAATTTGCAGCAACTATTGGATAGTTTGCATACCTTGTTGAGTTGTTGGTGGAGGAGTTATCGTTGTTGAGAACAGTTGAAAAGACTCATAGTAATTGTTGTCAAAGTGTGAGCGCTACAACACAAAAAGTTATTGCTTTCATTGAGAGATTCGCTCCTACTATACAGAAATCTAAGGTGCACATCATGCATTATTCATCTTGTCGTCATTTGAATGTCATGGGAGGTGTTTGCTTATTTTCTTAGAAATTCTGTTTCTGGATTTACCTTGTTTGAATTCTGTTGATGGCTCCGAGGAAAGATATGTGTGAATCAGAAATGCAGGATGGTCAAGCTAGCCTCCTATTCCTGAATATGCAATACGTTATTAATTTCTATCATCGAAACCTCAAAAGTGTTGTTTTGTCAAATTAATGATTATTATCGAAACCTCAAATGAATTCCTTCAAATTAATGGTTATTATCGAAACCAAAATGTATATAAAAATTGAGTGTGTTAATAACTTAAGAAGGTTTATAAATAAATTATATTAAAATGAAAACATTCATTTAAATAAGGGTACTATTAGCATTAAGATGGATGTTTATAGTAATGTTTTAATTTTAAATTTTAGACATATGTGTACTTATAAATATGAGTGTACTTATCATATATATAGCTATATAGGGTGCGGATATTAATATCCATAAATATGATAAGTACACTCATATTTATGGATATTAATATCCGCACCCTATATGGCTATATATATAATGACAAGGTAGGTATGGAATAGTGTAATTGTGTTACTAGATTTGGACCAAGTCCTTTGTAAAAAGGGCTTTTTAAATTTTTATATAAAATTGTGTGAATTATATAATTGGAAGTCAGTCAACTACTACTTGATGCTTAGGTGTGCCACGCCACTGCCACTTGCCTTCTCCCTCCAAATGTCGGCTGCCTTCAATTCACCATCTACACTACTTTCCTCTTATTATTATTATTATTATTATTTTCTCATTTCACTTTCTTTCTCTTTATAATTGACTGTTGAATAACAAAAAAGATATTTATATTAATTTTCTGATAAATTGTAATTATTTCTCTTAAGATTATCTAATTACATACACACTTGTCTAATTAATAAAACAATAAATAAATAAAGGGTTTTTTTTTTCTTAAATTTTATTAGAGCTTAAGGACAACATTTGATTTTTTTTTTTTTTTGATAAGATTTATGATATTTGATTATTTGTAATTTTAAGAGATTTTTTTTTTTTGAATTTTATGATCTATAAAAGAAAAAAAAATTAAAGAAAATTTTCTCTTAAAAAAACAAATAATATAATATGCAAATTAAAGTGGGTTCACGTCAGATGTGTTAGTTTATATGTCTTTTTCACTATACTATTCAATCAAAACCAGAAACAATTCAAACAAGGAATACAAAAGTCTTGTTTTAGGCAGCAGAAGAGACCAATTATCATGTTGTAAGTTTCTTCCTTTGTTTAAATTCAGCAATGTATTATACTACCGCTTTACGTAAAATGGTTGGACACTTTCCGTTCACTTCTATGATAGTGGTTCGAGTCTTATTTTTACTAATTAAATCATAAAATAAGAGGGGACATTTCCCCTATATTAGAAGTTACATTATGAGTCTTCTTTGTCAAATCCTGACAAACCCTAATCCGACTGGTGTCAAATAAAAAAAAATTAATAATAATTCAGCTGTCATATTCACAGAATGAATGTAAGTACTGTTTCACCCATTTTTTTTAATCAAATTTACCTTCCTTTAAAGTAAATTTAAAAAAAAAAAATTGTTGTTGAAACTGTTTGTCTTACAGTGTCAGACAAGTAATGTTAAATAGAATTTTGAGAACAAATTAAAGAAACTATAAATATATGTGGCCCCAAGCTCCTTTTGTTTTTATGACTTGTGAGGAATTTGCAATTACTACCAATAGATGATTCAATGAAAAATAAATACATATTTCCCTACATAATAAATGTACACTAATCGTAAATTCAGATATCTTTAATTTAAATTCAACATGACACAAAAACATCTTAATTTAAACTATATAGTTTACAAATGACTTGATTTTTAAAAGGAAAAACCAAATTTAGAGAAATTACCTCAAATTCAATATCAATAATAACGTGGGTTCTAACTAGACCTGGCACGGTTCCGGTTGGAACCGCCGGAACCGGAACCGGAACCGAAAAAACCGGAACCGGAACCTGAACCGGCGGAGACCGGTTCCGGTTCCGGTTCCGGTTCAAGAGTTTGGTCGAACCGCCGGTTCGAACCGGACTAATTTCTCTCCAACACTCTCTCAACTCTCAACTCTCAAGTGATAAGTCTCTCAATCTCCAAGTTTCCAAGGTTTTTAATATTTATTTCATTTTTTAATTATTTTATTTGAAATTAATTTTATTTCCAATTTCCAATTTATTTTATTTGCAATTTATTTTATTCCCAATATATTTTATTTTCAATTAATTTTATATCCAATTTATTTTATTTGCAATTTATTTGATTTCTAAATTCCAATATATTTTATTTTCAATTAATTTTATATCCAATTTATTTTATTTGTAATTTATTTTATTTTCAATTAATTTTATTTCCAATTTATTTTATTTGCAATTTATCTTATTTCCAATTTATTTAATTTCCAATTAGTCAATTATTCTTCTAAGTTCTAAGTTTCCAAGTTTCGAATCCAAATTTTTTTTTAAATGGCAAGTGGAAGTGGTGGAAATGGAAGGGGTCACGGCTGTGACGGTCCTAGGCGTTCGATTTCAATGAAAGGTAAGGGTACTATGATCAATAATCTCGATCATAACAACCCCACCTATCATGAATATCTGCAACGTCGGACCTATGCTGAAGACCTAGGCCTAAATATTCCTGATCCCCCTTTTACAATTTATGAACCCGATCCCAATGAAACCACCCCCAACAATTTGACAAGCCAGTCAGAAAATATGCCTGATATTGATACACCTCCGGATTTTGGTTTTGATACACCGGAAGTGGATCTAGAAAGGGAGGAAGATCTGATACAGAAGCAGAACAAATATGATCTCTTCGTCAAACATATGAAGAAAATTAGGAATGAAGATGGAAGCTTTACAGCAGCTTGCAATTACTGCAACAAAGTATATAAATGGAGCAAATCCGGAGGATATGGCACTTATTGGAAGCATATTGAAGTCAAACATCCAGACGCAGTGGTCAGAATGAGGTCACAAACACAAATTCTCAGGTACGCTACTCCTAACCAACAATTATTTCGTTATAGTGATGAACAAAATAGAGAAGAATTAGCTAGGATGGTAGCAGTAGAACATTTATCATTCAGTTTTGGTGAGAGGGTTGGCTTTATTAACTATTGTCGACGAGCATTAAACCCTGCTGCATGCCGTGTCCCTAGATCCACGCTCACACAAACACTTGAAAAGATTTATGTGAGAGACAAAAAAAAGTTAGAAATTTTTTTTGAAAAATATAATGGTCGTGTTACTGTATGTGCCGACATATGGACTGACCATTGGCAAACGCATTCATACTTGGGTGTCACTTGCCATTTTATGGATAATGCATGGACAATCCAAAAAAGAATTCTTGCTTTTAGAGTTTTTGATGATTCACACAATGCTCAAAATATTTTTAGACAGCTTAGAATTATTTTTTCAGAGTATAGTATTGAAAACAAAATTTTTGCAATTGGTTTTGATAATGCTTCTGCCAATACCGTTGCTATTCCACTTTTAATTGATTTATGCAAACCCTTTCTTGGTGGTACATTTTTTCATCAAAGATGTGCATGCCATGTTTTAAATATATGTGTTCAAAAAGGATTAGAAACTCTTCAATGTTTTATTGAACCTATTAAAAAAACCCTAATGTTTTTATGGAGAAATCCTTCTACAATGAAAGCATGGGCAAGATATTGTAAACAAAATGGTAGACGTGCCATTAAATTTGCTCGTGATGTTCCAACACGTTGGAATTCTACTTATAAATTGCTTGCTCAAAGTTATGAGTATATGGATTTATTAGTTTCTTTTATTCAATTTCATGTTCCTAACATTCAACTTTTTGAATCTTATTGGGATGCTTGTTACAATGTTTTCAATTTGTTAAGAGTTTTTTAGAATGCTACACAAAATTTTTCTAAAATTTATTTTCCTACAACACATTTATTTGTTATTGAGAGTATTAATATTGCTGGTGCATTTTTTTATTGTGAATCTGACCAAACAATAAAGGAAGCCGTTAGTTCTATGAAGCAAAAATGGTTAAATTATTATACGGAATTTCCAAATATTTATTTGATTGGTATGGTTTTTGATCCACGACACAAATTACAATCTTTGTCTTATTATCTAGATGGTTATTATGGCAAAGAAGGTTTAAATATTGAATATGATATTGAAGCATGTTGTGGTAGAGTTAAGAAATTATTGTATGATTTATATGATGAATATGTTACATTTTATGGATCCGGTACTCCGAACGTAGATGTTGCACGAACAAAAACTGCATCTCAGCCTCCATCCTCCTCCTCTGGATTTATGAATTTAGGGTATAGTATGTTCTCAAAAAAAAATAAAAAACCAAGATGTTCTTCATCAAGCTCCGATTCGCATGCCGAGCTTGAATCTTATCTAGCTTCTTCTTGTGATTTTCCTGAAGAATTTGACCTCTTAAAATATTGGAATGATGCTACGAAGTACTATCCAATTTTGGCTGTGATAGCCAAAAATATTTTTTCAACACCGGTTTCTACTGTGGCGGTGGAACAAGAGTTCAGCGCCGGGGGCAATATTTTGGATGAAAAACGTTCGTGCTTGACTCCAAAAGCACTACAGATACAGGTTTGTGTTGACGACTGGACGAAAGCGGAATACAGACAACAAGAAATCCAACAAGAACCGACATATGATTTCTTTAACAGCGACGAACCCGAAGCGGGCGAAGGCTCTGGAGTAAGCTGAGCACCGGAACCGTAAATCTGTAAATCTGTAATAAAATGTATGAGAACTACGTGGCCTTTGATTCCTCTAAACCCCCCTAAGAGGATACGTAGACAACTTAATTGTGGTAAAAATTAAGTGCAAGACTAATAACTTTACATTTTTTTTAGTTTTATTTTATTTTAATTTAATTTTGTAATTTGTCATTTATTTATTTTATGTTATTTTTGAAATTCGGGTGACTCAATTTCCAAATACCCAATGAAATGTAAATTGTAATTTTGTTTACTTTTATTTTAATTTAATTTAATTTTGTAATTTGTCATTTGTTTATTTTATTTTCGGTTGGATACTCGGATGACGATGATCTAACTTCCAACATCCAATGAACTTATGAACCCAATGAATTTTATTTTGTAATTTGTCATTTATATATTTTATTTTATTCAATTACAATCTACAACTTATAAGTTACAAGTTAGAACTTAGAATTTTTTTTTTTGTTTGTTAAAAAAAAAAATAAAAAAAAAAAATATCCGGTTCAAAACCGCCGGTTCCTGTAGAACCGGAACCGGAACCGGAACCGGTTCAAACTGGTTCCGGTTCCGGTTCCACTTAACCTTGGAACCGGAACCGGAACCGGACCGGAACTAGTTCTAACTAGAAATTTGGATCATCTGCTCATCTGATCTTTTATCTATAGCTAGATTTTACCAATAAATGAAAGTTCAGTGGGTTTAGTGTTTAAAAAAAAGTTTCAAGAGGTAAAAAACAAACTCACGTAAAGTTCAGGGGACTAGGGCCAATAACACTAAATAAAATCACCATTCACCAACAACAAATAATCCAAGAATCATTAATTGATTCATGATTTGCTTGCATGCTCTTTGGAACTCATCACAAACTAACAAAATTGATCATGATTAGACTATTAGACTTGAGCATTTGTATGATTAGTTAATATATTAATGGAAGTGAGTGATGGCACTAGTGGTGGATGGGGAAGCTGTTATTGACATCAAAATCCCTTAATTATTAATGTTACAAATATATATATATATATTTTTTAAGAGTATTACAATATATAAGTTTTAATATTTTATCTTTTTTGTTGTCAATTTATAATAAAGGATAGTTATGATTTATTTTAAAATATTCTTTACTAATATGAGGTTTGAGAGAGAGAGAAACAGAACTCGAACTCACGTACAATCTCAATGGTGTATCTCTAATCCGAGGTTTGAGAGAAAGAAACACAACTCGAACTTACAATCTCATAAGTGTAGGTATGTGAGTAGTATATCACTGAACCAATTATCTTGTCTCGTCATATTCTAACTGATTTTAAACTATTAAAAATAATTTGTAATGAATTTTGAAACTACCCAAATGTATAGTTGTACTTTTTCAAAAATACTTTTTCTATACTTTTTAAAATCACTGATTCCTTAATTACTTTAAAACTTTTTGACCATAGTAAACAATATGACATTAATTGCTAAAGAAATAAAAAGAGTCGTGTAAAATGTAAATAATAATAAATTAATGTGCTTTTGAAGAAGTGGGGGGAACACAGGCAAGAAACATGCATGCACAAACTTGTGATTTGTGCTCCGTACGTGCGGGCTGATGAGACTCTAATTTTGCACTTACTTTTTAAGGTTTTCATTATCAAAATTGATCTCACTTTTTATTACCCTTTTTGTGGATTAGCAATTCAGAACTATTGAATTGAATTAAAAAAAAAAAATGTTACACTTGTTAAAAATCCGTTATGAACTATTGAAATCAAACACAAAACACGTTGGCCGAGTACTTACTCCCATAACACCAGAAAGAAAACTTATCACACATATATTAAAAAATATGAATGGTGGCAGAGGCGAATGATTGTGGGGGCTGCACGGTGCTGCAGCCCCGTCTGCTATTTTGAAAAAAAAAATTAAGTTTTTATTATATATATATATATAATACACAATCAAATTGTAATCAACAAGTAAGAATAGCTCAGTTGGGAGAGCATTAGGTTGAAGAACTGAAGGGTGAGAGTTCAATCCACGCTCAACGCTTTACTATTTTTCCTATTATCTTTCTCTCAAATTACATTTTTACCATTATCTTACCCTTATTACATTTAACTTTCTCTGAAATCACAAATTTACCCTTTAAATTGTTTCTATTTGTTTATCTAACCATATGAATGTCATGCGTTCATAAATAATTAGTTCAGACTGACGCTCTCCCAACTGGGCTACCATTTAGTTCAGCCCCGCCGGAGAGAAAATCCTGGATTCGCCCTTGAATGGTGGGACCTTAACAATGATGATCCTATCCTAGATTGAACTAACCAGTATCGAACCTCCAACTTCAATGGTCAATTTTATGTAATTTTAGGGAACATTTTGTGAGTGCCAAAATGTAATTATATTATACTAAAAGCACCTAAATTAAATGGGTGTGCTCTTTTTCTCATTCTTCACTTACCATAAATTGAGTATATAAAACAACTCCTTTAGAAACAAGCAATCAACTTTGTTTACCAAATCAAACATTTCAATATTTCAAAAAAAAAAAAAAAAAAAAAAAAAAATTCAAACATTTCAAAACATACCTTCCTTTAAAATATTTCATCATATCAATAATACTAAAAAGATGATGAAAGTGTCAAAAGTTATTTCAAAGGTTCTTTTTACTTCAAGCATAGATAATCAGCACCAAATCACAACTAATGATGAACCAACAAATATGAAATTAAAAAATTTAAAAACTTAAAAAAAAAAAAAAAATAGAGTTGATAAAGTAATCAAGATATGTGTATGTTTGTTGCCTACCACTTTATGTATTTTATTTCAATGATGTTATATATAATTTCAAGTGACATGTAGTTTAGTGGATTACATCATGAGGAGTGTCATTTTCTTGATTGTTGTTGGTCATTTTCATATATTTATGGAAAATAATTTGTTTTCAAGAATTTAAAGTATTACAAGTTATAAGTATTACAATAGGACTGTCATGACCCGCCAAGATAAGACAATATATGTGCGGTCTAGATAACTACTTTCACAAACCGGGAGAAAACTCCCCACACATGCTTGTAAAATGCGTATGGTGGGACTCGAACCCCTTACCACCACTGTGGAAGGGATGTGCACTACCATCTCTACTAAGAGGTGATGTGCTATTTAGGTATAATTATTATTTCAATTCTTTGAAAAAGAATTATTTTCTCATGATTCTACTTTTTTTTTTTTAATCCAAAATTTTATTAACATCTGTTTAGAAGATATCAAAATTTCCATTTTTTTGGAAAACACATACACATGTATTGATTTATAACGAAAATTTTATAATACCTCCTTCTTCTTTTTTTTATCACAACATTTTTATTGCCAACATGGGCGTAGCTCAGCTGGTAGATGGACGAGCTTGAGGCTTAGACAAATGACTCACAGATCAGCGGCTCGAATCCTACCAATGGCGAAAGCTTTCAAAAAAATACTTAATTCCAAATTAATAGATATTGTCAACAAAAAAAAAAAAAAAAAAAAAACAATAACAAAAATCACAACATTTTTATTTATAAAAAGTCCTACTAAATTATTGCAGCAAACAGAGTTAGTTTAATATAATTATTTTTGATTACCTTAAGCAAGACTTGTAATATTTTTATGTTATATTTAAAAACAAACTTCAAATTAGTTGGATGGAAATCCATTTATTATAACAAATCAAGAATCATTAAACTTTAATTTATATTGTACATTTCATATACAATACTCCTAACACAAATAAAATAAACAATAATCAATTAACCAAGTCAAAATTACATAAAAGTTCAAAGTTCCCTTAAATTATATATAGAGATTCCTTGCAAGGCAAACTCAATCATGTTTGAATTATCCAATTTCATAAAATTAAAAATAACGGGGATGGTTATATATATTCTTAAAAAAGTTGCTTTAATTTTACAAAGATGTGACAATGATATAAGTTAATAGTGACAACTGACCTTTTTTATGACACCTTTGAACAGAAATATCTAAAGAAACCAAAAAAACCTAAATTTTTTGATTAAGTCAAAGTCATTTATTATGAGAACTAACTAATAATATATAGAATAATTAGTCTTTGATTAAGTCAAAGTAATTTGTCTTTACTATTCGACTTTGAACACAATAAATTATTATTGTTATTATATAAATAGCATGCCATACATACCCTTGTAATATCCAAATATTATCATTATTAAAATTCTTAAAGCATCTCCGACCAACATACCAAAAACACCAAATTGATGTAAAAATCAACTCCAACCAACACACAAAAAACATCAACAAAAGAAAAAATAAAAAAAAATTGGTGTAGCTACGGTGCATATCAAATATGGTGTAAACTGTAGCTACACCAAATCCTTATTTTTTTTATTGTAAATATCAAATCAGTCTTTTATTTTTATTTTTTATAATTACTAATTTAACCCTTCCATATTTAATTATAACAAAATGTATTCTAAAAAAATATACCGTTGGAAAGATCTCGTTGAGATCTTTAAAATGATACCAATATTGATATATATATATATATATATATATATATATATATATATATATTTAATTTAATTAATTTACTCATTAATTATACATTTAATCATTTTAAAATTTTATTGGGAAAATATTTTTTAAAGATGTTTTTTTAGTGTAGAAGATTGGAGTGGAAAAAAATTGATATAAACATATTCTCCCAAAATGATCTTTTAACACCAAATTAATGTAAAATTTAGTGTTATACATTGGAGGCTTGGAGCTGCCTAAGGTCAGTTACCCAACCAATCTTCATAATTAAATACCGTAACTATATAAGGTATATCTCATTATGAAAGACCCATCCCTTGCTGGAAAATTCATGGGTAGAGCCAAAGAGTGGTAACCGTACAAGTTACCAATAAAATGAAGGAAAGGGCTCCGACATATAGAGAAGATCTCACCACTTCAGAAGTAACCATAGAGACGATGCTCTTAAAGAAGATTTTTTTTTTTTTTTTTAAATAATAATAATTGAAATATTCGTTTGACAAAAAAGTGAGGTACAAAAGATTTGGATATTGTCTAAAAATAATTTAATTTATAGGATATATTTTGAAGGATTGAAAACAGGTTTGCTGAATGCTTGAATTTGTTTTGTAAGTTCGATATATATTTTGGGCCAACGGCCCATTCAATAACAAGAAGCCCATCAAAGTTATTATTTGATTTTAAAGTGCTTTCTTCAGAAAGCCCAAGGTTAGACGAAGCTCTTAGCATAGAAAAAAATGTGACATTGTCGCACCATTTTCACAATCTTATTTTCTATTAATATCGATCTATCAAAACCTATCGATATTAAGTACTACATACTCTACGATAGGACGGAAAACTACAAAATGTTGAATTGAATCGTACCAGCAGAGCCTCTACTAGGGTTATTACTCATTTTTGTACTTAATAAAGTAAACTTCTAGTTGTTAACACCCCCATAATTATAAAAATAGTATAATTACTGGATTAGTTTCTAATCATCGGATTTAAATCTTAAAGATCTACTATGATCAAAGATTTCCGAATAAAAAAGAAATTATAATAAAGCTAAAAAGAAACCAACTCCGTCAATACTAACAACCTTTTTTAAAACTAGTATAATCATGCAGGGCCCAGAAATATATGTACCAGTGTAGGCATCTTTTCTCCAAAAACGAGTAGTTGAAATTGAATGTTTCACGACCGTTTAACTTGGTGTAACGGGGCAAAACTTTTAGGGTTTATGGTAACTTAACATTAATTTATCTCATTTTCAATTAATTAACAATAAAATATATACTTATTATAGATCACACAAACCTCGAAATTTGAACACTGATCCCATGAAAATTCAATACTTTATTTGCAAATTCTAAGCCGATCTAAAGATTATTATCTTATGAATGAATAATATAATTAATTAACGAATTAATTAACATAATAAGATGATAATTGTGTAAGATTAAACAAGCTATTTAAGATTAAACAAGCTATTAAGATAAAAATAAAAACGAAAATCAACACGATCCAAAATTCGAAAAGAAGAACTATCAACTTCATTTCATTCATCTATTTTTTTTTTTTCATGACGAACAAACCCAGAGATCAAAAAGACAGGAAACCGATGCGATCAAAAGAAAAAGATAGAGAACCCAAATTGCAGTAACAATCAAGTAACAAAGATGCTTAAAACCATAACCAAACACCACCAACGTCGTCACTACCACCCTACCACCACCACATTAACAAACCCTACAATCTAACTCCTCCAGCTACCTTCTGAGGCACCACCTCCCCTGGAGTATCTAGATCCACCATCTCCACTGCCATATCCACTGCCACCTCCTTCACGGCGACCTCCATAGCCACCTCCACCGCCACCACCGCTTCCATAACTGCTGCGGCTGCCATATCCACCGCCACCACCACCTTCACGGCGTCCACCACCACCACCTCCGTAGCCACCTCCACCACGGCTGCCTCCATATCCACCGCCACCGCCTCCACCGTTTCCGCTTCCTCGGGATTGAGCCTCGTTTACGGTGATGTTACGGCCGTCGAGATTCTGACCGTTCATTCCTTCTATTGCGTCTCTCATCGCCTTCTCGTCACGGAAAGTGACGAATCCGAAGCCTCTAGATCTGCCAGTCTCGCGATCGTTGATGATCTGAAAAATAACAAAAAATAAGTATCAGATCACAAAATCTCCAGATCTGAGGAAAATATCGAGCAAAATAACGAAGAAAAATAAATCGATCGGGATCTTCGTCTTTGATTAAAAAGATGAAGATGGACGTACCGATAGGTGATTAGTAATAAAACAGAGAGAGAACAGTAACAGAGAACAGTAACAGAGAGCAGTAGTAGTAGTAGGAGTAGTAACAGAGAACAGTAACACAAACAACAGATCACAGAACACAGATCAAACAAAGCCGAATTATCGATGAAATCGGGTCAGATCTGGGTCCGATCTCTGCCGCGCGCTAACGGACCTTCGATTCAAGGATATCGCCATAGGCACTGAACGCCTCCTGGAGAGAGCTATCGGTTGTGGCCCAAGCGAGGCCGCCGACGAAACATCTGAACTCAACATCAGCTGAAGCCATTAGTTTAGGGCAAAAAATGGAATTAAGAGAAAGGGAGATGGAAAGTTTAGAGAACAAAAAGATGAGATATTGAATTTGTGTGTGTGAGAGGTCGTTTATATAGGGGAAGGGTAGGGTCTAAACTAGGGTTTGTGAGTTTCCGGGAGGGGTGCGCATTGCGCTCCATTGGCGGTGTTGTTAGTTAACTAGGGTTAAATTTGAGGTGGCGTGTTTGGTTACAATTGTTAGATTATGCTTGGGAGTTGTTTTATAGACATATAGTTGACAATCCCAATCCAAAATCTATTTATTCTCCTTGTTTTATTCTGTTTATGATATTGCTTGATTTAGCTCTTATTATTTAAAAGATCTGTAACTAGTAGGGGTGGGCATAAAAACCAAAACCGAACTGAACCGAACCGAATCAAACCAAAAAAGGGTGTTCGGTTCGGTTCGGTTCATAGCTTCTATTCGGTTCAAAGCGATTTAAAATTTAAAAACCGAATTGAATTCGGTTCGGTTTTGGTTTTGGACATACAAAACCGAACCGAACCGAATAAACCGAATTGTCTTAAGTAATTATTTTGTAAGGTTTAATTTTATTATAGAATGTTTGTTGATGATGTTTTATTTTGGACTGCATTATGCACAACATTTTTTGACTTCTATTTTATAGAAGTTATGAAGATTTTATATTTTGATTGAGCATGTAGACTTAATATGATTGAAATTTTAGATTTTGATTGAAAATTGGATTGTATTTTGTTTAAATTATTTTTTACATATTATGTTTTCTTAAAAAAAAATTAAGCCTAAATGCCAAAAATGCAACTTAAAAGCCCAAAAAATTAAAAAACGTATAAAAAACCTTCAAAGCCCAATAGGCTCAAAACCGAATTGAACCGAACCGAACCGAATCGAGATAAAGGTATTCGGTTCAATTCGGTTTTCAGGTTCAAACGGTTCAAACCGATTCACATTTAAAAAAACCGAATATATGTCGGTTCAATATGGTTTTGACCAAAACCAAACTGAACCGAACCGAACCGAACCATGCCCACCCCTAATAACTAATGTGTGTTTGCAAATAAGAGGGAAAATACAATATGAATATCTTATTCTTATCTTATGAATAAGAGGGTAAATGCCAACATGAGCATAACTCAGCTGGTAAATGAACAGGTTTGGGGCTTGTGCAAATAACTCATAGATCAGCGGCTCGAATCCTACTAACGGCGAAAACTTAAAAAAAAAAAAAAAAAAAAAAAAAAAAAAAAAACCATAATTCAAGATTAATAGATATTATCAAAAAATAATAATAATAAAAAATAAGAGAGTAAATGACGTTCATCCAACCTTGTAATATCTTAATTCTTAAGTTTGAGTCATCACACTGTATATAATATATATGTATATAAATAAATGACACATGTTAACTATAGAGCAGTGACTTACATCTATCAATAATCAGTCAAATAAATTTGCAAGCACATTCTCTCTCTAATTGGATGACACAACACGATCACTACATTACTGTAAATCTGTAATACAACATAAAATGTAGTTAAAATTAAAAGCCAAAACTCTTATTAAGGAATTAAAAACTAATTGTCGATCAACATTTTATTATATATTTTAAATTTTTGAATTTAAAAATTAATTATAATAAACAATGTTAATAATAAGTATTTTATCGTGAGATTTGTATCTATCAACGGGTGCTTAGACGAATGTGCATGCACGATCTCTTTTAGATTTGATGGCAAAAAAACGACAACGATACTATTGTAATACAACATAAAATGTAGTTAAAATTTAATATCAAAACTCTTATTAAAGAATTAAAAATTAATTATCGATAAACAGATTTTATTTTTGGAATTAAAAAATTAATTATAATGTATCGTGCAATTTTAATTTTCTTGTGATATTTCAATTGAGAATCACAATTTTTAGTTTAACATGTATAAATGATTATTTTATCTCTTGCCTGTATTATTAGTGTTAGTTAATCCTATCCGTAGGGACCATAGGTGAGGCCGATCAACATATGAATCTTTAATTTGTGTAGGTATTTAATAGCACGTTAGCGATTCAATAAATATTATTGTAGTGATATAACATAAAATTGTGGTTGAAATTTTAAAAAACCGTTATCGAGATGATGAAAAAACATAAGATTGTTGTTAAGTTTTTTAAAAACTCGTTGTTGAAAGAATAAAAAACAGAAAATTATGGTTCAAATTTGAAAAACCGTTATTGCGAGAATAATAATAATAAAAAAAGACATGCATCACCCCGCACAGTGTGGTTTGGTCGTAAATGACACTCATCCAACATAGCTATATATATATATATATAAATACAGAGTAATTTTCCAATAAAGACTTTTACAATGCACACTTTAAACACCTTTTGATGAAATTATATGGAATATATTGAATTTTGATTTGATTTTTTGTATGAATGGTTACAATATTGAAATACATTTATGGAAAAAAATTTAAAAAAATCGGGTGCAAGAACTAATTTTTTCTGATTTTTTTTTAAGATAAAACATTTAAAAATAGGGAAATATAAGAAAAAATAGTTCTCAAATTTAAAAAATTTCTAAATTTTTACCAAATGTGTATTTTAATTTTCTTAGGATGTATACAAAAAACCTCATCAAAAAACGTCTGATTACATGTAATTTCATCAAAAGGTGTTTAAAGTGTGCATTGTAAAAGTCCTCATTAGAAAATTACTATATATATATATATAATTTATGGGAAACAACAACCGGAAACTAACTAAGCAGGATAATCCTCCAGACCCACTTCCTCCACCCTCGGAGGGTAGCTCTCCATCCAGAAACAATCGTCTTCTAAGACCAAAGCCATTTTCGAAAGGGCATCAGCGACCATATTCGCCTTTCTTAGCCCAAAAATAATTGACCCAATACCAACGGTCCATAACCTATCTATCAATATCTTAATTTTTAAGTTCGAGTCGTCACACCGCATTTAATATATATAGTGTACATAAATAAAAGACACATGTCAACTTTAGAGTCGTAACTTACATCTATCGATAGTCGGTTCTATATATTTGCAAGAACATTATTTCTTTAATTGAATGACACAACATGACAACTACATTACTGTAATAAAATGTAAAATGTAGTTAAAATTAAATGCCAAAACTCTTATTAAGGAATTAAATACTAATTATCGATCAACATTTATTATATATTTTAAAATTTTGAATTTAAAAATTAATTATAATATACAATTTTAATAACTATTTTATTGTGAGACTTGCATCTATCAACGATCACTTATATGAATGTGCATGTACGATCTCTTTTAGATTTGATGATAAAAAATGACAACGATGCTATTGTAATATAACATAAAATGTAGTTAAAATTCAATATCATAACTCTTATTAAATAATTAAAAATTAATTATCGATAAATATTTATTAATATTTTTTAATTTTTGGAATTTTCTTGTGATATTTCAATTGAGAATTACAAAATTTAATTTAACACATATATATATATATATATAAATGATTATTTTCTCGAACTCATATCATTAGTGTTAGCTAATCCTATCCAGAGGTGAGGCTGATCAGCATATCCGGAATGAGTTTATACTCAAATCCAAACATCCGGCATCATAGAGCCTGCAGGCCGATAAACTCTGGTTAACAGTTGTGGTCAGAAACTAACTCATTATCAGGTGGGGTCCACCGTCACGTGTACTGGACGCTGAAATTTTTTGGATATGCATTAAAAACCCCTAGATATTTTTACCCAACTGCCTTTCAAAAAATATCTAGCATGGTGCAAGTACGATTATACCCCTATTTAATGGTCAATATTCGGCCTTGTACCCCACAAAATTGGTATCTGACGTGTACTTTTCCATGAATCGGGATAAGGAGCAGCATCCGCAATTGTCGTTTTTGCTTTTTATAAAAATATTTTTTTTCCCGAATTACAAGGTTGAATGTTTATTTACAAAAAAACAAAATTGAAATGATTTCCTAAAATCAAGGCGAGATATTTTTCCATAGTTGTAATATTTTGTGCTTATTTAAATATATATGTGACATCATCATTATTATTATTTTTGTTACTTTTTTTATATACCACCTACAGACATTTATATTTATATTTTTCACTTTTATTATTAGTATAGAAGATCATAATCTATTTTATTGGTTGTAAACGAACCGAATTAAAATTTTAAATTAAATATATTTTACTTATTATTTAAATATTTTAGGATTCATATTTGTGAAGTGTGATCGATCTAGATCTATGAAAACAATATGTTTTTCATAATATATATATATATATATAAATTTTATGAGTAAATATACATACAACCGCGGTTGCGCAAACGCTTTGGAAAAAGTGTGTGGGACCTATGCGGGTCCCATGTTTTATTCACTTTTTTCAATAGCGGTTGTGCAACTGCGGTTGTATATAGAATTACTCTTTTTTTATTGTCAATTCGTCCTGATATAAAATATATCATAACGAAGAATGTAAACTATTAGATTTACATACTTTGACTCAAAGTGTATACACTTGTCAAAACTTCTCTATAATATGTGCATACACTTTGAGTTAAAGTATGTAAATCTAATGGTCCATATTTTTCGTCTTGATATATTTTATATCAGGACGAATTAATAATAGAAAGACTATATATATTTGAATTTGGTAAACACAATCATCATGCTTGATTGAAATTCTAAAAGACAAGTACCATTCCTAATATAACTTTAATAATAAGATAACAAAATACAATACTAAATTAAAATTAAAGGGAATAAAATTCTATTGGAAAGGGAATCCTCTTATAGAACTTGAATTTCTTGGATAGGAGGAGAATTAGGTTCTCTTCTTAGAGCTTGTTTGGTTGGGCTTTTAAAAAACCTATATTCGTAAAATGTCTACTTGTAGTAGATCTAATTGAAATAGAGCTTTTAAAAAATAAATTATAGTTGTTTGGTTGGTAATTAAAAAAACATTTTTATAGTAGTAGACCATTTGGTTATAAAATCTCAAAAAGTCTACTAAGATATTAAATTACTAAAAATGACATATTATTTATTCACCCTATAAAAAATTGAACTTGAAAGATTTTCTATATGTTAACCATATTTTTTATTGCACAATAATAATAAAATTCAAAACTTTCACCATATAAACTTACAAGATTAAAAAAATTACCAGAAAATATTAAATTTTCAACAAAGTTGAAATATTGTCAAATATTAAACAAAAGGAAAATGATCAATATCTCATACAAAGGTAAAAAGTTAAATGGAAACAAATTCAAAATTAAATAAGTTATTATCGAAGCATGAGAAGAGTCGCAATACAATCACATTCTTTGTCCATTTCACGATTAGGATGTCGCTCCTCGTAAACATCTTGAGTAACATTCTCTTCATCATCATCACTTGGTAGTTTATCCTCATCGTCATCATATGGCTTAAACTCTTGATCTATATCAGCATTAACTCTTATGAAATTATAAAGAACCACTGAAACAATCACAATTTTCACTTGTTTAGTAAATGGGAATCTGGGTATATGATGTAATATTTTCCATTTATTTTTCCAAACATCAAATGTCCTTTCAATAGTGCATCTCAAAGAAGAATATGCATGATTAAATATATATATATATATATATATATATATTTTTCATTAGGCTGCCTTCCAGTATGCTTCTACTCTATTTCAGATTCATGATTATCTCAATTCTCAAGGCTTCACAAAGCACCATCCATTCTTTATACTGTGGTACTGTTCTTGTCGGCAAATTTGTTATCGTTTAATTATGCAAATTTCTTTATCATTTTTTGTTCATATGGACTACTTTGGCATGTAAACACAGTTGGATTAAATCTCATTGTATTTGGTAAATGTAAAGAGTTTGAGGACTTGAAGCTTTGTTAAATTATTTATCATTAGAACTCTAAACCTCTCTTCCCACATAATCATGTTCATGCATTTTTTATTATAACTTGAAAGTCAGGGCCAATGTGGAGTTGAAATGGAATGTGAGATCTTGAACTATATTTAGGGAAGCTTAGGGGGGTGTATTCAATTAGGATTAATTAGGATTCTTGAAGACATTTAAAGACATTTTTTAAGTGACAGATTTTCATGGATTTCTACAGACTTTTATAAATCCACATGGACTTTCATTGATTTGTTTAGACATCCATCTCAGACTTTTATGGATTTGTTTAGACATCTATCTCAGACTTTTATGGATTTGTTTAGACATCCAAGGATTTTCATGGATTTGTTATCTCTAACTTATATATCAATAGTAAGCTAATTATAGCTAATTATCAAAAAAAACCTTTGAAGTTGGAATGAGCAAAATTTGATACACCAGTCAATCTATATTTACGTATATATATATTTTGAGGTTGTTGCTGATGAAAACAAAGCGATTGAATTGAATCCAAAATTGGCTAAGGCTTTCATGAATTTGTTATCTCTGACTTATCAATAGTAAGCTAATTATAGCTAATTATCAAAAAAACCTTTGAAGTTAGAATGAGCAAAATTTGATACACCAGTCAATCTATATTTGTGTATATATATAGTCTGAGGTTGTTGCTGATGCAAACAAAGCGATTGAATTGAATCCAAAATTGGCTAAGGCTTATCTGCGTAAAAGCACTGCTTGCATGAAGTATAGATGAATTATTTTTCTTTAAAATAAAATGCTAATAAAGAGTTTTTCAAAAAAAAAAAAAAAAAAAAAAAGCTAATAAAGAGTAAGCATTTTGGTGTTTGATTGAAGGCTCTACAGATTAATTTGGTGTTGTTTTGTGCAATTCTGGCACGTAGTGAGTTTTGTACTTGTTATACTGTATATAATTATGTGACTGCAACATATTCTCACATATATAATTATGTGCAGTTATTTTTTTCCTTTTTAATTCACAGAACATGCTGGGGATGGAAGCTTATTATTCTCACATGCATCGGTTTTTTTAATTTTTACATATTAGTGCTTTTCGTTTCTGATTTGAGAGAGAGAGGGAAAGCAAAATCCACCAAAATCTTTGGGGAGAAGGCTGGACATGTTATGACATTTGATATTTATATTTTTCACTATCAAATCCACCAAAATCCATCAAAATCCATGACTTAAGAAAATCCTTTAAAATCCAGTCTTAATTGAATACACCTTGATTCTTGTAGACATTTTTAAAGTCCCAATTCAATACACCTGGATTTGGAAGGATTCTTTAAAAGTCCATATAAATCCTAATTGAATACCACTGGATTCATATGGACTCTTTTAAAGTCTTTAAATGTCCAAATTGAATACACCAGGATTTATAATGTCTTTAAATGTCCTCAAGAATCCTAATTGAATACACCCCCCTTAAAGTCAAATGTTGGTCATTTTTGGTTATTTGGGTGGTAGTGGTGAGTTGAAGAAGTAGTGGCATTGGATTTTGGGAGGTATAAAATGGAAAAAAAAAAAAAAAATGGATTTCAAGAACACAAAAGATGTACAAGTTTTGAAGAAGAAAATGGAAGATCAGAAGATCTGGGTAGTTAAAAAAAATATTTTAATTGGAAAATCTGGTAGCTTAATAAATAATATAAAAATGTTCCAGGGTTTTATTTTAATAAGGGTATTCCATGTCAATAATAATAAATTAGAGATATATAGATCATATACTTCTTTTTTTAAAAGGTCTATTTCGAAAAGCTCCTAGGGAGGAGCTTTTGCCTAGTAGTGGTTTAAATTATACTAGCCACTACTGAATTTAAAATAGACAATTTTAAAAGCCCAACCAAACAACTCTAAAAAACTTAAGTAGAGGTTTGTAGACCTTTTGAGCCAGTAGAAAACCCAACCAAACAAGTACTTATTTTTTACTCAAAATTTTAAGAAGAAAGTATTTAAAAAATAAAAAGAAAGTTTTTTATTTATTTATTAAAGTAAATGTATATGCACCATTGGATTGATCCAAATCGAACGGTGGAGATTCATTTACTTAAAAAAACTTTCTTTTTATTTTTTAAATACTTTTATTTAAAAAAATACTTTTAATTTATTATTTATTTTAACTTTATATTTTTCATAATCCATTAGTTTTTTTTTATTTCTTTAATATATATTTTTTGGTTTTTTAGAAAATATATATATATATATATATATATTTTTGATAGTATTGTTTATTTATTTTTATAAACCATTTTAATATTATTTATTTTTGAAACTCAATAAATCATTTTTTTCTTGGGTAAAATTGTATATTTATATACATAGTTAGGGGTCGTTTGTTTTTTCCACTTAAGACTTAATGAGTCTAAATTGAACTCATTAAGTTGTTTTGTTTGTTTTTTTTTAAGTGGTCAAACAACTTAAAAATATCAAAAAACAACTTAAAAAAAGAGTACGAAATCATGACTTTTAACTTAATTCAAAATCACTGAATTATAATTAAAATATTTTATTCCAAGTCTATCCTCCAAAAAAAGATATATTTCTAAATTTATCCTAATTTGATATGGTGTAGAATTATTTCTTTTAACGTATTTCTTATTTTAAAAGGCTTTTAGAAAGAAAGAAAGAAAAAAACCTCATAATTACTTCTCATATTAAAATCTTCATGAGATTAAGCAATTGAATTTCTCTCCTACCAAATTCTGGTAAGAACTCTTTTATTTTATTTTATTTTTTTATATATTTTTTTATCTACGTGTAGTGGCAGTTATAGAACTCTTTAAACATAATTTATAATGATAATTTGTTATGATTGTCATAGTTGCAATTATATAATTTATCAAATTTTTTTTTGTGGTTGCATTCGATATTGAGTAGATTTTGTGGTTTGAAGAAGTTATATAATAATTGTTTATATATATATATGTACCGGTGTATATAATTTAGGGACCTATTTAAAAAAAAAAAGGTATCTAGGAACCTTTAAAAATAATAATAATAATTGGTTTCTGGTTGCATATGATCCAGGAAACAAAAAAAAAATAAAAAAATGGTTTCTAGAATTATATACCGGATATTTGGACAATATGTAAAATTGAATATAATTTTTGTTTTTTTTACAATAAATTGAACTTAAACTTTGTTTGCAAAATAACATGCAAAATTATATGCCTACATGAATTTTTTGTTTTGTTAAATTAAACTTTGTTTGCGGAAGAATATGTAAAATCTTATAAAGAGTGTTGCATGTTAAATTACTTCTTTTAATTAGTATGGGTATAGATATAAAATTACTTCTTTTTAGACATTTTTATTTTAAAAAACAAATATGTTGACAGTATATTCAGATGTGAGAAAAAAAAAAAAAAACATGTCATTCAGATGCAGGTTTCAATCACTATTCAGTCTTCAGTAAAATTCAGGATTATTCAATCTTCAGACAAAAAAACAAACGACCCCTTAGAGTTGACCGTTGGTATTTTGGTTAAATAAGCTAAAGTGACGTATTTTGAAAAAACAAGGGACTTAAGTTTCTAATATGTCAAAGACGCTTAAATAATTAATATTTCGTTAAAAAGTAGGGACTTTAGTGAAACTATCCCTTCATAATATAACTTAAATAATAAGATAACAAAATATAATACTAAATTAAAATTAAAAGGAATAAAATTCTATTGGAAAGGGAATCCTGATATAGAACTTGAATTTCTTGGGTAGGAGGAGAATTAGGTTCGCTTCTTACTCAAAATTTTAAATTCTAAATTATGGGCGTGTTTATCAACCAAGAATCATTCTTTGGAAAGAGAATTAAGTTCATGATTTTTAAATTCATGTGTTTACTAAATTTATGGGGAATTAAATTCCATGGGCCCCACACCCATATTAGGAATTAAGTTCCTAAATGAAAGAGAACTTGATTCCCCTCACTCATCCTGGGAATCAAGTTCCTTTTCTTGATTGAACAAGGAATTTATATATATTTATGAAATATCCTCATTTAAAAGTAATAAATAATAAAATAAAACAACTATATATATAGTTCTTTATCTAAATATTGTGTATGAAATCACATTTTAAATTTTTTGAATTTATGAACTGCAGATTATAAAAAAAGAAAAAGAAAAAAAAAGTGAATTGCCGCCATGATTGGGTATATTTATAATATACATGAATTATCAATTATAAAAAAATAATATTAAAAATCTGAATATTATATATTATATATATATATCGGGGTGGGGAGTGCTTCTCCCGTCCTCGCCCCGCTTCACTTTCGGGGATAAGATTTTGTCCCCATCCCTGTCCCGTTCGGGGCGGGGCTCCACGGGGCCCCGGCCCCACGGGGAATACTACCATCTCTAACTTGATTCCTCTCACTCACCCTGGGAATCAAGTTCCTTTTCTTGATTGAACAAGGAATTTATGTATATTTATGAAATATCCTCATTTAAAAGTAATAAATAATAAAATAAAACAACTATATATATAGTTCTTTATCTAAATATTGTGTATGAAATCACATTTTAATTTTTTTTGAATTTATGAACCGCAGATTAAAAAAAAAAAAGTGAATTGCTGCCATGATTGGGTATATTTATAATAGGAAAATTATCATTCTCTCCCCTGTAGTTTTCCATATTCTCCAGTCTCCCCCCTAGTTTTAAAATTCTCTAATTTCGCCCATCCCATGTCTATTTTTATATGTTAAGATTGATTGTATTTGTACATAGGAGGGGGGAAATTGGAGAATTTTGAAACTAGAGGGGGAAGACTAAAGAATATGGAAAACTACAGGGGAGAGAATAATAATTTCCCTTTATAATATACATGAATTATCAATTATAAAAAAATAAAAAATAACAATGAACTGTAGAACATAAATCATTGTCAACGGCACCTGGGCACTTTGAATTCACATTGCCTCTACCACCTTGAATTTCGTGTTGCTTTCTCCCATATGTATATAAAAATAATTATATATAGAAGGGTATTTTTGTAATCAACTTTGTATCATCCTCATTCCATTTTTAATTCTAAAACGCCGGAATAAATTTAGTCATTTAATTCCGATTCCCTTTCATTCCCTTTATACTAGAACTTGATTCCGATTCTTTTCATTCATAATTAGTAAACACGCCATATATGTAATGTAGATCTAATCGTTTTTAGAAAACATATAAAAAATTAATTATCTTTCCCTCGTTAAGATTCTTAACAGTAAATGCGCTCGCATGTCATGTTGTTATACAATATCTGTGTTTACAATAAACCAAATCAAAATATTTTAATATAATAATTATGTTATGATAGCCACATCCAAAACTATAAAAGCGTGTATGAGGTGTTTTCTCTCTTTGATATTACGGGAATGAATATCTTCCTTTTGGGAGGTAATTATTCGCCTGCAAATGTTGTATGGTTTGATTTTGGTAGGTTCTCGATTAAAAAAAGAGTTAAAAAAGGCTAAACAAGAGGCTAGAACAGAAGAATAGCAATGTTGTGGGCCTGGGGCTGGTGTATAAATGGGCCCAATAACTAGTCCATCATAGTGAGAAAGTCAGGCCTGTAATATTTTCATGGGCTATTTATTAACATAATGGGTCGGAGCAACCCATGTGTATCGATAACACTGGATAATAAGGTTACTGGATGGCCCAATGGGTTCGCAATGACTCCAACTAGGACTAGGCCCAATGAAAAAGAACAACAAAATAGTACAAGCAAAAACTAGATTGTTTAATTTGCATGTCTCAGATAAATTTCCATTTGCCAGAAAAGTGGATATATCATATATTATGTAGGTTGCGAGGCTGCCACCAACGAGATTCGTCCGTTTTGGCCCACTAGACCTCACGATTTTGTCTTTAAAAAAGGGTTAAAACTACGATATTTACACCCCTCAAAAACTGTAAAAACGGTATTAATTGTTTGATATTATAACAAAAATCTTTCTATTTTATCAAACCCTAACTTCTATTTTAAATACTAATTTTAATTTCTTTTACGGAATACAAATTGATTGAGTTGACAAACAATTTACTGCTATAATTGAGTGAAACAAAAATCAATACCAACAATAAACTTTTTTATGAACAATTGTTTTTTTTTGTCTTTATAAAAAAAAAACTTTCTTAGGAATAAAGGATTTGAGATACACTACTGTGTGCTAAGCGCCTCTTTTTACATAAAGAACTAAAAAAAAAAGTTTTAATGCAATGAAAATAATTTTTTTCATTCAATTTTGTAGTGACATCAAATGTTTTTGCAGGTGTTAGAAATTACTTTTTAAGGAGAAATTATTTATTTGAATAAAAATATATAAACTAATAAAATTTTAAATAATTCTAATTAGATAACAAAATAGTGGGGTGTGCTAACAAAAATATAATACAATAAAATTAAAGAAAGGATATTTTTGACATTAAGTGGGGTTTATTTATGAACTAGAGATTTTTAAAATATTTTAGGGGTGTATTTATGAAAGGGGTGTATATACAGTTTTTGAGGGGTGCCAATATCGTCACTCTTTGCTTATTTATATCACAAATTAGTCTTGACTTCGAAAATATTGGAGAAAACTTCTAACAACGGCCCCAATCAAGGGTAGTTGTGTTTTCATGGAGGGCTTCCTTTCAACGTCAAAGACTGTCACCCACGAAATATTGTCCGTTCTGGCCCATTGGGCTTCACGGTTTTGTTCTTAAAATGGCCCATTGGGCTTCACGGTTTTGTTCTTAAAATGGCTTTAGAGGGGTTAAGGCTATACTTTACTTATTTATACCACATACTAGTCTTGACTTAAAAAAAAAAAAAAAAAAAAAAAAAAAAAAAAAAAACTCATCGAGAAATCGCAACTTATAAGTGCCTGAAACAAACCAGAACCACAAAACTAAAATGTGGCATCTCAATTACAATTGACGATACTCCAATTAGAACTATTTTGTGTGGTGAAAACAAAGTTTTCTTCTGCTACTGTGAACATTGTTATGATAAGGTGGTTCACTTTACTAAATATTGCATAAACAATTAAACATCAGATTGTAAAACATTGCTAGAAAAGCAGCAAATAAATGAGACAAAATCATTGACTTTGCCTACTTTCTTCTTTTGTGAGAATGACAACACAAGATCACCATGACCATAGGAGAGAATCCATTGCCCCACAATCAATATCTTGGTCTGTTAACCCTTTTGAATCTTTCGGCACCAGAAAAAAGAATCATTGTATGGGAAATTAACACGTGGAAACTTATCTAAATAAAGTTACGAGAAAACAAGCCTTAATCGCGTTTAAGTCCTAGTTGCATTACAACGACCAGGACTTTCATTGGTGCAAATGTGACCCGAAACCAACAAAATGCTGATGGGTTATGATTAAAACTATGCAGTCATTTATTATCCATGACTTTTTTTTTTTTTTTTTCCTTTCATTTTTTGTGAGTGAATCCTATCAACATATTCAAGCCACAGATGTTATCAATTAAGAATAGACATCTCTCTCTATATGGCTTAAGCCATACATGTTATGTATCCAATGACGCACAAAAATGCTTGTCGAATTTTGGAGGTGTGTGAGATTTTCGTTCACACGAATAGGCAAGCATTTCACACTGCATATTCCCCAACAGCAGAATCATCTATACTTAAAACATCCATTATAAAAACTTTAGACTTTCCACCTAAAAAATAATAATTTTCCATTCCTTGGTCAAATATTCTCACTCTCTATGCTTTTTCCGGCTATTATAGTGTAGTAGGACCATAACCAGCCAACCATGTTCAATGGTGGACTCTTTTTCGTCGGTATAAAGTTATAGATTCCTAATTCCATGGCCTTTTGGCCCTCTACAAGACACAAGGGACCTGTATAAGGCTTTTAACTAATGAAATATAATGAACGATTCAATTCGATAAATAGCCCCAAAAAAACTTACAGGAACCTCCATGGTAACTAGCTGACTAATTTTTCGACAACTTGTAAAAGAAGGACCACTAGGCAGAATAACTAGTCCTTGCAAGGAGGAGTAGGAGGAATCCACAGATATTGCTTTCTAAAAGGATAGAGTTCGATGATAAGGTAATGATTCGAAAATAATATCGAAAGGGTGTATCTCTACAAGCATCACCTTTTTTTGTGTACTGATTCCTAGAAAGTTGCTCAAGTTATTTTCAACCAATCATCAGGACTAGGCCCATCAGTATGTGGTCGGTATCCATGACCGCGACTCCTGCAACTTGATCACACTAGCTAGGGGGCCACATTTGATGTAATTTTACTTATTTGCAAATCTAAATTGGTAACATTTTTAAGGTTAATTATAAGCAAGAAGGGAGCAGATTGACATGGAAAAGAAGAAGAAGAAGAAGATGCAGTAGTGTGTTTCACAATACTAAGTTTTCAACTAGTAAAACTACAAGAAATTACAAATCTAATGTTAGAGTGCTTATTAGTTTAAGCTTATCGGTCTTATGGTTATTAACATGGTATTAGGTAAGGTTTGATGAGTCCTGATCAATTTGAGTCTTCATATGCATTGTTTATGTGTTTATTTTGCTTTTGGGTCCTATATATATATGTTTTAAATATTACAATAATTTGGGGTTTTTTGGGGGAGAAGGAGTGATTCGAACCCACAACATTGTGGTGTGGGTGTAAGAGGCTTTACCATCGGACTAACCTCATCTTATCGGGTTTGATGGTTACTAAATGTCAGTTTAGTATTGCTGTAACTTTTATAATATGATATATACATGATTTTAACTTGATTTCATAAGGATACTAATAATATTTTATAATATTCGTTAAATGCTAAAATAAATTATTCTATAATCACTTTCAAAAAGTAACCCCTATCTACTTTAAATCACTACCAAAACTTATCAGATTATCAATTAATCATTTCTGAAAGTTTTATCAAACATTGTTTTATGTCAAAATTATAAAATAAGTTAGATTTTAATTTTTCAAAAGCAATACCAAACATCTCTTTAGAAAAAAATTGGTTTTTCTTCCACCAGAACCACACATTCCTTACACTTGTTACAGCTACTAGCAACATCAAGATTTGAACAATGATCATATATGAGCTATGTTTTTTTTTCCCCAACTATGTAGAGAAGTTTCAATTGTGATAGTAAGAGAGAATTTGGTTATGTAAATTCTAGAAGTCCTTGAATGGACAAAACAATAGTCTAGTTGCATGATTTCATTACACACGTACGTACACATAGGGCCATTCATATAGGTTGGGGCAACTCTTTACAACTTGGCGACGAAAATTCATGGAATCACAACACCACCACCACCGCCCTCTCAATCTCTTTATCGATGCTCTATAGAGAGAGAGAGAATAAAGTTGATTAATTATGGACTTTATATGGGGGTAATGGGTGGCTTCAATGACATTTGCTACTAGAAAATCTAATGAGGCATCATATATGTCACTGATAAGACTTATTTATAACATATATACACATTAAGCAGAAAATATCTGAAGTCTGAAAACCAAAAAATTGCCACGGTATAGTATGCAGTTGTTGCTCATATTGATCAATCACAGAAAGAAATATGTGCAACATGAAGAGATTAATGTTCAAGCAACAACTACGTACGTATTTTTTGAAGAGTTACCATGGTAAAACTAGAAGTGGCTGGGACAACAAAAGATTCTACGACATATATTATTGTACATTTGGTTTCTTCGATCTGATCATGACTAGGTCACTCCATATGAGTGAAAACTTCAAAATCGCTTTTTCAATTCGCGCAAAGAGACAGCGAAAAATAAAGCAAATAAGAACACAATGATTTCCAACTATATTGGACTAAAATTCCAACAACAAGTGGATGATATATATATATGGTGCAACATTATTGTACATTTGATGTTGATGCTTACTTGCTTTGGTGATCGAAGATCCATTTTTACTGCTGCAACATGTGAATTCTCACCATTAATCAACATTGAAAGAAAATGTTGAACTCTCTCTCCAATACAATTTGAAAAAAATGGAAACAACTGATGTAAATAAGACGGATTAACCAGAGAATTAATTAGGGAGGGGTCCCAAATGATAGAAGATTAGGTGACACATCACATATGTTAGACCTGAAAAGAAGAAAAAAAATCACACACACAAACACAAAATATTATTCAGTACTGTACGGTTTGGATTAGATTAGCTGGAAAGCTAAAATGGTTTGGATTTTGGTTTGACGACCAGACTACATATACAAAAATTAGATGATCAATCACCATATATTATAGAATCATTCATGAACAAGACACGTAAAGGTTTCTTTTGCTACGCAGAGTATACGTGGACTGATTGTACACGTGAAACCTTTTTTTCTTTTTTTTTCCTAGTACAGACACTGAAGTAGTACTGGTTTGAACTTTGAACTTTGAAGTAGATAAAAAAATAAAAACTTGGCAGAAAAGTAATCTGAGTAAAATCATAACAGATGGGGACTTTTGATTTTCACTTTGTTGTTTTGTCTACAGATTACAGATTACAGATTACAGACTACAGTCATCATGCTTATCTTCTCAGAGATTTTTTACCTGACTCTGCAAGCAATATAGATGTAAACATATTTCAATATATACCTAACCACGTGGAGCATCGAAGTAGACGATTCAAGGGATTGTTAGGACATGCCGAGATCAAATGGTATGCATATATACTCTCATAATAATGGTGGGAAGACTCCTCATAAATACTTATAAAATGCATATAACGAGACTCGAACATGTAGTACCATATGTGTCAGGGGCGAAGCTATAGAGGGGTCTACGGGAGGAAAAGAATCTTATATGCGCCCGGTGCAATGCACCCATCCAATGGGTGTATGCCATGTGGCAAGGACAACCAATCAAATGAGTTCTCCATGCCATGTGGCATGCACCCATTGGTTAGGGTGTATGCAAGATTTTCTCCTATGGGGGCCATGGCCCCGGCAGCCTCTTGGAAAATTCAATTTTAATCCTTATAAATTAATTGAATTTTTTTTTATTTTCATTCGGTTCTCTAAAATGAAATTATATACTTTACCAATCATGTGTTGGTGTGAGTGGTTCGGCGCTCTCATTCCTTAAGCAAGGTCGTGGGTTCAACTCCTCTTGTGAACGGAGTTACACATATTGGGAGCACTTTACCCCTTAGTGGGCCGACCCGGTGCGAGTCCGGATTAGTCGGGGTGTGGTCTGGGCTGATTGCACCGTATGATGGATCTGCCTCACTCGGAAACCGGATGTTGTAAAACCAAAAAAAAAAAAAAAAAAAAAAATTATATGCTTTGAAAACCCCTCCCCCAATATAACAAAACTTGAAATTTTGGTTTTGCAACTAATTATTTCTATGCTAAGAGGTGATTTGGCACGTGAAGGCTATTAGTGTGAGAAGCTTTTCATTATACTACTTTTAGAACTTGTTTTTGTGTTTTAAGATTATATAAAAAGTCCATAATATTACAACTTTAAAAAGAAATAAAAAGTTTAATATATATATTTGTAAATTTTAAAGTTCTTTGGAGGAGATACAGATTCTCAAAAAATGCTGCTCTTCTTCTTTTTGTGGTTCCTGAGGAGACAAATCATTGAAATTCTACACAATTTTATTTTCCAAGATTTCATTGCCAACTGGCAATACCCCACACAGCCTCTTCAACTCTGCTTATAAAGAGCAGCATTTGCCACCACTTTTGCACATATCACACACTTGACTACAAGTATTTTCTCTTTGACTCTCTCTCTGCTTCAAAGTCTAAATTTTTTTTTTTGTATTGCTTCTTCTCTTTTTCAAGCTTTTATATTCAGAAATCAATGGCATCCAGTTCAATGTCCTCTCGCGGCCTGTGGACTGCCGAGCAGAACAAGGCCTTCGAAAGGGCTCTCGCGGTGTTCGACAAGGACACCCCTGACCGCTGGCACAATGTGGCCAGGGCTGTTGGTGGCAAAACTCCTGAGGAAGTCAAGAGGCACTACGAGCTGCTCGTCGAGGACATCAAGTATATCGAGGCAGGTCAGGTCCCCTTCCCCAAATACCGAACCACCGGAAGCAATGGAAACATGAATGACAGGTACTCGTATTACCATGTTTATATTATTCATTGGGTTTCAGGTGCAAAATTCCGTACGAAAAAACATGCAGGATCTCGAACGTTCTTTTTTTTTTTGATTTTTTTTTTTACTGAACCCAGAAATCCAATCCACACACAACATGACAACAAATCTACAACACATCTATCTATGAACTCCTCCAGACAAATCAGATCTACAAAAAAATAAAAATCCAAAATCATCGTACGTGCACCTCAAATTTTTTTTCTGACCCCACAAACACTTTTTCACGTGGCTTCAATCATTAATTCGATATCAAACTATCAACTATCAAGGAAAAAACATTGCCACAGAAAAAATTTCTTTGCCGACAACAAACTTCTAACGTACTGGAATTTTATCTATTTGTTTACGTGAAAATTACGTACGGACTCTTACACCTGATCAACTAAACGTTGAAAATTCAATAAGAATATGAAATTAACATAAATTTACCTTCTTTTGTTTTTTTTTTCCTCCAGGATGAAGAACATGAAGCTCCATTGAAGAAACTAGAAAGTGAAGTGAAATCTGCAGCATCATCATAAAATAAAGATATTATGAGCAGCTCTGTGGACTAGTAGTTGTAGTAGTACTATTACTAGATATAATTATAGAATCACTTAAAGTGGTTTTTTCTTTTCTGCAATTATATAAATATTTGTACGTTGAAGAAGAAGAAGAGACATTAAATCTTTTGATTAATGGCTCCTCAACTTCTTTTTGTTTTTTATTATATAAAAAAATGTGTAAGAATCAAATTAGATTCTGTATAAAACTATGAATTATATTACTAATTATGTGCTTGATTTGTTTATTAGAGGAATCAAATTCGAAAACCAAAACCGAAAAAGATAAAATTTAGAGAGGAAATATATGAATAAAATGGCGGGAAAATTGGTTATTTGAAAATTAAGCAGTATTTGGGTTGCAATTTGGAATCAATTAATCGGAAATTAATTTAAATCTTGTCACATGTTAGAATGTGTTAAATATATTTGAATATATATTTAATCGTGATTGATAGTTAAAATAGTAATAATAAAATTTAATGTAACAAATAATAGATTTTAATTGCATATTAATGTCAATTATCACATGTAATTGGCATTAAAATGCGAACCATTGTTGGTAATGGAAAATAGTTTTGAGCGGATATAACTATAATAGTCTTAATGTAGTAAAATTCCTTAAGTTCCGACTCACACAAAAAACGTAAATAAAGTTACATAACACTGTTTTTATTAGTATTTTTAATATTGTTTCATTTTTTCTATAAAATCCGTAAAGTGTGGGGAAATCCTCTAATGAGAGTAGTTACCTCCTGATTATGAGGTAAATATTTGGATCGCGTATATAATTAATGTTTGATCTCGCATGTTCTGATTATGAATTTTTTTTTTTGAAAACAAAAGATATTTACAACAAATTAAATTTACTTTATTATTATTATATTTATCACAAATCTTGTCTCATTAGTCATGCATGCATCTCTTTTTGCTAATACAATTAATTATGTGACCTAAACATGCAATGCAACATAGATCTTATTATAGTAACAACTTAAACAAATAAGATGTATTAAGTTCTAGATCTTTCTAATTATAGAAAATGATTAAGAATCCTTTTAAGATAATTAAATGTGATTGTAACACCTAGTAATATGCAGCAAGACAACTACGTGTCTTGAAATTTGTATACAATTAATCAATCTCTTTTGAGTAGATTAAACACCTTGTTTGGTCAAATAAGCTTTGTATCCTTATAGGTTCAAGAAACAACAATATTTTTAAATGTAAGAAAAAATAATAACAATATAGAATTATTGCACATCAACTTTCGGAGAAAAACTTCAAAACTTCTTTGTATTTATGTATACACCCAAACCATTTATATCATGTCATGTGACATACATTTTTTCATGTGATTGGTTATTTATGTCGCATGCCATGATTTGAATAGTTTAAACATATACACAAACACACCGAAGTTTTTCTCCGATTTTTGATTGAGCAGTTGTGCATCTAATTTTTCGTATTCGGGATAAGTTTGGATCTTCTCTTAATCTGGTTTTTTGTTGGACTATTTACCAAAAAAGAGTAACAAATCTTGATCATGTAACATTTTTTTTTATCAAAAAGCTAGACCATATGAGAATCTAAACTCATCGGTGATGGGGTTCTAGTCTCACATTTTTTATATTAAAAATAATAATAAAAGTAAGCCTAAGAAGACTTCTTTTTTCTCTCTATTGAAGTGAGACTAGCTATCCGGACAATATTAATAATGGTTGATCTAAAAAACTTCCCGATAGATATCTGATTCAATTCAGTCTCGGTGTTAGTCTAAAAAATTATAAATAAAATATAGACTTGCAATATTCTCAATGAATTAATTAACTTTATTCCAAGGTTTCAGATGTGGAAACTTGTTGTACAACCAGCCACTAATTTCAGAATTAAGTAGGCAAAAAATAGCCAGTCGAAGGATTCCCTACGACTGCTAGTTATATAGCTAGGGACCATTTTAATCCAAGAAAGAACAAAACAAATTAACATATAAAGTTTTGTTGGGATCTATATATCATAATCCTATGTGAAAAAATAAACATATCCTTATCATATTTCACAAAACTCAAAGTCAAACTACACATTTAACTTCACATGTTTTCTTTAATTTTATATATAGATCATCATGCAACTTCACATATCATAGGATAACACGTGAAAACCCTACATTTTTCCAGGATCTTTGTTTTGTAACATCCTATAAAAGAGTGATTTAATTTTTATTTTTCAGAACCGTCATGACCAGAAAATAAGTATCAATCAATCCTCTAACGAAACCATAACAAAAGTGTAAGTATATATAATAAGCTGCTAGATCTCACAAGTATCATAATGGCAGACTTCCACCGTACCTTCCATTAATTTTATTTTTTTGGTATATATAATAATGTAAGAAACAATGTGCCCTAAACAGGCCGCAAATTAATCTCTTTTTTTTTCTTTTAATAATACAAAGAAAGAAGAAGATCAGATTCAGGAGGCTGTTAGCGAAAGAGATCGAGTCCAAGATCTTGCTAGTTTAGGAAATGATTAAGTCACCGATTATGATAATGAGACTACAAAATTAAATTAAGGAACTAGCTGTTACTCTAATCTCCATGTCTCATGACAGCGGGACAAGTATGTTATATTACTGGTTTTAGTAATGGTCACCGCACGTGGCAGAATCAGAACGGGGATACATGGCATCATACATGTTGTCATTTGCTGAGATGAGGAGGTAATCCAAATTCGCAATTTAATCGAAAGTTATGAAAAGTCAAAAACTAAGAAAAAATACATGTTGTCGTTGAAGGGCTCAATTACATTATAACCACTTAATCATTGTAATTTTTATGTGTTATTAGATGATTGAAATGTGAGGAAGAGAATAGATGAAGAAATGATCCAAATTCATAATTTAATCGAGAGTTGTGATATGAGTTTAAGTCTCACACTTATCAATTAAATATGACACTCCTCTTTTGTAGTGAGAATATGTATTATATTTCAAACCGTGCTTGTAGCAGCTAATCTCATCGGATCCCAAGAGACTCTTCTCAAATACACACTTCTAATTAAAACGGATATTTCTGCGTATATTGTGGCTGTGAGTAAAGTAAATAAATGTTAAGGCTTAATGATTGGATGGTTTGTCAAATCAAAATTGAGAAACATGAAGTTAGGTTGGTTGGTTGAGCAACCTTTCACGACCTACAAGATGATTTGCATCATGTGATATGTGCCCTTGGATGGATTAGACAGACGGACAGACACACAAACACTCCACAATTGCATCTATTAATAACACTGACCAGTTGGCCAATTAAACAAAACAATTTGTGAGTATTAGGATTTATGAGAAAATTAACTATTTTGAAAAAACCTAGTGAACAGAAAAGAAAAGTTGGGAGATCACTTTTGCAATGCATCCGGCCAATGGGTTCATGTCATGTGGCAATGAGAACCATGATCAAATGATTTTTCTTGCCACATGGCATACTCCCATTGATTAAGCTGCATTATATTGAATCGCAACAACTTGTTCTTCTTGAATACCCTGACTCAGCGACATAGAATTTTCTACCGTTACCATATAGTATTCATCTATACTTGGTGATAAATAAAGCATTCGTATCTTTTTCTAGAGACCCCCAATAAACAATTCTCGCATGAATTGCTTAGGATCCAATAAGTCCAACATTGATTTCTTCAGTCTATCAATTGGGCAAATGCACCCATAGTGACTAGGATGTATATCTTATATCCGAAAACTAGCAGTTTGGATCCAAAAAACTTAATTTTCTCCCATGAACTATTTGTGTCAATTGATTAGTTCGATCCAAAACTTGAGATAATGGGTTTAATCCAAAAACAGAATCATAAGTGGGTTGTTAATGGAGTTGAAGTTACCGAATTTTGAGGAGTCGGCATCAATTTATGCCTAATTGCTCCACCTATAGTTCCTCTAACCGAACCAGGGCCAATCCAAATTGATCTTGTAAGAGATCCGTTACGGACCGAATATGTTTATTTTTCAAATGATTAGTGCATGTAAGTTTTTCTCGTTTCTGGGTATCGGAAAGAAAACAAAACAAAATTCTATTTTAACCAAGCAATATAAACAAATAGAAGAACTTTTAATGGAACCAAAAGCACCCCAAAAAGCATATCATTAGCGAGTTAAGTTAGCATCAACATACCTAGAAAAAAAAAAGGGTGCAATTATTGCTCAATGCAATACCACCGGGATCCCTTTTCAAGGAATCACAAGAAACCAGACCTGAATAAGCATCATACAAGATGACAGTTCACTAATATGTACTCTAAACTCTATTTGCATTCAATTTTTTTAATTTCTCGTCATTCTACGACACTTGATTAAGACATCGGTATGGTAATCAAATCAAAAAGCAAAACTCTATACCGAAAAAATGCATTATATATAGTCTCAGAACCGCATAATTTCGTAATTTGTAATTTACATGAACATAGCCAATCCGAACAGTTAAAATTCTACTTATAAAAACTTAAACAATAGCTCTAAAATGCATATATATATATATATATATATTAAGCAAGCAGTCACATGAGCGTAGATATTTTAGTCTGAAACTGTTGTTCGAAGAGGCAGTGAGCTTTCAACTTCCTTGGTGTTAGCATTCCTTTCTGCTACAACTTTTGACATTCCAAACATCTGAAACTCATCAACCCAAACCATCCAGTGAGCAGTGAATGATAGATTACAGATTGAAAGAAAAAAATCAGTTTATATAGACCGATTGCATTTGCGTGGAAGTTGAGAGTGAAAATGTACCTTTTGGATAGTTTTCTTAAAACAAGTTTTGTGTTCATCCATGGAAGCATTAATAAACTCATCGATATGTTCCTTCACATCCTCCAAGAAAGTAGCATCTTCACTCTTCTTCTTACGACATGAAGTCATGGCAGGGGTTGGGAGAACAGATGATGGTTGTTTCTCCTGTTGACTCGTTTGTGTTTCCATCCTCGATATATCCTGATATAAGAAGAGTTCAAAATTTTATAGACAAACTAATAAATAAATTTGGAAGATGGTTCCAGCAGGTTCACTGAATTAAGTGATACATTCATATACTATAACATGGCCATGTCAAATGCAGCAACCACTCCTGTTACTTCAGTTTATAAATTGGGCAGAAGCATCTTCACTAGAGCCCATATAATATGTTATGCAAAAATTTAAAAATGATGAAATAGAGGTATCAAATGTAAAAAAGAAGTGATTCTTCTCGCCGCACTTAAACTTAAAAGATGAACATCCAGCCAATTTTAATTTGAACTAAAAAAAATAACCACCATATTATTATCTTTTTCTTTTAAATCGTACAATTGGCAATCACTTTACAGATCACACATGTATCTATCACACAATTTTGCTATGTTTTCACAGCATTTGCTGATAAAAGGGAAAAAAAAAAAAAATTCTATCTGAAATGCATTGGGCAAGCTTAGAAGTAAGAAAATTGCGAGTTTGATGTATGAACAACTGTTAGTGGGAAAACATCATTTTAATCACTTTTTGTGTTCTATTCCCTAATGCAAGAAACTGGGATTGTCTCAGGATGAATAATTTTTTTGTCAGTTCCCTTCAAGCATAATGCAATATATCAATTTGTGAAGAAACAAATCATAAATCTAATAAATTTTTTGGCAAAGCAAGTCAACAAGGAGGTTGAAACACATTCATTCAACAGTAATGATTATTTGCCAAGTGACTAGCTAACATAAAACAAAAAAAAAAAACAAAAAAATCAATTGTCCTTCTCGCTTAGATCCAAAACAGGTACCACATTTCACACATCGCATCGATCTGGGTACAAACAATCTATAAAGGCCTCATAATATAAACAGTATAAAGTATATATTACTTTGAGGGATTTAAAATACATGATCACTGGTTCGGCAAGAAAGCACACGCATACATCTTGGAAATCCATACTAAAAAGACATGTGGGTCTTGGTATCTAAATTTGGTAACTCATTGCAGCTGATCTATAACCTTACTATCTCAAAAACATTGTTTAAAGTAAATGTAAACACCATGCTAGTATAATAGAAAACACATAAAACAATAACATAAACAAACCATCCAATTACAAAACTAAAAACTGCAGTCAGTGAAGAGAGGTGAGCGCGATTCATACAAAGTTTGATGATATAAGATCAATGTCTACACTCATCAATCAAACCACTTGTTTAAAGTATATATTACTCTGAGGGATTAAAATACATGATCACTAGTTCAGTAAGAAAGCACCTGTATACATCTTGGCGATCCATACTAAAAAAATCGTGCAGGGCTTAGTATCTAAATTTGGTAACTCGCTGCAGCTAATCTATATCAATCTAACTATCTCAAAAAAATTGTTCAAAGTAAATGTAAACACCATGCTCGTATAATAGAAAACACAAAAAACAATAACATAAACAAACCATCCGATTACAAAACTAAAAACTGCAGCCAGTGAAGAGAGGTGAGCGCGATTCATACAAAGTTTGATGATATAAGATCAATGTCTACACTCATCAATCAAACCACTTGTTTAATGTATATATTACTCTGAGGGATTAAAATACATGATCACTAGTTCGGTAAGAAAGCACATGTATACATCTTGGTGATCCATACTAAAAAAATCGTGCAGGGCTTAGTATCTATATCAATCTAACTATCTCAAAAACATTGTTTAAAGTAAATGTAAATACCATGCTAGTATAATAGAAAACACATAAAACAATAACTTAAACAAACCATCTGATTACAAAACTAAAAACTGCAGTCAGTGAAGAGAGGTGAGCGTGGTTCATACAAAATTTGATGATATAAGATCTATGTCTACACTCATCAATCAAACCAACTAAAAAACACTAAACCATTAGTGCCCTGAAAACTGCTCACCAACTGTTCGACGAAATGTCACAACGAATCCAAATGCATGAATAACACATAAACCATTTACCCAGAAAAAAAATCTGCTCCTTTACTTATTATTTTCCTTATAAATATAATAGTAATCAGTGTTTTTCCGCTTACAGTCTCGATTGCAACTGTTTTATTGTCACAAATTGTGTGCACAAAAACCATAAAAGAAAACAAAATTTCAAAAGCAAAAACATCAAAACGATTGTATGACTAAATAAAAAATCTTATAAAGCACGTACCTTGATTACACAAAGTGGAAGCAGAAACTGTGACGCAACCAAAATTTGATCTGTTTTAATTTTCTTTGTCTTCGCAGTTGGTTAAAACTTAGAAGCCCTCGAGAGTTTCGATCCAAAACGGTGTCGTATAGCTCCTTTTGAGTCGGTGTGGCGTGGGGATTACTCCTATTTTATATGGTATCAAAACGACGTCGGAATTAAGAATAACAAATGTTGTTCAAATTTATGCTACTGTATGAATCAACTAATTTTCCTTGGATTATAATTAAAAGGGTATGGATATTGACACCCACAAAACTTATTAGTACACCCATTTTTATAAGTACACCTATGTCTAAAATTTTAAAAATAAATATTACTATAAATATCCATCATAATGCCAATAGTACCCTTATTGAAATAAATATATTCATTTTAATACATAATATTTATAAACGCTCTTAAATTATTATCACACCCAATTTATTAAAAAAATCATATTATTTTTAGAATTAAATCCTCTTTTAATTTTAATGATGGTCCAATTTGCTTTTGGAAATATTTCGAATGTAAGAGCCTTATGAAAAGGAATATGCGGAACCATATATGTGGTCGAGATTTTCAATCTGTAATTCTCTTATTTATACAACTATCTTTAAAAAAAAAAAAAAAAACTTGTTGATATCTATAACTATTGTTAAAATAAATATTTTGTTCATTGATATAGTTCATAACTATACATAAAAGAAAGATAAAAACAATATAATAATCATATGATAATGAGAAAGTTTGAAACTTGAAATAAAATTAGAGTTTAATTAGGGTTTATCATAAGTTTTTTTTTTTTTTATAATAATTTTTTTTTAAGTAAGTATTTTTTTTTTTAATAAAGAAATATAGTTGAAGACATGGTGTAATTAATGAGTGTATTTAGTATTTGGTTTATTTTTAATTAAAGTAATTTGTTCTTATTGGTAAATTTCTATTGAGATTTTTTTGTAATTAATTTTTTTTAATAAAATATGGGTGTACTAATAAGTTTTATTGGTATCGATATCGGCACCCTAATTAAAAATGGTTTAAAATAACACTAATGCTAGATAACCCATAAATTTAGTCCAAATTTCAACCCAAATGATGTAGTAAGTGGTTTTTTTCATTAACTACATCATCTCATGTTGTGTGTTTTGATGATAACTCACTTGACACATCATTTGGGTTAATTATTTGAGGAGTGCTAGAATCACTCTCTCAATTCACTCTCTCAAGCCACTCTCTCTTCTTCTTTTAACATTTGTCCATTATTTACTTTTTTTTTGAAATAAATTTTAGAGCCATCATTAATGAATTGTTTTTACATATTAATATATTATTTACTATTCAAACCATCATATCTTCCCAAATTACCCTTTTGTTTACACCAAATTGTCATAGTTATTTTCTTAAATATTAATAATAATATTATTTTATATACCTCTTTTTTATTTTCTAAAATATCATAACAAACACAATTTATACTTGAAAAATTATCGTTTTTGTCTATATTATCATAAGTTCATCATATTTTATAAAGTAATTATTTTTACGCAATTTGAAAAATATAGTTAAAAAAATTAAAATTTCATTAATAATATCAAAACTCAAATATACTAAAAAACGTAAGATGTCAATGTTTATTGTATTTTGATAAATTTAATATTGTTAATAATATATTTGCTATTTAAAAAAATAAATAAATATAAAATAAATTTAATAAATATTATTCAACCCATTTTACCTTTGAAGATTTTTGCTCACATATTTGGAAATGACAATTTGGTGTAAAAGAAGGACAATTTGGGAAGATGTGGATGATTTGAATTTTAAATAACATGCAAAAATAATTCATTAATGATAGCTCTAAAACTTATTTCTAAAAAGCCAATATAGAACAAGTGTTAAAAGAAAAGGGAGACTAGGTTGGGAGAGTGAGTTGAGAGAGTGTATCTAGCACTCATCTAATTATTTATATTGTATATCATCAGTTTTTCTATTATCAGTTCGAACTGACAAAAGTTATATCAGTTCCTTGTATGTGGGCCACTGGATTTAAATATTTTGATTGACAAGTGCATACAGTCAAGTCAAAGTATTTAAATCCAGTGGCTCACATACAAGGAACTGATATAACTTTTGTCAGTTCGAACTGATAATAGAATTTCTATGTATATAATTACTCTTAAAATAAATCAATATCGTACTTTAATAATTAAACTGATAATAATTTGTAATGCTAATTTAGTTAGATTTCTCAGTCACTTTGAATTATTTCAACAAGCTTCAACATTAAAAATATCAATCAATAAAAATTCGATAAGGACAAAGAAAAATTAATTTTTCTACGTTTGGTGTGAGAGCCTCGTTAAGATCCAAGGAGATCAAGTCATCAAGAGGAGAGTTTCGGAGCATGGAAGCGGCCGTTTCAGAACAGAAAAACCACGTCGCAGGAGCCACGGCCCCAATCGCCGCCGCATGCACTATATCGCCGCCATGTGTAGAAATAAAAATATTTTGAGAAAAAAAAATATTTTTCCTACAGGTAGAAATATTGACATAATACAGTAGAAAAATCTTCATTTTAAATATACAAATATTTAAAGCACCTTGACATGTTTTTGGTTTTTTGTTTTTGTTTTGTTTTTATTTAAATTTTGGCAGTTTATTTTTAATAGATTTATTTTAGCAAGTAAACTATTTGTTTTTAATTAATTGAAATTAAAATTAAAGAAAATAGCACTAGACACCATTAATTGGTGGATGGAGTCCCAAAAAGGCCACAAAATATTGAAATTGTTCTAAAATCACCATTTTGACGAAATATTGTTCATTGGCAGCCATTCAGTTAAATCTAACAGAAAGCTGCTGTTATCTATGACATAGCACTCCTAAAGAATAAAATAGCACTAGACACCATTAATTGGTGGGTGGAGTCCAAAAAGGCTATTATTTCCATCTCTGCAAACTATTCAAATCTAACCTATGTCCACATTCAAGTGCACATCTCTAAAAATACTCAACGTTATTTGCTCAAATTTTGATACAAGAAAGTAGACATGCAAACAAACACTTTTCATTTAGAAAATATTCCAGAAATCGATTTGGAAAAGTGTGAAGATGAACGATGAACACAGCTCACTCACAGATTCACGTCGCTTCTGACATTTGACTGAATAATTGATCATAACTTTCAAAATACCACCCAGAATTTTATATTCTTTATACCGTTGGATTCGTATCGAAAAATTGAAGAACCCAATATGGATGAAAAAATTTATTTCCTTGCCAAAAGATACAGTTTTAAGGAAAAAGAGCCATGAACACAGCTCACTCGCGGATTCTCGTCGCTTCTGACCTTTGACTGAATAATTGATCATAACTTTCAAAATACCTCCCAGAATTTTACGTTATTTATACCGTTGGATTCGTATCGAAAAATCAAAGAACCCAACATGGACGGAAAAAATTTATTTCCTTGCCAAAAGATACAGTTTTAAGGAAAAAGAGCGATGAACACACCTCACTCGCGGATTGCGTGTCGCTTCTGATCTTTGACCGAATAATTGATCATAACTTTCAAATTACCTCCCAAAATTTTACGTTCTTTATACCGTTGGATTCGTATCGAAAAATCGAAGAACCCAACGCTTAAAAAAATTATTTCCTTACCAAAAGATACAGTTTTAAGGAAAAAGTTTACACAAAAATATCTCCAGCAAAACACAAACCACACAAAAAATGAAATGAAAAATAAACCGATTTCTTTTGCGTTTTTTGTAGCAGTGACTTGAAAAGAAAAGTGAAAAAAAAGTGAAAAAACGTTTTGAACATCTTTGTCAAATTGTGCCTTAAGATGATGACTTGATGATTTTACAATATTGTCCCTTCTTGTTTTACTATTTTAACCTCGATTCTTACATGTTATGATATAAGAAAACGGTTTATGACATAAGCAAACGGACTTCAAACAATTAATGGGTAAAGTGGCAACAATTGATACTTTCTTTCAATGGAATAGCTAATTTGAGCCATTTGGAAAAATTAATGGCCATTTAGGGACCGCCTCACCAAATTAGTGGCTCTAGATATCACTGACCCTTAAAATTAATATTTTTTTAAACCGCATACTATTTAACCAATCTCGTCTTATATATATATAGTGGTTCTCTAGTAAGGACGTCCTGAAATTATAAGTTAAAGATATCCAACCACATCCACATATTCACATTGGGTCCACAGCTAGGAGCGGCCCTGGGGTGGGGCGGGGGGAACTGGCTTTATTATAATATAAATTCATAATAGAGGTAGCCATTTAAGCCACCAAGGCCTCCTTCACTAATTAATGAGCTTGTGAAGTAGATTTTGGTCTCTTCTTCCACTATGTCATGGGGTAGTAGTCATCTCCTCCACAAATTCAGCTCATCTGTTCATGTGTGATTAATTTTGTGTACTAACTTTTACGTTGCATCTAGTTAATTAATAAATAAGGAAAAATATATTAAATAATTAAATTTTATAAACTATATAGTTGATTCTATAAAAAAAAAAAAACGTTTATATATATATATCCTGTACATATTTTTACGAGGGATTTGATTTCAAAACGATGTGAAATCTGCTTCATTTTACACCCGTACTAGTAGAGAAATGACTAAAACTTTTCTACAAATGAGACACTTTATTTTTGATAAAACGAATGAGACATTTTGAATCGACACCAAACATTACTAAGTTGTATTTTACACTTTTGGAAATACTTTCTATGGTTTGTTGTTGGTTGTGCGACCAAAGTCCCACATTGGCTAGATATGGGGATGTTCATAGGTATATAAGTATGGACACTATGTGTTCAAAAATTAAATAGCACTATTTGGGGCGCTATTTGTAAGACTGTCACCAGATAACTAATTTAAGTTTAAAAGGCATCTATTTAGATGACCAGACAAAAATACCCCCTTTTTTGTCGATTTGTGCTTTTTGAAAAGTTGAGAGAAAACCCTTGAGAGAAAAGACCCGACGGTGCAACAGTCCAAAAGGCAACCAAAAATTCACGGTGAACTCACTGGCGACGGTCTACAGTACTCACGTCGAAGAGAATCTGCAATCTCACTGTAAGTTATGTTTGTATTTCGTATTTCGTATTTGTTGTTGATAACTTTATGTTCGTATAAGTTTTGATTTGTTTTGTTGTTATTTATTTGTTTTGATTTGATTTGTTTTGATTTAGATATGTTTGTGGGTTAGTTTAGGTTTAGATTAGGGTTTGAATGTATAAAAACGTTGTGTAGAAGACGATGAAGATCTGGGTTTTCTAGACTTTTAAAACGTTAATCGTGCCTTTTCCGTGACTTTTAAAACCTTTTCCATGACTTCTAAAACCTTTTCCGAGACTTTTCCATGACTTTTAAAATGGTTTCCGTGCCTTTTCCGAGACTTTTAAAACGATTTCCGTGAGTTTGTAAATCTTGAATCTCCGAGACTTTTCCGTGACTTTTAAAACTGTTTCCGTGCCTTCTTCTGTGACTTTTAAAACTTTTTCCGTGACTTTTAAAAAGGTTTTTGTGATTTTTCCGTGACTTTTAAAAAGGTTTCCGTGACTTTTCCGTGACTTTTAAAATTTTTTCTGTGCCTTTTCTGTGACTTTTAAAAAGGTTTCCGTGACTTTTAAAACTGTTTCCGTGACTTTTAAAACTTTTTCCGTGCCTTTTCCGTGACTTTTAAAAAGGTTTCCGTGACTTTTCTGTGACTTTTAAAAAGGTTTCTGTGACTTTTAAAAAGGTTTCCGTGACTTTTCCGTGACTTTTAAAACTGTTTCTGTGCCTTTTTCCATGACTTTTAAAACTTTTTCCGTGCCTTTTTCGTGACTTTTCATATGCTCTCCGAGCCTTTTTAATTTTTCTTCGAGGCTTTTCAATGAACTTATATGTTTTTTTCCTTTGAATATGCATATGACAAATGATCTTAAAAATTTCCTGAAAACTCCAAAGGATGGATGGTTCTTGGGAAAAATAACTCGGCATGACCATTTCGATGACCTTTCAGATATCGACAACGCATTTGACAGGGTACCTGAACATATGAGAGTCGAAGACCGACGTCGGTATACCGAGTCGTTCTTTGGACATTTCCTTTAGATGCAGCGTTATATGACCTTTTCAGGTGGTATTTTCCATCGGTTGCTTATTCGCGAGTTGCATGACGATGGGCTGGAAGATGAGATGAGATTTCTTTTAGGTCATCATTTGGTCCGGTTCTCGAAGACAGAGTTTTGTCTGATCACCGGATTGAAGTTTGGATTCATGCCCAACACGTCGACCTATGGTATGGTAGAGAATGGCATACACCAGTGGTACTTTCAGGGTCGAGATGACATTGACTATTTGCAGCTGAGAGCCACATTGCAGATCGGTGTTTTTATCGAGTAGTACGATGCGGTTAAGATGTGCTTATTGTATATGCTTAACTGGATACTGATGGGGTTGGACGAGAGAGAGAAAGTTCCAGTATGGCAGTTTCGCCTTGTCGAGGACTTGGACGCTTTTGATGCTTTCCCGTGGGGTGCACACGTGGTATTTGCGGTTTATTGCTGGCTTCAAGCATGCGTTGGTCGAAAAGCGCAAGCGACAAAAGGGCGTTGACGTACAGAGATAGTAGACGTACAACATATACGGTCTAACGCACGTGCTGTTGGTGAGAATTTTGAATTTGATAACGTACTTTAATTGTAATTTTTTTCATATCACTGATGTATTGGAATCTTATCGTACGTACCTATTACGTAGATATTTGCTTTTGAGGTTATCCCCGGGCTTGCCAACAGCAACTATGGGTGCCGCAGGGAAATAGAGCTATCCCCCCGTATTCTAAAGTGGGAGTTGCGTTAGCGACCGATGGGGGACAAGCTAGATGACATTTTCTACGATAGCGTAAGTATCTTTTTTTTTTTAATCTGTTCAGTATGTATACAATTACAATAGTCTAACCACGATTTCAGATGCATGCGAGGGTTGAATTGGTGCCGATGACAGCTGAGAGGGCTGAACGGTACTTCGAGGGCATTAACGTAGGAGACAGTCGATATGAGGGTCCATCTTCCATACCTACTGATAATAAGGTTTCGTATTTAGGACGCGGTGATACTGAGGGTCCTGACCAGGAGGGTCGCACTGGGAGTCCCGTGAGGCATAAGCGGATTCGATTCTCGTTGCCCAAACAACCTCAGATTGGAGGTGACTCACGAGTAGGTGTTGAAGGGCAGCCAGAGGTACGTTAAAATATTTATACCGCATAATTTAATTTGAATCCAGTGAAAGATTTTAGTATTGACAGAGTTTGAAATCCTTTCAGGACGGTTGAGACCGAAAATTCACTGAAGTGATGGATACCATCCGAGACCTACGGGAGGAGATCCGAGGTCTAAAAGAGGATGTCCAAAAAGGTAATGAGAAACGAGATCAGCAGCATACGGAGTGGCTAGCCTTGATCCGAGTAGGGCTGGGTTCCACCTCGCAGTCCCATTGGGATGGTCCACCGTTCGACGACCGAGACTTTACTCCCAGAGACAGGCCAGGTGGTCATCAGGATGGGACAGGGCATGACAACGGACGAGGGGGTAGTGGTCCTACGGAGACAGTTCCTAATCAGTGGGGGCCAGTTATGACCGCAGGAGAGTAGGTGCATGGTGGTACACAGACAGCACTATTAGAGCATGATCTTGTTCATTTCCCAGACTTGACCGTGAACCGGTCGTCGCAGCTGCTTGATCCTATACATTTCCAGGACCTCACACTTGACCGGTTGTCGCAACGCAGCCCTCCAGCAGATCCCAGAGCACATAGTTCCTTACCGGAGCGTAACCCTCCGGTCGATCCCAGCGCTGCACACCCTTCTTGGCAATCCACTGGGACAGATTTGGTCTTTAGCGACCCACCCTTACGGTCTATCCCACACCGCTCCTCTTCACACCACTCTTCCTCACACCAATCCTTCTCACACCGGTCGTCCTCACATCGCAAGGATGCGATCGAACCCAGCGTACAGACTCCGTCCTCACATCACAGGGATCCAGTCGATCCTAATGCTTTGGACCGGAGTCCCCCACCCCTAAGGCGTCAAGATCGAATTCGACAGCGAGGTTGGCAGTAGTGCTCCCCATACACAGACCCCTGTCGATCGAAGAGGCCAATGATTATGCCACCGCCACCACATGAATGGAATCCACACGAATGGAATCCACACGAATTGGTTGATCCTGACTAGCTTGAGGCGTATTATACGTACAAGAGGGCATTCATAGAGGAATTGTAAGTATAATCGCATTAATAATTCAGTTTTTTTTATAGTATTTTCAAACTTCTTTGGTTATCTAACTTATTGGTTTGATGCAGACATGATGTGGATCTACACTTGCCAGTTGGCTTCACCTGGTTCCATCGGTTGTAGACCAATTTCATGGAGTTGGAGGATACGGTATGTTCATTACTTCAACTGTTCCGTACTTCTTGGTTATAATCGCATTACTAATACAAAATGTTGAATTTGTCAGCACATTGACGCGTACTTGAAGATTCTCCGAAAGCGTCAGTGAGCATACCTAATTGTCTACGGTTCGAGGATCAACATATTGGATTCACAATTCTATGTAAGTGTTTATATTGTACGGTTTTCGCTTCTAATTTGATGTGTTTCATACATCTTTAACCTAACGTTTCTGTAAATTTTATATGTACAGTCATTGTTATGTCATACCTGGGAGCGATTGCAGCCTAATGCGGACGGCAAACCCCCACAAGGTTGGTCTGTGCTGAAGCACCAGTGGCCACATGATGAACTTATGATGGTACGTGGAGAGCTCCCGTTAGGAAATAAGCCATGGCACGATATTGACGTGGTGAGTGTTTATTTTACATGGTGTAAATTGTTAATAAATTTGACACTGATAACACTTTGTTGAAACACCTAAAGGTGCTGATTCCTTGTAACATTGGACGTACGCATTGGGTATTGTCCAGCCTTGACCTCGAGTCAAGGATACTGTATGTGATAGACCCGTTCAGACAGGAGGTCCCATTCAAACACAGGAATACCCAGGTCGTGTGCTTAAGGTACCTGTTACCGTCGATGTTGAACGCGGTGCACTTTCACAGGAACAGACGGTACGGGGATAAGACGTACAAACTGAAGGGTGGGCCCTTTCAGATGAGGTTTGTGTCTGCAAATCGTGTGCCCCAACAGGATAAAAGGTATGACTTTTTGAAGTTCGGATTCTATCCTATATGGTTTTATTAAAATTCCATTGTAACGGTTGTTCATGTGGTGAATTGCAGAGGTAACTGTGGTGCCCATACTTTGAGAATGATAGAGTACCTAACGGTGAACAGGGATCAGTTTGACTGGAAAGAAGCAGATATGGGCACCATCCGGGAGAAGATGGCCGTGGAGGTTTTTTGTAACTCTAAGAACATTTAGTTGATGTACATAATATTTGAGTAATGAAATGACAAATTCAATTTTTTTTTGAAGTGTTTGCAATGAAAAGTTCAACACACAATTCATACATTGAAATCCATAAACAATACAATGAATTATAAACACTATAACAAAAAATAAATCAAAATAGTTCAACATAAAAGCATAAGAACCAAGGATCTTATTAGACAACGGTATCGAGCTTGGTTCCCAAAGTCTGAACGATGTTGGAAGACATCAAGTTGGAGACATGTTCCTCATTAGCAATCAAAAGCTTTTTTGGTGGCAATTCATCTTCCTCTTGTACTGCCTTGTTATGTTTGATCACCTTCCTCAATGGTAAAGTCTTTCTGGGGACACGTTTGTTTGTTGTGTCCAGTTGAATGACAGATGCTGCACTTACGACGGTATTCATCGGGGACAATTATGTTGGGACCTTGTTTAACCATAGGCGGGTTGGAACACCTCCTGCTATTATGTCTTGGTTGTCCACATCTTCTACATGATTGTGTGGTTGTCCTTTTCGAAGACGAGGCATGTCGACCTTCCATGGGGCGACTTGATTGTCTCTTCGTCTTTGGATTTAAAACCACCCGCACTGCAATGTCGGATGGCACTACCCATGAAGAAGGATGGCCAACATGCATAATAGGAACCGAGTATGCATCAATAAGTGTCTCCCTCTTGTAGTAGTCCGCACATAGAGATGTGAAATCCACGTTCCGTTCCCTACAACAATGAAAACAATGAGATTCACGTTTAGGTAATATAAAGCGTTAACTGTAACTTGTCATGCACCTTGTCGCTGCGAGTGCGTGTGGATATGGAAAAAAACCCATTTGGAATTTGTTGCATGTGCAAGTCTTCCGGGCTAAGTCCACCGTCCACCGTCCACCGTTTTCCCTTGTGTTTGACGGAGAATATGTTCCAGTCAACTGGATTTACGGTTATATAACCGCACTTCTTGACACGTTTTAGGATCACAAGATATGTTGCGTTGGTCAATCGATGACGCATGGACTGTGCAGCTACATGACGATCGTGAAACCACTTTTGTAGCATATTCCTAATGAACTCTGCTAGTGTTATAAGTGGCAGTTGCCGTACGAATTTCAGGCATAAGTTTGTGCATTCTGCAACATTTGTGGTCATCACCCTGTACCTTTTTTGGGGACAGTGTACGCGGGACCACTTGTATGGACCGACAACAATGGCATAATCGAATGCAACCTTGTGCAACTTACGTAACTCCTCCATGTGCCGATCATACTTCATTTCACTATACGACCTAACTGCGTCATCCATTATGTTGGCAATATCCTTTCTCTGGAATCGCTTCTTCATATTTTCACCAAAATACCAGCAACATATGGTATGGGTTGTATAAAGGGAACACTTTAGAAATCCCAGCTTCAATGCTTGCATGACGATCGGAAATGAAAACCAGATCATCTATATGACCAAGGGCACCCCTCAAGCATTCCAAAAATCACTCCCATGAAAGGTTGTTTTCTGAGTCACCATACCCAAAAGCAATTGGATACACCTGTTCGTTTCCATCTTGTGCAGTTGCAATAAACATTGTACCCCTGAATCTTCCTTTCAAATGGGTACCATCAACTGCAATCAAAGGACGCATACACCTCCAGAAACCTCTAATTGATGATCCTAACAACATGAAAAAGTATAGGAATTTACCAACGTCTGCGCACTGTAATTCAGTGATTGTGCCAGGATTTTACTGTTCCAGAACGTATGCAAAAGATGGTAGCAGCTAGAAAGTTTCTTCATGCGTTCCATAGCTCAATGACAATGCATATTGCAGGGCATCATGTGCCTTACTGTACATGATTTGGATGCCATACATTGCTTTTATATCGGTGATTACGTCCTTGGGACACATGAGACGACCGTCATGTTGTTGAAGTCTAGGTGCAATAACTTCTTCAATTATGACTGCACTAGCTTGTCGGTGGCGATGGTGAATCTCCTCCAAGGGACAACTGTGTTCGTTGACAAAACTTCTTACTTGAAAGTAAGTCCCTTCGTCTCTCCTCACCGCTCTTAATTTCCACATACAGTCGTCAATGATGCAAACCAGATGTAAAGTTGTCTTATTTTACCTTTTCACCTTCCATTCAAAGTTCTGATGCATTGCAAAATGTCCAACTAACCTCTTCAAATCTTTTTTACTCGGAAAAAATTGACCTTTATAAATCATGGTTCTAGGTTCTTACGTTGCCAACGTGCTGCTTCTACTAATACCAAACGAGTATGAATTTGCTCCGGGAATAACCCATGTTGTCGCATTATCAGAATCAGATGCTGGTACATTATACAGGACTTCGGAAGTCCCAGGCATATCTGGTGCAGTGCAACTAACTCCTTGTACACGTCTACCACGTGTTTGATTTTGGGCAGGCTCTTCATCCATATTTTGTAGATCATCAACATGTTCATAATTTGCCTCATTATCCACCTCATGGTTTTGCTCATTGAACTGATCATTGTACTGCTCATTGTTCTGCTCAATTCGACAACCAAACACATCGCCAAATTGAGGTTCAACTACATCTGCATGGTCGACCACTACCGGTGGGACACCATACATGTTTCCCCCTTCTTCGGTGGCACTCCTTTGGGTGAACTCTTGGTTGCTACCGCTAAGGGATCCAAATTGTTGGGTATTTTCAGGAAGAGGAGTATCATTCCCTATCACATGTCCAACTGTTCTCTCAGTTACACTGACACAAACTTGAGGGATCACCCGATCTTCCCCAAGCATAAACTGGACATCGTTGTCATTTCTTATAAATGTGCGACATGTACTGCTAGGAACGATTGCTATTGATGACAGATCAACATTGAATTTGTTTGCATCATACTTGACAATGGTATGCACGATCGCCACCAATTCTTTCTTAAGTCATGTTCTTTGACACATACATTCCTCGGTTATCGGATCCAACAAACCTCTGACTTCCGTCGGGTAACTGCTCCCATCGACCGTTGTAAGATATTACTATTCTAACCCGATTCATGATGCTGTCAAATTAATCACCACAAACCATTAATAAAAAGCCAGGACTACATAATATTTTCATATATTACATTGACAAAGGCTCAGGTGAGGATATTGAAAAGTCTCGAAGAAGACATGAAAAGGCTCGGAAAATGATTCTTTGAAAAAGTCACGGAGAAGTCTCGGAGAAGACATGAAAAATCTCGGAGAAGTCACGGAAAACTCACAGAGAAAACATTAAAAGTCTCGGAAAAGTCTCGGAGAAGTCATGGAAAAGTCACGGAGAAAACATTAAAAGTCATAGAAAAGTCACGGAGTAAACGTTAAAAGTCATGGAAAAGTCACGGAGAAAACATTAAAAGTCTCAGAAAGTCTCGGAGAAGTCACGGAAAAGTCACGGAGAAAACATTAAAAGTCACGGAGAAGTCTCGGGAACACATGAAAAGTCACGGAAAAGTCTTCAAAAGGCTCGATACTTATTCATTTAAAAGGCTTAGAGAATTTTTTAAAAGGCTCGATACTTATTCGTTTAAAAGGCTCGGAGAAAAGTTTAAAAGGCTCGAACAAAAGTTTAAAATGCTCGGAAATCCAAAATTCTCACAATGGCCAAAGTTTACAAAAGACTCCTATAACAGATTTCTTTATGAACAAATGAAAATGAGAACAAATTAAAAGAAGTATTTGCAAGAAATTTTACCTTGTTGTAATGAAGCAACCTTGAACTTGTATTTGTAGAGAGAGAGAGAGTCACTGAGTTAACACCACTGTCATTTTTGTTGGAAGTGTGGAAAGAGAAGTACAAAGAGAATAACATTAATGAATAACTAAGGGCAATTTTGGTAGTTCACCATAATTGGTGCCTTTTAAACTTAACTTATTAAAGTACTGACATTGTCACCAAATCAGTTTAAAAAGGTGATAATTTCCACCTATCTCCATTGGTACGAGGTCTTTTGGGTAGTCTGAAAAGCAAATCCGTGCGGGCTTAGGCCCATAGTGGACAATATCATACCAACGTGGAAAATGTGGGTTCTATACTTATAACAAGTGGTATCAGAACCATGCCCCAGACTTAGCCAGATTTAGTCGAACCAAACCAGGAGGTGGTAGGCCCCAGTTAGCTCTCGAGACAGATGCTGCTCCAGTGCTTCACGTAAGGCGTGCCTCCCACAATGTAGTGGAGATGAGTGACCTTGATAGAGCATGTGATCTTTCTAGCATATGAGGAAGATGAACAGATAGATGAGAGGCTTGGACCATGAGGATAATGGGTTGTCCTTTGTTTGAGGGGAGGATTGTTGGGTGTGCGATGATTGCTTGATAGGAGGCCCGGACCATGAGGATAATGTGTTGTCCTTTGTTTGAAGGGAGGATTGTTGAGTGTGCGACCAAAAGTCTCATATTGGTTAAACATGAGGATGATCAAGAGTATATGAATATAAACATTATCTCTATTGATGATGCCTTTTAGATAGAGTCCCAAAAGTAAATCTGTGTAGGTTTAGGCCCAAAGCGGATAAATATCATACCAATGTGAAGAATGTGGGTTCCATACTTATAACACTTGCCTATTGCATGATTTTTTAAAAGGGTATATTGCCTTGAATTGAAATTTAGAATTAGAATCTACTCAAAGAGGAAACAAGAGTTTTAAATGACCAAACCAAATCATTCATATTGTGTACTGCTCTTCTTTTATAGTGCAAATTATTAGCAAACACTGGCACTACTCATGTACTAGTTGTTGGGAAAAGTAGATGAACGCGAAAGTGCATGCCTAATATTCACCACATAACAAATAACGTCTACTAGTAGAAAAATAAGATGAGAGCAAATAAACCAATCACACATGAACACAAAATATACGTGGAAACCTTAAATCATAGAAAAAACCATGGGCCGTCAAGACGACAAAGAAAAGATCCTATATGTAGTAAATTTGTACAACCACACACTCCAGGTTCTTTCTTTAAACCCCAAACCCTAAACATTCGAGCCTTACCAAACTCCCAAGCTCACAACCGAGCTTACATCTTAGCTCTCAGCTCACAACGCTGATTGAGTCTTCCTCGAGTGCACCCCTCTGAATATCCTCTAGGTCTTCCTTGAATATCACCTATGGATCTCTCTCTTGATCCCCAGATATTCCTTGGATCCCTTTTGACCAATCTTGTAGAGCTTAATATCACTAGGGCCCAATGATGTTAGCTTTCAATAAATAAATAAATATGTGTGTGTGCCTAGTGATGTCAGTTTTATAAAAAAAATATGTGGGGGGGTTGGGGGAAGGGGGCGGTCAACTTTCAAAAATAAATAAATACAATTTTGTGTGTATAAATGTGTGTGTGGGACATTGATATCCACTTTTGTCCTCCGGACCGATCTTGTAGAGCTTAATATCACTAGGCCCCTAGTTAGGGGTGTGTAGGATCCAATCCAATCTAATACGATTCATTGGATGGATCAGATCGAATCTAGGGAGGTGATTGGATCGAACTGGATCTTAAATTCTTAAATCCATTGGATTGGATTGGATTGGATCGGATCTTGGATTTCCGTTTGGAAATCTGCCGAATCTGCCAATCCGCCTAAAATATTAGACCTTATTTTTATATTGAACAATTTTTTTTATCAACTACTTTCTAATGTAAAGACTCAACCCAAATACAATTTGATTTTCTAAATATCTGTAAAGGCCCAACCCAAATACAATTTCTAATGTTACTATTTTAGGTTTTCTTTCTCAATTTCTCTACAGCCAACACTCCACTATCTTCTTTTCTTCTTCATCAACATCACAGCTTATTAAGTTTACATTTGGAGCTAATGTTTAATGTTTATAAATTTTATATGTGAATGTTATTTTTATTTGAATTAATTAGTAATGTTTGAATAATTTATTTGATTTTATTTATTTCACATTATAACTTTTATATATTAAGAACAACTTTATATTAATTTGATCCATCAGATCATATCGGATCGGATCGAAGTATTTTACAATCGGATTGGATTGGATCAAATAGTAATTGGATCGGATCGGATTTGATCCCGCTATAAAATTGGATCGGATTGGATTGCAATTTCTTTGATCCAATCGGATCGGATCGGATCGGATTAGATCTTGGATCATGGTAAATCCATTGGATCCGATCCGCCGTACACCCCAATCCCTAGTGATGTCAACTTTCAAAAAAATAAAAACAAATGTGTGTGTGGGTGGGACGTCGGCTTTCAAAAATAAAAATAAATGTGTGTTTGTGGGGGTTAGGGGGCGATCTAGAATATGATTCATTTAATTTTATTTATTAAAAGTGTGTGTGGGGGTAGTGATGTCCACTTTTACCCTTCACGTCGATCTTGTAGAACTTAATATCACTAGGCCCCCAGTGATGTCAACTTTCAAACAAATAAAAATAAAAGTGTATGGGGGCTAATGACGTCAGCTTTCAAAAAGAAAAAGGACAAAAAGTGTGTGTTTGTCGGGGTTGGGGGTAGGGATGGCAATGGGTCGGGTCTTACTGGACCCAGACCCAGACCCAGACCCGATAAAAAAAATTGGACCCAGACCCGGACCCAGATCCATGAAAATTTTCGAGTTCGGGTTCGGGTTTGGACCCGCGGGTCTTAGGAAGACCCAGACCCGACCAAGGACCCATGAAAATTCATGGGTTTGGGTCTGGACCCGCAGACCCATGGACCCACGATCCAAAACAAATTAAAAAAATACTAAATATATATATATACTTAAATATATAAATAACTAAATAATAAAAATAAATAAATAGAGGACATAAAAGGGAAATATTCTTATTTGCATTCAATTTCAATTTCAAAATTTTCAATTTATTTATTTATTTTTAAAACTCACTCACTATTCGGGTCTACGGGTCCGGGTCCGGGTCTATGGACCCAGACCCGACCCGACCCGACCCGACCCGGACCCGGACCCGGACCCGGACCCGGACCCGGACCCGAGTCGGGTATAATATTTTGGACCTAGACCCGACCCGTGACCCGAATGTGAGGACCCAAACCCGACCCACACAGGTCGGGTCTGGGTCTAATTGCCATCCCTAGTTGGGGGTAATCTAGAAAACGATTAATTTAATTTTATTTATTATCCCAACCAATTTTATATATTTCATAACGGTATATATATTTTTCAATTACTTGGTCCTGTTATTTATTTAAATTTGTTGGAAGTTATTATAAGTTAATTTTGTTTGATAAAAATAATACTAATGCAATTTTTTTTTTTAATAAAGAAATTACCTTATAAATCAATCTACATTGGGCAAAATTACTCTATTTGACCTGAAAATTAATGCAATATACAAAACGGTCGCATCCCAATAAGTTTATTTTTTTATTTTTTATTTTTTATCTGAGAGAAATGTTTTTAAGACAAGATTGCCCTTATCTACCTTTTCACTTTAATCTTTGACACAACTTTTTTTCTCTATTTCATAAGTTCTTCTTGTCATGTTTCTCTCTCTAAAACTTTTTTTTCTCTCTCTTTTCTCATTAAAATATTGTTCTCCTCGTCGAAATGATTCGAATGGTATATTATTGGCGAAAATCGGATATCGTTTACCCCCCAAAAATCCTTTGAAAGTATTAGTTTAACGTTGAAATCTTTACACGCTGAAATATGAACATGATTACATGCTGAAATCTTTACACGCTAAAAATCTTTACAAGCTGAAATGTCAACATGATTACGCGATGAAAATCTTGACACACTGAAATATCAACATCTTTATACACTAAAATTACATTTCAGCGTGTAATGTTCCTGGAAACTTCCAATTTTCTATTTTTCAATCTCTCTTCCAATTTTCAATTTTCTAAAATATATATTTTTCAAACCTCCATTGATGGAGATCGAACAGACCTCCATTAATGGAAATCCAAAGAAGATGAATAAAAAACAATTCAGATCTCAATTGATGGAGGCGATGAAGATGATTAAAAAAAGTTATTTTTCTTACATGTGATATTTGCACTAAAGGTATTTTTGTCCAAACTCATTTATCTTGGATAAAAGAAGAAAAGTTATTGAGAAATGATATTTTTGAAACTCCCTTAATTTTAAGGCTATTTATGATTTGACCCTTCTAATTGATATCGTAAGTGATTAATAGAAAAAAAAAAAAACCAATTAAAAGAAACATAAAATTTGTAACCTGGTCAATTAATCATTCTTTAAATCTTAAGATCAATATAGTTGAATTTCAAAAGGAAGCGTGTCAATTGATTAGTCAATACTAGTCATACATTTAATTTGATTAGACTGAATAATAATAAGTTTGATTCGGACCCAAAGCCAAAATCCTAACTCATCTGCTGACTGCCGACCAATCTTAATAATATATTTTTTTCTTTCAATAGATGCACTATATTGATTGAATTACTTGAATTAAAAGTGACTGCCAATAAATCTTAATATTTTTATAAGTTACATATAATAGGTGATCACAATAAAATGAGACTTAAATTTTAATGTGGTCACATGTGAATTGTATATGATCAAGCCAAAAAAATCATAATCACATATAAATTTTTAATGGTGCATGATACACTAGTATTCTATAGATTAACCCATAGAGGCACAATATATATATATATATATATATATATATATATATATATATATACACGAGTGGTTCTCTAGTAAGAACGTCATGAAATTATAAGTTAAGAATGTTCAACCACAGTCACACATTCACATTGGGTGTGGGTATTTGCTAATGTGGGGCTGTGGGCCTAATGTGAATGTGAGGTTGTGGTTGGATGTCCTGAAATTATAAAGTCAAGACGTCCTGACTAGAGAACCACCGTATATATATATATATATATATATATATATATATATATATATATATATATAATAGTGGGCTCAAAATTTTTTTGTCACTATTTGGGTTGGTTTTTGTAAGAATATCACCACTTTACTAATTCAAGTTTAAAAGGTACCTATTTAGGTGATTAGACAAAAATACCTTTTTTTTTTTTTGTCAGTTTGTGTTGCTTTCAAACCTAGAAAGAAAAAAGTTGAGAGAGGGAACAGTAGAGAGAGAAAGCATCGGCTGCAAGAAATACGCCTGAAAATCTCACGGCAAACTCACCGGCGGTGGCGCTACAATCCTAAAGTCGACGAGAACCTGCAATTGACAGTGGTAAGTTTATGTTTCTCACTCGTTTTTGTTCTTGATAGGTTTATGTGTGTATTTGATGTTGGGTGTTATTTAGACATGTAGATTAGGTTAGATTTGATTTGTTCTTGGTTAGGTTTGTTTGATGAGGTTAGGTTAGGGTTTTAATTTATGAAAAAATTGTGTTGTAGATGATGAAGATCTGGGTTTCCGAGCCTTTTCAAACACTCTTCGAGCTTTTTAAATTGTAATCCGAGCTTTTTTTTAAGGAATATAAATAGGTGTGTCAAATTTGAATTTCCAAGCCTTTTAACACTGTCTATGAGCCTTTTAAAACACTGTCAGAGATTTTTAAATAGTAATCCGAGCTTTTTTAAGGAATATGAATAAGTTTGTCAATTTTGAATCTTCGAGCCTTTTAACACTGTCTCCGAGCCTTTTAAAACACTGTCCGAGACTTTTAAATAGTAATCCTAGCTTTTTTAAGGAATATGAATAGGTTTGTCAATTTTGAATCTCAGAGCCTTTTCATACACTGTCCGAGCCTTTTGAATAGTAATTCGAGCTTTTTAATTTTTTAGGTTTAGTTTTGTCAAATTAGAATATCCGAGTCTTTTAACACTATCTCCGAGCCTTTTCAATAGTAATTCGAGCTTTTTTATTTTTTAGTTTTAGGTTTGTGAAATTATAATCTGCGAGCCTTTTAACCCTGTCTCCAAGCCTTTTCATATACTCTCTGAGCCTTTTAATGAACTTATATGTTTTTTTTTTCTTTCTATGAATATGCAAATGAGGAATCAACTCAAGGATTTGCTTAAAACTCCAGTGGGAGAAAGGTTCTTGGGAAAAATAACTCGGCATGACCATTTCGATACCTTAAAGATATTGACAACACACTTAACAGGGTACCTAAACATCTTGCAGTTGAAGAACGATATCGGTATACTAAGTCGTGTTTTAGACATTTCTTTCGGATGCATCGTGAGATGGGGTTTTCGGCTGCCATTGTCCATCGGTTGCTTATTCGCGAGTTGCATCACAATGGGCCGGAAGATGAGATAAGATTTTTGTTAGGTTGTCATTCGGTCCGGTTCTCGAAGGTTGAGTTTTGTCTGATCACCGGATTGAAGTTCGGAGTCATTCCCGACACGGCGACTTATGATATGGTAGAGAATGGCATACACCAGCGGTATTTTGAGGGTCGAGATAAGTTCGAGTATGAAGAGCTGAAAGCCGTTCTACATATTGGTGTTTTTACTAAGTAGTACGATGCGGTTAAACTGTGCTTATTGTATATACTCAACTGGATACTGATGGGGTTGGACGAGAGAGAGAAAATTTTAGTATGGCATATGCACCTAGTCGAGGACTTGGATGCTTTTGATGCGTTCCCATGGGGTGCACACGTGTATAGGCGATCTATTTTTGGTTTCAAGCATGCGTTGGACGGTCGACGGGAGCGGTTTGAAAGACGATAGCAAGTAAAGAGCGTTGACGTACACACCGTGGAGACGTACAACATATATGGTCTAACTTATGCACTGTTGGTGAGAATTTAGAATTTGAATCCGTATTTTAATTGTAATTGTTTTCATATGACTGATGGAATACATATATTGGATTCTTATCGTACTTATCTATTAAGCAGATTTTTGCTTTTGAGGTTATCCCTAAGCTTGGCAACGAATGTGGGACTCGCAGGGAAAGCGACCTATCCCCCTATATTCTGAAATGGGAGTTGAGTTAGCAACCGAGGGGGGACAAGCTGGATAAAATATTCAGAGAAAGGGTAAGTATCTTTTTTGTTAATGTTCATAGTTATTAGTATGTATACAATTACAATGGTCTAACTACGATTTCAAATGTTTGCGAGGGTTGAATTAGTGCCGACAGCAGTTGAGAGGGCTGAATAGTACTTTGAGGGCATAGACGAGGGAGGCAGTCTGTATGATGCTGCCGATAGACCCGTTACAGGTCCGGATCCTGGACAGCATACCATTGACGGAACTAGTGATATGGAGGGTCCGACTCCTGAAACCAGTGATACGGAGGGTGGAGGTGGGACTCTCGTGAGGAATAGGAGGGTTCGATTCGCGTTGCCCAGACAGCCTCCAACCGAAGGTGATTCGCCTAGAGGCGTTAGAGGGCATGCAGAGGTACGTAAAATTCTTTGTACCACATTATTTAATTTCAAACGAGTGAACGGGTTCAATACTGACAATTTCGAAATCCTTTTAGGATCATCGGTATACTGAAGTGATGGATGCACTCCGAGAGTTACAGGAGGAAGTCCGAAAGACTGATAAGAAACGAGATTAGCAGCATCAGGAGTTGCTACGCTTGATCCAGGGGATTCAGAGTTCGACGTCACAGTCCCGTAGTGATGGTCCACAGTTCGATGACCCACCGTTTGATGACCAAGACCGAGACTTTAGTCCTAGAGACAGGACAAGTAGTCATCAAGACGTGACAGACCTAGAGAACGGACATCAGCTGCAACATACTATAAAGATAGTATCCGGTTAGCAAGAGCCTACTGTGATAGAACGAGAGGAGGTACCTAGTGGTACAGACATAACACCTATGGAGATAGAGCAGGTACCTCATTAGGTTTTACCAGAATAACCTGCTCATCCCAGGACCTAGGACAGAGTGCCAAATCACAGCGCACCTCTTCGGTCGATCCTAGTGCAGCGCACCCCTCCATTCATTCCACGGGGACAGAGTTCCTCAGTCGCGGTGCACCCCTCGGTTCTATCCCAGCGTAGCTCACTCCTCCAGCTGATCCATGGGGACAGAGTTCCTCCCTACAACGCACCCCTCCAGGTGATCCACGGGGACAGAGTTCCTCCTCATAGCGCACCCATCCAGAGGATCCCAGTGTTTTAGACCGGAGTCCCTCACCCCTTCAGTGTCAAGAGCGGGTTTACAGGCGAGGTTGGCAGCAGCGGACCCCATACACTGACCCCTGTCAATCGAAGAGGCCAAGGATTATGCCATAGCTAGCACATGTATGGGTGCCAAACAGATTGGTAGATGCTGACCAGCTTGCGGTGTACCAAGCCTACAAGAGGAACGTGACGGGGGAATTGTAAGTATAATTGTAGAAATTACAATATTTTTATAGTATTTTGAAACACTTACGTCAAATTACTTGGTTATCTAACTTTTTCAACAATTATGCAGACGTGATATGGATCTACACGAGCCAGTTGGTGTCCCTTGGTTCCACTGGTTTCAAACCAACTTCATGGAGTTGGAGGATACGGTATGTTCTTTACTTGAACTGTCTGTATAAGTTTGTTTCAGAAATGGTAGAATCCTAACAATACAAAATATTGAAATTGTCAGCACATTGACCCGTACTTGCATATTTTACGGAAGCGTCAGCGAGCATACCCCACTGTCTACGGTTCGAGGATCAACATACAGGATTCACAGTTCTATGTAAGTGTTTATATTGTATGGTTTTCGCTTGTGCATTGATGTGTTTCATACATCTTTTACCTAACGTTTTGGTAAATTTTCTATATACAGTCTGTTAATCGGAAATTCAGGCAATTAATTCAAGGAAGAGCTTTTCCCATTGAAGGACCGAACCACTTCATCGCCTGCCACGGTGGCCCTCATAGTCACTCCAACCCGATTGTTAGGTGCAAGGGCCCGGCCCCCCTTTTGACCGTGCTTACTCATAAGCACGCTAGGATTAAGCATTGCTCGACCCAGAGACGGCCTTTCTCTCGCAAGAGTGCTTGTGGAGAATAGGTACCTAGCCCAGTGGGAAGCCGGCCTGTAAAGCCACGATTCATCCTGGAATCGGCTCCCGTTCAGTCATCCAATAAGAAGGACCGCTTCCTCTAGCAGTGGATCCGCTCCAGTAGCCAGCCTCGCCACAGAGGTCACTACCTATCCCCCATAGCACCCTTCTGCGAATCGAGCAGTTCTCTCTAGAAGAACCCCCGTGAGCTCACTAGCACCTCCTACTCCATAAGAGCGGACGCCAGCCCTTGCCTCCAGGGTGCTGGGAGCACCTGTAAAATACCAGTGTCGCTTCATTAAAGAGAAGCAGTAAGCACGATTGAGGAAAGACAGTAGCCGACGGTTGGGATTGCCTGCTAGCCACACTACGTCAACGGTTGGATTACGCTCCATCTCAGCCCTAATTGAAGGTTAACCATCCTTTACATACATGAGGATGCTGGTTTCCCCAGTAAAATACTTACAGAAACGCAGCAAACATGAAAAAGGAAATGGTGGAAGAAAGCGCCTGACAGGGTGCAGCGGGACAGGCGCTGACACTGTCCCCTGCCGGGCCAGAACCTTGACAACGACTTCCCATCACCACAAAGGCCCCTTGCGACCAATCAAAACTCGTGGAAGCGCCACATTTTCACCACCTCAGCCCTACAGAAGCTCTGATATGGACCTGAGGCCTAGGTGGAGCGATCGGAACCCTCTAAGGCGTGTGTTGACCCCGATCCTGCCATAAATCAGTGGCTGAGATCCGGCCCGCCAATGGCGCCCTGGGAACTAGGGCCCCCATCTACCAAAACTGATGCTCCCACCAAGGCAAAGTTAGGAGGGCGCAATCCTGATCTTTGATTCCTTGTGATTGCCAGTGTGAATAGGAGGGAACGGTGGAGATTTCACCGGGGATTCCCACCTAAACGGATGACCTCCACCTACCCCCTACCAGAGACACTATAAATACCCCTACATCCCACAGAAGAAGGGGTTGGCCCTTGAAAAACAAAAAGCTCCTATTGGTGTTTTACTTGGCTACTACCCCGCCTAGTCAAAGCTCCTACGTGTGTGTCCTACTTGGCTACTATCCCGCCTAGTCAAAACTTCTATGTGTGTGTCCTACTTGGCTACTACCCCGCCTAGTCAAAGCTCCTATGTGTGTGTGTTCTACTTGGCTACTACCCCGCCTAGTCAAAGCTCCTATGTGTGTGTGTTCTACAATCTCGCCTAGACAAAGCTCCCATGTGCAACCTATCGAGTCATTTCCCTACCTAGGTTGAATTCTCACCTGTTGTATCCTCATCCCGCTAGTAATTCCTTTGTAATAGCCGGATGCTATATGTGAATTGACGTGTGATGTACTCCTTTATTAAGTAATAAAAGGACCATCTTTATACCCCTCCAAAGATATACCAATTGCACCACAAAAATAACACGCTACCTCAACCTTTGTTCCACCAAGTAGGACCGGTCCTACTGCATAGTACCGATCCCTGGTAGCCGGGCCTAGGTGTCCCCTCGGCCCCTCTTGCATCGGAAAGAGAGGGATCCATCCTACCCGGTCCGATCCGGTCCGGTCTGGTCCGGTCCGGTCCAGCTGCGGTGCACCTCGTACACCGCGGTCCAGATTATCCCGAGAAAACCCCGACGGATTTTTTAGGATAACACAATCATTGTTATGTTATCACTATGAGAGAATTATGCCTAGTGAGGCCCACAAACCCCCAAAGGGTTGATCTGTGCTGAAGCACCAGTGGTCCGCTGATGACCTTATGGTGGTACGTGGATTGCTCCCGTCAGGAAACCGGCCATGACACGATGTTGACGTGGTGAGTGTTTATTTTACATGGTTTCAATATGTATAATAAATAAATTTGACACCGATAACACTTTGTTGAAACACCTACAGGTTTTGATTCCTTGTAACCTTGGACGTAGGCATTGGGTCTCGACAGCGTTGACCTTACAACAGAGAGTATCTACCTAATGGACTCGTTCAGACAACAGGTACCATTTCGCCTTAGGAATGAGCGGGTCGCGTGCTTAAGGTGGTTTTTACCCTCGATACTGCATGCGGTGGACTTTCACAAGAACAGACGGAGGGGTGATATGACGTACGCATTGAGGGATATGCCCTTTTCGATGAGCATTGTGTCTAGAGATCGCGTGCCCCAACATGATAGAGGGTATGACTGTTTCAAGATCTTATTCTATCCCAATTGGTTTTAATAACATTCCATTCTAACGGTTGTTCATTTTGAATTACATGGGTAACTGTGGTACCCATACTTTGAGATTGGTAGAGTACCTGACGGCGAACAGGGATATGTTTGACTGGTCAGAAGACGATATGGGCACCATCTGGGAGAAGATGGCCGTGGAGGTTTTTTGTAACTTAAAGCACTGGTCTTCGAGTCAGTGATTTAGTTGATGTATATAACATTTGAGTAATGAAGTGATAATTTTTTTTTTGTTTAAGTGTTTGCAATTTTGAACACACATTTTATACATTGAAATCCATAAACAATACAACGAATTCTGAACACTATAACAAAGGATCCGGTATGACATTAAACGAAGAACTAAATTCAAATCAATTTCGAAACAAAAAATAAATCAGAATAGTTCAACATAAAAGCATAAAAACCAAGGGTCTCATAACACAACTATATTGAGCATGGTTCCTAATGTAACTTGGCTCCATTCAACTATATTGGCTCTATTCATTCCACAATAGAGTCCTTCTCAGGGCACTTTATTTTGTTTTGTTTAATTGAATGACAGATGCTGCACTTGTCACGGTATTCCTCGGGAATAATTCTGTCGGGACAATACAAAATCCAAAATCTATATAATTGTTAATTTTGTTTATATATATATATTTTTTTATTTTGGGGAAATGGGTTTGTGGGGGGTGGGTGGTACCCCCGCCAAAAATCTACAATGCAAGTTTGATTACATTGATGGTACCAAAATCTTCAACTTCTTGCTTCCATGCACATGTGATGGTACCACCCATGAAGCAATAAAATTGAGAAAGGGTCCTACCAATCTAAACCCACAAGGCCATGCCATGCAATGAACGACATCCACGTGGGACCCGCGAGTCACCAGTTGCTTGTAATCCAACGTCCAAAAATTCACCCCTCAACCCACCATACACAAAGCAAATCAGCGCCGTCCATTCTACTTCTTTCTCATCAACACAGCAAAACTTGATTGAATCTACGAACAAGCACACCCTTAAAACAGAATTTCATATTGAAAAAAGAATACAATTTGTGGTAATTAATATTATATCAATGGAGAGTCATGATCATGATCTCAATTTGAAGGCAACTGAGCTAAGATTAGGTCTGCCTGGAATCGACGAGCCTGAGAAGCAGACAACTTTTAGTGTTCGGAGCAATAAGAGATCATCAACAGAGAGCACTATATTGATTCGGACCCCAAAGCCAAAATCCTAACTCATCTGCTGACTGCCAACCAATCTTAATAATATTTTTTTCTTTCAATAGAAGCACTATATTGATTGAATTAGTTGAATTAAAAGTGACTGCCAACAAATCTTAATATTTTTATAAGTTACATGCATGTAATCGGTGATCACAACAAAATAAGACTTAAATTTTAATGTGGTCACATGTGAATGGTATTTGATCAAGCTAAAAAAATCATAATCACATATAAATTTTTAACGGTGCATGATACACCAGTATTCTATAGATTAACCTATAGAGGCACTATATATATATATACAAAAATTCTATTATCAGTTCGAACTGACAAAAGTTATATCAGTTCCTTGCATTTGGACCACTGGATTTAAATACTTTGAATTGGCTGTATGCACTTGTCAGTCAAAGTATTTAAATCCAGTGACCCACATATAAGGAACTGATATAACTTTTGTCAGTTTGAACTGATAATAGAAAGACTATATATATATATATATATATATATATATATATATATATATATATATATATGTGGGTGGTTCTCTAGTAAGAACATTCTGAAATTATAAGTTAATGATGTCCAACCACAGTCACACATTCACATTGGGTGTGAGTATTTGTTAATGTGGGGTTGTGGTTGGACGTCCTAACTAGAGGATCACTGTATATATATATATATATATATTTATACTCATCACTTATCTCTCCACTTCAAGGACTTGCTATATATATATATATATATATATATATATATCTTGATCGAGTCTCAATACGTCAAGTTGAGTTATATCATAATTGCTTGATGATGATCATAACCCATCTTTTGGCAACCCTTTTAAGGGTTCCTTTAATGGCAGTCATTTTAATTCAAGCACAAATGATCCCAGATGATCATCAATACATTCCTGTGATCAGTACTCTCATTATTTGTTTCTTCTTCATTGTCTTCATCGGATCCACCTTCTGCATTATGATCAAGACCAAACCAAAACCGGTTTATTTGGTTGACCATTCATGTTATTGCCCTCCATCTCATCTTCAAGTCAAATTCAAGAAGTTCATGGACCACTCAAGACTAACCGGCTACTTCGATGAAACATCATTGGAGTTCCAGCGTAAGATCTTGGAAAGATCAGGCCTTGGCGAAGAAACATGTCTTCCAGAAGCCATTCATGAACTCCCTCCAAGGACTTCAATGGCTGCAGCGAGAGAGGAGGCAGAGCAGGTGATATTTGGTGCTCTAGACAATCTCATCGCTAACACAAAAATCAAACCAAATGATATCGACATTCTTGTTGTCAACTGTAGTTTGTTCAACCCAACACCCTCCTTGTCTTCCATGATTGTCAACAATTATAAATTGAGAAGCAATATAAGAACCTTCAATCTTGGTGGTATGGGTTGCAGTGCTGAGATCATAGCGGTTGATCTCGCGAAGGATTTGCTACGAGTGCATAAGAACAATTATGCGGTTGTTGTTAGTACTGAAAATGTTACTCAAAATTGCTATTTTGGAAACAAGAAATCAATGTTGATACCAAATTCCTTGTTTAGGGTTGGTGGTGCAGCGTTACTGTTATCAAACAAACCTAAAGACAGGCTCCGAGCAAAGTACGAACTCGTTCGTGTAGTGAGAACCCACAAAGGAGCTGATGATAATGCATATAGATGTGCTTATCAACAAGAAGATGATGTTGGAAAAATTGGGGTTTCATTGTCTAAAGATTTGATTGTTGTTGCTGGTTCGGCTCTTGAGACCAATATCACCACCTTAGGTCCTCTTGTCCTTCCTATTAGTGAGCAACTTCTCTTCCTGGCAACTCTGGTTGCTAAAAAGCTGTTCAAATTTGCCAAGATCAAGCCCTACGTTCCTGATTTCAAGCTCGTTTTCGATCATTTATGTGTGCACACCGGAGGGAGGGCTGTGATTGATGAGATCGAGAAGCATTTGCAGCTTCCTCCTCTACACTTGGAGGCTTCTAGGAGTACTTTACATCGGTTCGGTAACACTTCATCGAGTTCGATTTGGTATGAGTTGGCTTATAGTGAGGCAAAAGGAAGGGTGAGAAAGGGACACTGTGTTTGGCAGATTGCTTTCGGAAGTGGTTTCAAGTGTAATAGTATGGTTTGGAAGGCCCTACATGATGTGAAACCCTCTCCTCATAATCCATGGGAAGATTGTATTCACAAGTACCCTGTGTAGATCTACTATACGGTTTCGCCTGACAAAATAACCGGCTTCCCTATTGATCTGAGTTGTGTTATCAAAGGACGTTATGGTTCATATAATAGTATAACTAAAGCTTTCAAATTTATTTGTTTGTTGATCAGCTGATATCAATACAAAGAGAAAGCTCTCTCTCTCTCACTTTACTTTATTATTTATTAGTTCATATGTTCTTCATGTTCTTCATCTATTCTTTTATTAATTCACAACGGGGTTTTTATATATTTGTGTAATATTTTAATTAGCACTTCTAGTACTATTTGTTGCACTCATAATTACTAGGGTTTTTATATTTGTGTAATATTAATTAGCACTTCTAGTACTTGTTGTTGCACTCATAATTATTAGAAATATGGGCTTGGGGTGTTTTTTTCTTGTTATTCAAATAGTTTTTGCAACGTTGTCTATATATGCGTTGTATTGCAAAGATTTGATTTCTCACCGTGAATTTTGTCATTACACTTTTCGCAAATGAAGTATAATTGTTGATATTCAGACAAATAATTAATGTTGTTAATCTACCGGATTTTGCATCACTTAGTTGTATTGTTAAGCAGCTGGCTTCTCCTTCATTCTTAGGAAGCCCCATGCTTTATGCTTCTACAAATTTCATTATACTTAATTCTTTCTAATTAAATTTTCTTTATTTTTTTAATATAAAAATAAAATTTTCTTAAGTAGGTCTTTTGCCTGCTTAGGTTTTATTTATTTATAAAAAAACTCCTTAGAAAATCAGTCTAAAATTGCGTTAGCTATTTTTCTTCTAATTAATTGAAGGTTTTTTTTGTTTTTTTTTTTGTTGTTGTTGTTGAAATAATTGAAGTTTTTCACAAGTTTTTTTTTTGAAAGGCAAGGAAAATTTATTCAAACAAAAGCCAAACAGCAAACAGCCCAGGCACAAGCCAACAGAAAAGGGGTGCACAGAGATACGCCACACACAACAGAAGAAAAAGAAGACAGTAAAAAAGAAACAAAAACAGCAACCCAACACCTGAACGAGAGACAATAAGAAGACCAAAAACAACAGCCAAGAAGAAGCAAAACTGCAACCCAAAACCATCAAAGAAACGCGACAGAGACACACAACCGTAACACTGTCGCTGTGCTTTGACAGAGCAGCCAGCCAAGGACAGCAAAAAACGCCCAAACCCACAGCAAACAAAACCCCTTCAGGACAAGTTCCAATTCAACAAAGTCTCCCCTCCCCCTGCTCCTTTTTTCGCCGAAGTTTTTCACAAGTTGAGAATAATAATATAGCGATTTCTCCTCTTAAATATCATAATTAATTTATTCCCGAGTCAAAGCTTTAAAATTAATTTAGACCTGTTATTGTAACTCTAAAGGCACTGGGTGTATTTTAATTTATAAATAATAATATAAATAAATTATATATATATATATATATATATATATATATATTGTCGTATTTGGCTTGGGGTAAGGTTTCTGTGTACCACTTCTTTTTTATTGAAGTTTAATGATGTTTATTTAAAAATAAAATAAAAAAACTATTTTCGAAAGATTTCAAATACATAAGTAATGCTACTTTGTCCAAATTTAGTGTCCAAATTCTAGTACCCAGATAATGTGGCATCACTATAATTTATTCATTTAAATGTGCCACTTTATTTGGACACTAAATTTAGACAAAGTAGCATTACTCCTATATATATATATAATAATAATAATAATAATAATAATATATGTATTTAGACAAAGTAGCATTATTGATATATTTAATCCAAAATTAAATATTTTTCAATTCATCACCAATGATATAAAAATATATACTAATTGGTGCCTTTGGATATATATATATATAGGGTTCAAAAATTTTTTGTCACTATTTCAGTCTGTTTTTGTAAGAATATCACTGGTTTACTAATTTAAGTTTAAAAGGCACCTATTTAGGTGATCAGACAAAAATACCCTCATTTTATCTTTTTGTGTCTTTTCAAACGTGAAGAGAAAAAAGTTGAGAGAGAGAGAATAGTGGAGAGAGAAAGCATCGTTGCAAGAAATCCGACTGTAAATCTCACGGTGAACTCACCGGTGGTGGTGTTACAATCCTGAAGTCAACGAGAACCTGCAACTGACAGTGTTTATGTTTTGATTTCATTTTTGTTCTTGATAGATTATGGTTCTAGGTTAGTTTAGGTTTAGTTTAAGGTTTGAATTTATAAAAAAGTTGTGTAGAAGACGATGAAGATCTGGGTTTCTGTGAGTTTTTGAACTGTTCCTATGACTTTTGAAACACTTCCCGTGACTTTTAATACACTTCCCGTGACTTTTGATACACTTTCCGTGACTTTTAAAACACTTCCCGTGACTTTTGATACACTTCCCGTTACTTTTACTACTGTTCCCGTGACTTTTAATATAGTCCCCGTGACTTTTACTACTGTTCCCGTGACTTTTACTACTGTTCCCGTGACTTTTAATATAGTTCCCGTGACTTTTCATACACTTCCCGTGACTTTTAATATAGTCCCCGTGACTTTTAATATAGTCCCCGTGACTTTTACTACTTTTCCCGTGACTTTTGATACACTTCCCGTTACTTTTACTATTATTCCCGTGACTTTTAATGCACTTCCCGTGACTTTTACTACTGTTCCCGTGACTTTTGATACACTTCACCTTACTTTTACTACTGTTTCCGTGAGTTTTAATACACTTCTCGTGACTTTTAATATACTTCCCGTGACTTTTAATATAATCCCTGTGACTTTTACTACTGTTCCCGTGACTTTTGAAACACCTCCCGTGACTTTTGATACACCTCCCGTAACTTTCGACCCCCGAATGCGTCTGCGTATCGCCACAAAACTAATTATCCAATGAAGTTGCATTGATAATGTTATGGTATTCAACCTCCATTGGAGGTCTGTTATAAAGGAAGGTGAAAGAATAAAATATCAAAAAACTTTAAAGTAAGAAAGAGAATGTGTAAAGTAAGGGTTTGATAGTTCACCATAATAGGTGCCTTTTAAACTTAACTTATTAAAGTAGTGACTTTGTCACCAAATCAGTTCAAAAAGGTGACATTTTCCACCATTTCCACTATATATATATATATATACAATTTTTCTATTGTCAGTTCGTCATGATATAAAATATATCAGGACGAAAAATGTGAACCATTAGATTTGCATACTTTGACTCAAAGTGTATACACTTGTCAAAACTTCTCCATAATCTATATGGTCTACATTCTTTGTCCTAATATATTTTATATTATGACGAACTAATAGTAGAAAGACTATATATATATATATATATATATATATATATATATATATATATATATCAGTCAAAGTATTTAAATCCAGTGGCCCACATACAAGGAACTGATATAACTTTTATCAGTTCGAACTGATAATAGAATTTATATATATATATATATATGAGGAAATATGCCTTTTTAGTCAAAAATTAAGAGGCATTATTGTTTTTGTCCAATATTATCATTTTTATTGTTTTTGTCATCAAAATGGCTGTGAAAACATAATTGCCCATATTTTTTTTTCTTTACCTCTTCTCTCTCCTTTTCTGTAGAAACTTTTTTTTTGTTCTTTCTCTCTCACGCCTTCTCTCATTCTTCTCTCTTTCTCTCCTCTATTCTCTCTCACGTCTTCTCTTCTTCTTCTTCTTCTCTTTCTCTTTCTCGTTTCTTTCCAAGTTTTTTAAAAAAATTCAGATTTTTTTTTAAACAAAAAATTTCAGATTTGGTTGTGTTTAAGTTTGGGTTTTCCGATGGGTTTTCCAATCGTCGGTCGTCCGATCTGGGTTTGAGGGTGGTTGTGGTTTTATGGTTTTATGAATGGTGGTTGTTGATTTTTTATTTTTTATTTTTAACAAAAATTTCAGATTTCGTTTTTATTTTTTCAAAGAAAATTGTTTTTTATTTTATTTTATTTTAATCAAAAACGTTTTTCTTAATATATATATATAAATTCTCCCAAATAAACACTTATGCTCTGTTATTAAAAAAAAAAAAAAAAACCATGACTTCTCTGTTTCTTTTGGTGCGAAATTTGTAAATGAACACAAATGAACACAAATAAATATAATTTTTTTGTCAAAAAAATAAATATTGGTTGCAACAGACTTGAACATGGGCATCATCATGAAATCGAAGAACCATTAGTTCAATTGGTTTGATTTTTGGATTAGGTAAAATCAACAGAAAAGAAAACATCCAAACACACAGATTTACATGGAAAGCCAAAAAAGGGAAAAAACCATAGTTTTCGGAGACGGCGAGAATAAATGCATTATGAATCTTTTTGAATTACACACTCGATTTCTCTTGCATACTTGCTGCTATATTTTTTGGCCTCCTATTCTGGTTTTTTTAGGGTCTATTTATACATGCATAGAACCCTAATTTTATTTGTACAGGTAAGGATAGATGATGAGGTTTAATTGAACTCTAACTTGTAGGAGTCATTCTAATCTTCTTTCCTGTTCCGTGTTTCCTTGCACATTGAGGAAGTTAGACATCTTGCCTAATTGGGACTCTGATGTCTTTTAAGGAAGTTTGTTTCCTTATCAAAGTGTATCCCACAGTTCCTTATTTGAGTAAGAATCTTCTTCTGCGTACTTGAGTTGTTGATGCATTAAATAAGCTACGTCCACGTGTCGTTTCATCTGACCATTTACTTAGCCCGACCGGATACTTGATCATGATCGAGTGCCTTAACCCGATCGATCTTGTCACCCTGACTAGACTATCTTAACCTGATCACTTCAGTTACCCCAATCGAGTAATCTTAGCCCGATCATTTGGACAATCTTTGACTAAACCTTTAAGAATGCTTAACACTTTTACTAAGGTTGATCATTTCCTAGTTGACTTTTGATGACGTGGAATACCTACTACCGTATTTTCCGATAATTATGTTGACTTGTCATCTTTTCGGATTTTACCAATAACAATTTTAAAAATTAATCTTAACATGTATTTTGTAGGGCATATTTTAACATTACATAGTAATTTAAATTTTAACAAAAGAATATAATTTTGATATTTTTTTATTAAATTGTTTTTTTTTTAATAAAAAAATATTTTCTTAAAAAAAATACTCTCAATTACACACTTATGCTCGGTTAATAAAAAAAACATGACTTCTCTATTTCTTTTGGTGCGAAATTTGTAATTCAAAACACAATTAAATATATTTTTTTTCAAAAAAAATATATTTGTTGCAACATACTTGAACATGGATAGCATCATGAAATCGAAGAACCATTAGTACAATTGGTTTGATTTACAAATAAGCAAATAAAAATGAGGAATAATTATACTTGTGGCCATCAATTTGGTTGACCACTATCAAAATGGCCACATATTTAACGGCAAACTTAACGAAGTTTGACGGAATGGCCATTAGTGTTACAGTGTTCGTAAAAAATAGTCATTTTGAAACTAATTCCACATGTAACGGTCATTTGATAATGGTCAACCAAATTGATAGCCACCACCAGGGTTATTATCCCAACAAATTATTCCGGAATATGGGTTTTATTAGATCGAATTTACTTTATAGAAGATTTTTTTTTTTTTAATTATATGACTCTTTAAGTAATTTTGATAAAGGAAAAAAAAAAGAATATTAAATAATTTAAAAAGTGGGGTATTGTTAGGTCATTATAGGGTGCCAATAGAACCACACTATTATATATATATAATTTTCTTAAGTAGGTCTTTTGCCTGCTGAGGTTTTATTTATTTATTTTAAAAGAAAATTCCTTAGAAAATCTGTCTAAAATAGCGTTAGCTAATTTTCTTATAATTAATTGAAGTTTTTCACAAGTTGAGAATAATTAAATTGCAATTTCTTCTTTTAATTAAATGTCATAATTAATTTATTCCCGAATCAAAGCTTTAAAATTAATTTAAATCTCATATAACTCTAAAAGGCACGGGGCGTGTTTCATATATAAACTAATAATATAAAATTAAATACTTATTTTTTAAAGCTTAAATACTTATATACATATTTTATTGGATTAATTGTATAAACATCCCCCAACTTTAGGTATAATTATAGCTATATAGAACTTTTACCCTAAATTACACAAAGATCCCTTGCCGTTAGTGATGGTTTGTTAAAACTTAACGGCTAAGGGGCAAAAAAGTCTTTTGGCCAATTAGTAGTATAAAATAATTTTTTAATTATTTATATTATTAATTATTATTTTTAAAAAATACCTCCATCCATTGTCTCATATGCTCCGTTGATGGAAGGAGATTCGATGAAATTTTATTTTATTTCGGGATAATTATCCCGATGGCCATCAAATTGATGACACACTATCAAAATGGCTACTGGATTGGAAAGTTGTTCCAAAATAGCCATTCCATCCAATTCTATCTAATTCCATCCAATTTCATCCGATGAGTAGCATTTTGGTAAATAAGGGGATGACATTAATTTATTTTAGATTTTCTTTGGAAATCAATTTTTTTATTTATTTTTTGAAACAATAATTATATTTAGTGTGTATATATATGTATAGCGTATCTCAAATATATATATATATATATTATAGTTCTCTAGTCAGGACGTCCAACCACATCCACATGCTATATATATATATGTATAGCATATCTCAAATATATATATAATATATATATATATATATATATATATATATATATATATATATATATATATATATATATTATATTTCTCTAGTCAGGACGTCCAACCACATCCACATGTTTTAATAAGTTCAAAGGTTATATATATATATATATATATATATATATATATATCTAAACACACACACACACACACACACACACACACACACACACACACATATATATATATATATTAAGAAGATTAGACTGGAACTCGGTGTGTAAGAGTAAAAAATTAGGAGGTCTTGGTATTGGTCACATTGTTGACAAGAATCAAGGGTTATTGGCTAAATGGGTGTGGAGGTTCGGCTTTGAGGCTTCTTCGTTGTGGAAGAAGGTGATTTGTGCTGTGTATGGAGTGGATATGAAGCTCATGCAGTGGAAGTGGCAAGGGGGTGCTAACGCCTTTTATTTTGTGAAAGCAATTGGGGAACTTTGTGTTCATGGAACCAAAACTGGTCTTGTTCTTCGAGAAGGGTTACGAGTTATTCTAGGTTGTGGGGACAGAATTCGGTTGTGGCATGATGTGTTTTACGAAGGGACTCCTTTGAATGAGTCTTTTCCAAGGATTTTTGCTCTTGTGATCTTTAAGGAGGGATCGGTTCAAGAGAATGGGACTTGGCAGAATTCTCGCTGGAAGTGGGAGGTGAGACTAAGGAGACCGGTTTCCGATTGGGAGAAGGATCAGTGGACCAGCTTCATGTCCTTCTTAGATAGCCTTTCCATTCGTAGAGATGTGCAGGATTCTTTGGCTTGGGTGTTTAACTCGGATGGGATTTATTCGGTTAAGTATTTTCGTCATCGTCTCGAATCAATGACTGTTGACTTTTTCGACAGTTCTAATCTTTTATGGAAAGGTTTGTGTCCTCCTAAAGTGGAGGTTTTTACTTGGCAGTTGAGAAGAGGGAGAGTTTTGGTTAGTGATGTTTTGCACCGTTTTGGGATGGTCTAAGGGATACCTACGAATTGTGTTTTGTGTAATAACAGTGCTGAATCCATTGACCATCTTTTTGTGCATTGTGATTGGTCTTGGAAGGTGTGGCAGAGCTACATGAGTTGGTGGGAGGTGAGGTGCTGCTCTAATAATTCCTTTTTTGGTTGGATGGACAGTTGGCTTGGCTTATGTCCAGTTGTGAAAAACAAGGAAGCCTGGTCTATTTAATTTTCTACTGTAATTTGGACAGTTTGGTAGTACAGAAACAACTTGGTTTTCAGAGGTCAAAAAGCTTTAGTTGAGAAAGCGATAGATGACGTGAAATTTCGGGTGGCGTGGTGGTTTAAGTGCTTTGGTAAAGGGTGTAAAATTCCCGTGTCTTTGATGCTTCTCAATTTAAAAGAGAGCTGCGTTTCTCTTGCTCACCTGAAAAGGCAGAATTTCGTGAGTTGGGTGCCTCCTGTGGGTTCAGTTTTGAAATTTAATGTCGATGGGTCGACAAGAGGGAAGCCAGGACCAGTTGGTATTGGGGGAATCTTACGGAATTCGGAGGGTTTAACTTTATGTCGTTTCTCTATTGCGGTTGGCATTCAGAGTTCGAACACGGCTGAGATTCTTAGCTTGTGAGCTGTGTGGATCGAATCCGAGCTTAGCCGATAGGAATATTCAAATTGTGAGTGACTCCTCTGTAGCTGTCTTTTGGGCCAACAACACTGATAACTTTGGAAGCTTGCCTCATGTGCAGATTATTTATGACATAAGAGGTTATCTGCAGAGCTTAAATGGTTTGTCGATTGTGTTCAATTCTAGGGCTTCTAATGACGCGGCAGACGCCCTTGCGAAGTTAAGCTCTGGTGATGGTGTGGATAGTATTGTTGGGAGGTTCTTTAACAGCTTTTTTCCTTTTCGCCGGGTGCTGTTTGTGTTTATGTTTGTGTTTTTGTTTTTGGTCTTTTATGCTCTGTTTTCTCTAGGGGCGTGTGGTCAGTTGTTTTTCTTTTTTCCAGCTGGTGTGTTGTGCCTGTTTGTTGGGCTGCCCCATCAAAGTTCAGCGATAGGGGGGTTGTTGTTGCCTCTGTCATGGTTCTTTGATGTTGCTGGTGCTTTGCCTGTGCTTCTTGGTTGTTTTCTCTTGGCCTCCTGGCCTTTGAATAAAGCTTGCTTTCTTTCAAAAAAAAGAAGATTAAAGCTACAAAATCTAAAAAATCTAAAAAACAAAGAAGAGACACACACATATTGATCTAAACCATTTCTTTTGTTTTTTTTGAAAAGAATAATTATATTTAGTATGTATATATATATATATATATATATATATATATATATATATATATATACACACACACGTACACTAAATATAATTATTCTTTTTAGAAAAAGAAAAAATTGATTTCCAAAAAACATCTAAAATAAATTATTGTCATCCACTTATTTACCGAAATGTCACTCATTGAAAAAATTGGTTTAAAAAAAACATCTAAAATAAATTAATGTCATCCCCTTATTTACTAAAATACCACTCATTGGATGGAATTGGTTGGAATGACCATTAGTGTCACAAAGTTCGCCAAAAATGACCATTTTGGAACAACTTTCCAATCCAGTGGCCATTTTGATAGTGTGTCATCAATTCGATGTCCACCGGGGTAATTATTTCATTAAAAAAAAAAAAAAAAAAAAAAAAAACAAAGAGCTAGATCAAGTTCCAGTTTTTGTGTTTTTCTTCCAATTTTTTTTTCTTCAATATTTCTCATCAACCGAACAAAAAAAAAAAAAAAAAGACACAAGATATTGAATCACTGACCAAACACAAGATCTGCATTACAAATATTTAACTCATAATATAATTCTTTTTTTTTTTTAAATAATATAAAATTAATTGAATTGTTTTTTACCAAATAAATGATAAAATAATAACAAGGGGTATTTTAGATCTTTTAAACAATGACCACAGTCAAAGGTTAGTTTTAACCGTTGACCACTAATGGCAGGGGATGTTTCTGCAATTTGAGATAAAAGTTCCATATAACTGCGTATACACCTAAACTCGGAAGATGTTTTTGCAATTAATCATATTTAATATAAAATTAAATGTTTTTCTATTGATCAGGAATGAAATAAGTCAACAAGAACTATAATAATAATAATAATAATAATAATAATCATGCCGCCCCTAGGGGCATAGCTCTGTCGGTAGATGGATGAGAGCTTAGGGTTTGGACAAATGACTCCCAAGTCAGCGGCTCGAATCCTACCAATGACAAAAGGTTTCAAAAAAAGTACCTGGTTTACATAGATGGATAGATAGTGTCAAATAATAATAATAATAATAATCATGCCCCAAGGGGCCTAGCTCAGCTGTTAGATAGACAAGCTTGGGGCTTGAGAAAATGACTCCTAAATCAACGGCTCGAATCCTACCAATGACAAAAAAACTTCAAAAATAATAATAATCACTTGGGTTTATATATAAAGCTTGGGCCCAAGCCCATATTTCTCTATAAGTCAAAGTGTTTTCAGCCCATCTTGAGAGGAAACAATAATATGACTAGAAATATTATGGAAATCTTTTTTTTCTTCGAAATTTGACAATTGAATCGAGAGTCAACTGTGATAGTGTGATGTCCCGGAATTCAACTCCCACTATATGGAGGAGAGGTATCCCCACAGTTTACGATTTAATAGGTAAATATCATACTTAAACCCCACCTACAGAGTTGAGAGAGAAAGTCTACAACCACTTTGTTAAAAATCACTTTAAGAATGAATACCTAAGAAATAAAAAATAATAAAATTAAATAAATAATAAAATTAAATAAATAAAAACACATTGTCCTAACAATGTTTCAATTTTGGTGTTATTATTATTATTATTATTATTATTTGCGATATACCAGTATACAACCGAAAAGAGTGTCCTTTACTAGTAAGACACGGGTGTTATAATATTTTCTTTACCTAGTTAATGCCAGTTATTATTATTATTATTATTATTATTATTATTTATGGGCCAGGCAAAATTGATTGATACACACAAATGAGTTATGAGCAGTTGTGTATATGATTTGAGTAGAATCATTCAATTAAATATAATACAATGAGGTTTGAAAAGGAAAGGCATTGCATTACCTACCAATTCTATCTGAAAATGGTAGACCAAATTTTATTAAATTAAAATTTAATATAATATATATTATATATTATTTGGATATTATTATTTTCCCCTTGTAGTAAATTTGTACAACCACACACTCAAGGTTCTTTCCCTAAACCCCAAACCCTAAACAATCAAGCCTTACTGAGCTCCCAAGCTCACAACCGAGCTTACATCCTAGCTCTCAGGTCATAACACTCATTGGATCCTCCTCGAGTGCACCCCCCGAATATCCTCTAGGTCTCCCTGAATATCACTCATAGATCTCTCTCTTGATCCCCAAAAATTCCTGAATCCCTTCGGACTGATCTTGTAGAGCTTAATATCACTAGGGTCCAGTGATGTCAGCTTTAATAAATAAATAAATAAATAAATAAACGTGTGTGTGGGGGGTGGGGTGGGGTTTGTCAACTTTCAAAAATAAATAAATACAATTGTCTGTGTGTGGTCTCTGTGTGTGTGTTGGTGTTGTCAACTTTCAAAAATAAATAAATACAATTGTCTCTCTCTCTCTCTATTGTGTGTGTGTTACGGTTGTATTTTTATTATTTTGCATATTTAATTTTTAATTATATTAAAATTTATTTATGTTAATTTAGATGTGTATTAACCACCATTAGCAGTTACTAGATGTGGTTTGTTATGTGAGTGGTGGATCCCTAGTTTTTAGTTAGTGGATAGTTGGTGCCTAAATTGTAGTTGGAAGTTATCTGTATCTTTTCCTATTTATTGTTGATTGAATGTTTAATGAAGGGAAACCGAATATTTATTTGCTCAAATTGAGTAATTGATTTTCTTTGGAAAGTCATTAGAGAGTGGTTCTCTCAAATTAACCATATTTCTTTTCAATTTATCAAAAATTATAGTTTTAGAATTTTTGTGTTCGTATTAATTGGTATTAGAGCCAGGCAATGGCAACGGGTCTGGAGCAACGCTTGGAGAAGATCAAGCAGAAGCTGCGTTTTTTCATGTTTGGTCAGCAACAAATTAAATATTACAGAAGATGACATAATTCATTGAGAAGATAAGTGTGCAAGACGAGGGGTCAAAAGAGTCAAACATCCCTAGGCTTTCTATTGACAAAAAATATTATGGGGTTGAGACCAATTTTCATGTTGAAAATAGGGGTTGCAGGTACTACAAATTATATTCAACCTTCTCAAGTTGATGGGGTTGCAGCTACTACAGATTCTATTCAACCTTCTCATATATATGGAGAACACACTGGTGCAGATATTTCTCAGCAAAACAAAATTGCAGTTGTTGCAGGTGCAAGTGAAAATGATACAGAATTGGATCTCGATGATTGTACAAACAAGTCAACAGGGTACACACCAAAAATCTCCTATGATACTATGGTAACTTTGAGGGTGCAAACAATGAGAATCAAAAGAGGCTTGCAAATAAAGGCATCAAATTTTAAGTTTTCTACCACATCAAATTTTAAGCTTACTTCTTGCTGCCTTCAAGTTGCAGACACTTGCAGTAGTACTTTCCATAAGAAAATCACTAAGATTTCAGCTTCAGATTAATCATGTTTTAAAAATCCTTGAGGACAAGGATTGATTTAAGGGTGGAGGAATGTTACGGTTGTATTTTTATTATTTTGCATATTTAATTTTTAATTAGATTATAATTTATTTATGTTAATTTAGATGTGTATTAACCACCATTAGCAGTTACTATATGTGGTTTGTTATATGAGTGGTGGATCCCTAGTTTTTAGTTAGTGGATAGTTGGTGCCTAAATTGTAGTTGGAAGTTATCTGTATCTTTCTCTATTTATTGTTGATTGAACGTTTAATGAAGGGAATCATAATATTTATTTGCTCAAATTGAGTAATTTATATTCTTTTGAAAAGTCATTGGAGAGTGGTTTTCTCGAATTAACCATATTTCTTTTCAATTTATCTAAAATTCTAGTTTTAGAATTTTTGTGTTCGTATCAAATGTTACGGTTGTATTTTTATTATTTTGCATATTTAATTTTTAATTAGATTATAATTTATTTATGTTAATTTAGATGTGAATTAACCACCATTAGCAGTTACTATATGTGGTTTGTTATGTGAGTAGTGGATCCCTAGTTTTTAGTTAGTGGATAGTTGGTGCCTAAATTGTAGTTGGAAGTTATCTGTATCTTTTCCTATTTATTGTTGATTGAACGTTTAATGGAGGGAATCATGATATTTATTTGCTCAAATTGAGTAATTGATTTTCTTTTGGATGGTCATTGGAGAGTGGTTCTCTCGAATTAACCATATTTCTTTTCAATTTATCTAAAATTCTAGTTTTAGAATTTTTGTGTTCGTACCACTCTGTGTGTGTGTGTATTTCTTTTCAATTTATTGAAAATTCTAGTTTTAGAATTTGTGCGTGTGTGTGCATTTTTTTTCAATTTATCTAAAATTCTAGTTTCACTGTCTGCATGTTTGTATGTGTGTGTATTTCTTTTCAATTTATCTAAAATTCTAGTTTCACTGTGTGTGTTGTGAACTTTCAAAAATAAATAAATACAATTGTTTGTGTTGTCAACTTTCAAAAATAATGTTTGTGTGTGTGAACTTTCAAAAATAAATAAATACAATTGTCCATGTGTTGTTAACTTTCAAAAATAAAATGTGTGTGTGTGGGGGTTGGGAGGCGATCTAGAATATGATTCATTTAATTTTATTTATTAAAAGTGTGAGGGGGAGTGGGGGTGCCCCCCCCCCCCCCCCCCCCCACCCAAACCCATTTCCCTAATTTCTTTTCAATTTCAATTTCCGATTCAAAAATTGAAATTCTAAATTTTGAATACGAACATTCCAATATTTAATTTGACACTGTTAAAATATTCAATCCAAAAAGTAATAAAAATATAATACAAAATACAATACAAAATCCAAAATCTATATAATTGTTAATTTTGTTTATATAAATATATATTTTTATTTTGGGGAAATGGGTTTGTGGGGGGTGGGTGGTACCCCCGCCAAAAATCTACGATGCAAGTTTGATTACATTGATGGTACCAAAATCTCCAACTTCAAGTTTGATTACATTGATGGTACCAAAATCTCCAACTTCTTGCTTCCATGCACATGTGATGGTACCACCCATGCACATGGCCTGGCCATGCAATGAACGACATCCACGTGGGGGGATGGGGTGGTGGTACCCCCGCCAAAAATCTACAATGCAAGTTTGATTGCATTGATGGTACCAAAATCTTCAACTTCTTGCTTCCATGCACATGTGATGGTACCACCCATGAAGCAATAAAATTGAGAAAGGGTCCTACCAATCTAAACCCACATGGCCATGCCATGCAATGAACGACATCATCGTGGGACCCGCGAGTCACCAGTTGCTTGTAATCCAACGTCCAAAAATTCACCCCTCAACCCACCATACACAAAGCAAATCAGCGCCGTCCATTCTACTTCTTTCTCATCAACACAGCAAAACTTGATTGAATCTACGAACAAGCACACCCTTAAAACAGAATTTCATCTTGAAAAAAGAATACAATTTGTGGTAATTAATATTATATCAATGGAGAGTCATGATCATGATCTCAATTTGAAGGCAACTGAGCTAAGATTAGGTCTGCCTGGAATCGACGAGCCTGAGAAGCAGACAACTTTTAGTGTTCGGAGCAATAAGAGATCATCAACAGAGAGCACTATATTGATTCGGACCCCAAAGCCAAAATCCTAACTCATCTGCTGACTGCCAACCAATCTTATATATATATATATACAAAAATTCTATTATCAGTTCGAACTGAAAAAAGTTATATCAGTTTCTTGCATTTGGACCACTGGATTTAAATACTTTGACTTGGCTGTATGCACTTGTCAGTCAAAGTATTTAAATCCAGTGACCCACATATAAGGAACTGATATAACTTTTGTCAGTTTGAACTGATAATAGAAAGACTATATATATATATATATATGTGGGTGGTTCTCTAGTAAGAACATTCTGAAATTATAAGTTAATGATGTCCAACCACAGTCACACATTCACATTGGGTGTGAGTATTTGTTAATGTGGGGTTGTGGTTGGACGTCCTAACTAGAGGATCACTGTATATATATATATATATATATATTTATACTCATCACTTATCTCTCCACTTCAAGGACTTGCTATATATATATATATATATATATATATATCTTGATCGAGTCTCAATACGTCAAGTTGAGTTATATCATAATTGCTTGATGATGATCATAACCCATCTTTTGGCAACCCTTTTAAGGGTTCCTTTAATGGCAGTCATTTTAATTCAAGCACAAATGATCCCAGATGATCATCAATACATTCCTGTGATCAGTACTCTCATTATTTGTTTCTTCTTCATTGTCTTCATCGGATCCACCTTCTGCATTATGATCAAGACCAAACCAAAACCGGTTTATTTGGTTGACCATTCATGTTATTGCCCTCCATCTCATCTTCAAGTCAAATTCAAGAAGTTCATGGACCACTCAAGACTAACCGGCTACTTCGATGAAACATCATTGGAGTTCCAGCGTAAGATCTTGGAAAGATCAGGCCTTGGCGAAGAAACATGTCTTCCAGAAGCCATTCATGAACTCCCTCCAAGGACTTCAATGGCTGCAGCGAGAGAGGAGGCAGAGCAGGTGATATTTGGTGCTCTAGACAATCTCATCGCTAACACAAAAATCAAACCAAATGATATCGACATTCTTGTTGTCAACTGTAGTTTGTTCAACCCAACACCCTCCTTGTCTTCCATGATTGTCAACAATTATAAATTGAGAAGCAATATAAGAACCTTCAATCTTGGTGGTATGGGTTGCAGTGCTGAGATCATAGCGGTTGATCTCGCGAAGGATTTGCTACGAGTGCATAAGAACAATTATGCGGTTGTTGTTAGTACTGAAAATGTTACTCAAAATTGCTATTTTGGAAACAAGAAATCAATGTTGATACCAAATTCCTTGTTTAGGGTTGGTGGTGCAGCGTTACTGTTATCAAACAAACCTAAAGACAGGCTCCGAGCAAAGTACGAACTCGTTCGTGTAGTGAGAACCCACAAAGGAGCTGATGATAATGCATATAGATGTGCTTATCAACAAGAAGATGATGTTGGAAAAATTGGGGTTTCATTGTCTAAAGATTTGATTGTTGTTGCTGGTTCGGCTCTTGAGACCAATATCACCACCTTAGGTCCTCTTGTCCTTCCTATTAGTGAGCAACTTCTCTTCCTGGCAACTCTGGTTGCTAAAAAGCTGTTCAAATTTGCCAAGATCAAGCCCTACGTTCCTGATTTCAAGCTCGTTTTCGATCATTTATGTGTGCACACCGGAGGGAGGGCTGTGATTGATGAGATCGAGAAGCATTTGCAGCTTCCTCCTCTACACTTGGAGGCTTCTAGGAGTACTTTACATCGGTTCGGTAACACTTCATCGAGTTCGATTTGGTATGAGTTGGCTTATAGTGAGGCAAAAGGAAGGGTGAGAAAGGGACACTGTGTTTGGCAGATTGCTTTCGGAAGTGGTTTCAAGTGTAATAGTATGGTTTGGAAGGCCCTACATGATGTGAAACCCTCTCCTCATAATCCATGGGAAGATTGTATTCACAAGTACCCTGTGTAGATCTACTATACGGTTTCGCCTGACAAAATAACCGGCTTCCCTATTGATCTGAGTTGTGTTATCAAAGGACGTTATGGTTCATATAATAGTATAACTAAAGCTTTCAAATTTATTTGTTTGTTGATCAGCTGATATCAATACAAAGAGAAAGCTCTCTCTCTCTCACTTTACTTTATTATTTATTAGTTCATATGTTCTTCATGTTCTTCATCTATTCTTTTATTAATTCACAACGGGGTTTTTATATATTTGTGTAATATTTTAATTAGCACTTCTAGTACTATTTGTTGCACTCATAATTACTAGGGTTTTTATATTTGTGTAATATTAATTAGCACTTCTAGTACTTGTTGTTGCACTCATAATTATTAGAAATATGGGCTTGGGGTGTTTTTTTCTTGTTATTCAAATAGTTTTTGCAACGTTGTCTATATATGCGTTGTATTGCAAAGATTTGATTTCTCACCGTGAATTTTGTCATTACACTTTTCGCAAATGAAGTATAATTGTTGATATTCAGACAAATAATTAATGTTGTTAATCTACCGGATTTTGCATCACTTAGTTGTATTGTTAAGCAGCTGGCTTCTCCTTCATTCTTAGGAAGCCCCATGCTTTATGCTTCTACAAATTTCATTATACTTAATTCTTTCTAATTAAATTTTCTTTATATTTTTAATATAAAAATAAAATTTTCTTAAGTAGGTCTTTTGCCTGCTTAGGTTTTATTTATTTATAAAAAAACTCCTTAGAAAATCAGTCTAAAATTGCGTTAGCTATTTTTCTTCTAATTAATTGAAGGTTTTTTTTTTGTTTTTTTTTTGTTGTTGTTGTTGAAATAATTGAAGTTTTTCACAAGTTGAGAATAATAATATAGCGATTTCTCCTCTTAAATATCATAATTAATTTATTCCCGAGTCAAAGCTTTAAAATTAATTTAGACCTGTTATTGTAACTCTAAAGGCACTGGGTGTGTTTTAATTTATAAATAATAATATAAATAAATTATATATATATATATATTGTCGTATTTGGCTTGGGGTAAGGTTTCTGTGTACCACTTCTTTATTATTGAAGTTTAATGATGTTTATTTAAAAATAAAATAAAAAACTATTTTTGAAAGATTTCAAATACATAAGTAATGCTACTTTGCTCAAATTTGATGTCCAAATCTGGTGCCTAAATGATGTGACATCACTATAATCCATTCATTTAAATTATCGCTAATGCTAGACAACCAACAATTTAGCCCAAATTTCAACCCAAATGATGTGGCAAGTGGTTTTTTCATTAACCATATCATCTCATGTTGTGTGTGGTGATGACAACTCACTTGCCACATCATTTGTGTTGAAATTTGGGCTAAATTTTTGGATTGTCTAGCATTACTCTTAAATTATATTAAATTTGCTTGATTATAGTGATGCCACATTATTTAGGTACTAAATTTAGACAAAGTAGAATTACTCTTCTAAATAAATAAATAATAATAATAATAATAATAATAATAATTTATGTATTTGGACAAAGTAGCATTATTGATATATTTAATCTAAAATTAAATGTTTTTCAACTGAACCAATGATATAAAAATATATAATAATTGGTGCCTTTGGATATATATATATAGTAGTTCTCTCATAAGAGATCACTTATTTTAATTTCGATAAGTACCATAATGAAATCACATCCAATGCCTTCATATTTAACAAAATTAAGAAAAATAGTTGTAGTACACGAAAAATTCTCAAATTTTATTCATATGTATATTTCATTGAACGTATCATCTACACAAAAATTCAGATCAAAATTCATGAAAATGAATGTGATTTCATCATGGTCCTTACCGAAATTAAAATAAGGGATCCCTTATAAGAATGAGAGAACCTCTCATATATATTATTATTATTATTATCATATTCACTCATGCATGATTCTATACACCGTCGTTTTCTTCTTTCTCTATCCTTCTCATCGGAAAAGCCTCCCTTCTTCCTTCTTCTCTCTCTTCTTTTGTCACTTCTTCTCTTTTAATTTTCTGTTTTTTTTTATGACATGTGACATAATATAATTGGTTAAAATTAAATGTGAATAAATTTTTTTCGTTTGTTTGTGACATGTGACATTTGTTAATTGAGTCGTCCAATGCATACAATATTTTCTCTAGGCCAGGTGGTATTAAACTATTAATGTAATTATTTGGTTAAGGGATGAAATGAAATTTTCATGTTGGGGTAAAAAATTAAATAGCACTTTTTAGGGGTGGTCTGGTGCAAATAGCACCACATTAATAAGTGTTGTTTAAATAGCACTAAAGTATGTGCTCGGACAAAAATACACTCATATTAGGGCATCAGACATCTTATTCTTGAATTATTATTTACTTTTTACTTTTTATTTTCATCTCACTTTCTTTACTCTGTATTCCCGTTGACTCAAGGAAAGAAGACACAGTTGAAGCAACAGGACACATCCATTGATGGCGACAACCGCGAGGACTTCAACTGCACTGGCGACAACCGCGAGGACCTCAACGGCACCGGCGACAACCTCGAGGACTTCGACGGCAACCGCACAACTCCGGCGACACGTCCAACAGTTCTCGTCAATCACGATTTGAGGTATTTTCGTTTGGGTTTTGTTTTCAAATTTGATATTGTTGATTTTCAAAAATTTAAACACTTATTGGTTGATTTCCATTTAGTTTTTTGTGAATTTGAAATGTTGTTGTTTGAATAAGAATGGCGGTGTTATATGAGTGATATTTATTTTGAATCTATATTTCGATTTTGTTTTTTGGTTGTTTGGTTGATTTCAATTCGTTTTATCAAATCAAATCAAAACAGAAATTATGTGGTTGGCCACGTTTGTTAAAGCTTGGGATGTTAACTGTTGTGTGTACAAATTCGCCAACCAGGACACGTCATCATAAAAGCCAATAATTGCTGAAAGAAGGGATGCCACATCACTCGTTGACCAAGTCAAAAGGGAAAAACATGGATCAGTTAAAAGGTCAAGGGGGTAGTCGCCAGAATCAAATATATACTCGCCAAAGTCAGAAATGTAGTCGCCAAAGGATAAAACCCAGAAGCGGGGGTGTTCGCTGCATCAGCCTATTGAGCATGAACCGACCCCGCAGAAGCACAATGGTAAAACCCCCACTCACGGAAAACCCTCTACACCAAGGAGTCTTAGAATAAAGAGGCAGGAAAGCCTATCCTAATCCGTAACAACATGGGATTCCCAATACAAGTCCAAGAGGAAGTCCTACTACAAACATGCCTAAAATCAAGGGGAAACCCTAAATATCATGTATAAATAGAACCACCTATCCCACGAGGAAGGGGTCGAGATAAAAAACCAAAAGAGAAAGAAAGTAAGAATTCGAGAGATCTGAGTGTGTAACAAAGCCAAGTAATTCAGTGACATTTTCCTGTCCTTCGGGACGCCGTGGTTTTTTCCCATTCAAGGGTTTTCCACGTAAATCTATCTTTTGCATGTTCTGATTTTCTTTCTTGTTTGACGTTTGTTTTGATTTAGTTATTGACTCTGTGATAATCCAAAAATCACTGTCAACAATTGGCGCTAGAAGGAGGGGGATTGATTTGAACAAAAACTTTGAAGAACCCTTGTGACTTAAAAACATGAATATCGACAAGGAAGGCAATTCCAGTGGAGATCAAATTGTTGAAATAACTGCACCAACAGGCGATGGAGCAGCGACGATCGGAGAACAATCTGCGGCAACGCCAGGAGCTAGGACAACAAACCCAGATACTCTGCAGCACTTTCAAACTGCGTTGATGAATCTGATCAGTGAGGCTAACAAAATAGGACTCTCACTTCCCATAGGTCCGGGAGTCTCCTCTCCATACGAATTAACCACACCTGGAATCCATCCACCTAGGAGATTACGGTCAGAAGTCCACATTGCCACCCCCGACACTCGAGTGAGGCAGACCCCCGAAGAACCTCCCCAGGACAACCCTGAAGGTTTCGAGGAAAGAAGATATAGAAAGGGAAAAGCTGTGATGAACGACGAATCCCTGGAGATACAAAATCACGGGCGGATACATGGGACAAATTCTAATGACACGCATCAAAGGAGATGGCGGAGACACCGCTCTATCTCATCTGAAGACAGAAGTCCCCAACAAAGAAGAGAATTACCATCCAAAAGGATACGGTGAAGAAGATCTAAAAGCGCAGATGATCAGATTGTCAGGAATCCGAATGACAAAGATGACTATGGGAGAGTGACAATCAAGAGCAGACTCGACCCAGCTGGAAAACCAACTGGCCATCGAGATGTTATCTTACAAGAGTTGTCAAGGAAGGTTTCAGCAATGGCACAGAGGTATGGTCGCAACGTATCTTCAGATGACGAATCAGAGAGTCCATTCGTCGATCACATTGCTCGCGCCCAGTTTCCAGATAGGTTCAAAATGCCGACCATTGAACAGTATAAAGAAAACAGGGATCCGAAGGAGCATGTTCACCGATTCCGTAATATTATGGCCCAGTATTCATCCAATGATGGACTGCTATGTCTCACCTTCCCACAGACATTCGGCGACCTCGCCTCTAGATGGTTTGGAAGACTTCCATCTAGAAGTATAAGCAGTTTCTCAAAACTCAGCAAAGCGTTCATAAGATAATTCATGGGGAGCGTGCAGAGAAGGAAGTCACTCGCCCATCTATCGAATCTAAAGCAGGAGCGCAACGAGTCGATCAAGAAGTATCTAGCAAGATTCGGGAAAGAGGTTGCCCAAATTGAGGATGCCAGTGACGTAGCTGTTATCGCCGCTTTCACCAATGGGTTGCAAAGTGGGCGATTATCCTTTGATCTGCGAAGGGATAGGCCAAAAACTTATGAGGAGATGATGGAAATAGCCGGTGATTATGCATTGGCAGAAGAGGAAGAAGTAGCACAAGGGGGTAGCTACGTACATGGCCATAAGCCTGACTCGAAGTCGGAACATAAGGACAATAAGAAGACACAGTCGCGTGATCTCCAGGGAGACGAAATAGGCCAAAAGGGACATCCAAGGGAAAGCAAAGGAAACGCTCGATCCAGCAGGTTTCAGGGAAGGTACAACCGTTACACCCCCTTAACTGGCGACTGGGAGGAAATACTTTCTGTGGTAGAAGACAAATGACTCACCAAATACCCTCGGCAACAATCAGCTAACGCTAGGAGAGATACAACCAAGTACTGCCGATTTCATAAAGATCATGGGCATGAAACTTCAAAGTGTTTCCAGTTATGTGATCATATTGAGAGCTTGATCAGGGACGGGCATCTGAAAGATTTTACGTTGAAAAGCGATAAGCAAGGTGGTCGCCAAGATAACCACCAAGGGATCGGGCAGGAAAGGAGGAGTCCAAGGAGGAACAGCCCTAACGCCGCTATAAACACCATCTTTGGCGGGCACCATACTGGGAGAAGCAATCGAGAAAGGATGTCAGAAGTCCGAGAGGTAATGCATGACAGCAGAAATATGGAGATTAATTCTGTGCAGAGGAACCCCAAGAAAGGAAGGGAAGGACATGACCCCATAACATTTACGGCGGAAGACTCCGACGGAATCGATGCAAAGCCTAACGATGCAATAGTAGTGGGAGTTCAAATTGCACACAGGGATGTCCTTCGGGTAATGATTGATAACGGAAGTTCAGCAGATATTCTAAGTGCTAGAGTATACGATGAGCTGCGACTGGATAGGAAGGATCTAGAACCTTTCCATGTACCGCTGAAAGGTTTCGGGGGTGCAGAAGTAAGATCTTTGGGAACTGTAAAACTGCCGGTGAGGTTCGGTATGACGCCATGCAGACTAACATCCTATTGGATTTCGTTGTAGTCGACATCCATAATTGGCCATATAATGCTTTGCTTGGCAGATCTTTTCTTAACAAAGCCCGAGCTGTCACTTCAACCCACGCCTTGAAGGTAAAATTCCCCACAGAATTTGGAGTCGGGGAACTGAAAGGGTCACAAGAGATGGCTCGCCGCGCTAACCTTTCAATCTTTAAAGATAAAACGGGAATGGAGACATTAAACATATTCGAAGTGAATAAGGAGGCACGGGAAGAAAATCCGGAAGCATTCGAATTGGACCCAAGGGACAAAGCAAGCAGAGAGAAGGAAGAGCCAACTGAGTCCATTATTCTGGATGAAGCAGAATCGAATAAAATAGTCAGGATTGGAGCCAGGTTGGCTAAACGAGTCAAGAGAGATGTAACAAGCCTGCTGAAAGAGTACAACGGGATATTCGCTTGGAGCCATGAGGACATGCCGGGAATTGATAGAAGTGTCATTTCACACAACCTGGCTGTGAATGAAAAATGCAAACCAGTGGTGCAAAAAAGGAGAAGCTTCAACCTAGAGAGAAGTGCGGCGATAAAAGAGGAGGTATCCAAGTTGCTCGCCGCAGGGTCCATCAGGGAAGTTAAATACCTAGAATGGGTGGCGAATGTAGTTCTAGTGAAAAAGAAGAATAATCAATGGAGTATGTGCATCGATTTCACCGACCTAAACAAGGCCTGCCCCAAGGACAGCTTCCCGCTACCAAGAATTGACCAGTTGGTCGATGCAATGGCAGGACATGAGACATTGAGCTTCATGGATGCGTACTCGGGTTATAACCAGATAAAAATGCATGCGCCTGATGATGAAAAGACGGCATTCACCACAGACCAAGGGTTATACTGTTACACAGTCATGCCGTTTGGCCTGAAAAATGCTGGAGCAACTTATCAGCGTTTAGTCAACAAGATGTTCGCCAGACAAATAGGAAGAAATATGGAGGTCTACGTTGATGACATGCTAACAAAAAGTATCACAGCAGATAAACATATAGATGACCTGAGGGAAACATTTGATGTGTTGGTAAAGTACAGAATGAAGTTGAACCCCGCAAAATGCGTGTTCGGCGTACCATCAGGAAGATTTCTCGGGTATCAAGTACATCAAAGAGGAATCGAAGTGAACCCGGAGAAAATCCAAGCATTAGCAGAAATGGTTTCGCCAAGAACTTTGAAGGACGTCCAAAGGTCACAGGGTGCCTGGCATCGCTGAGCAGGTTCATAGCTAAATCTACAGACCGATGCCTACCATTTTTCAAAGCTCTAAAGAAAGGAAAGGGAGTCGAGTGGAACGAAGATTGTGAAAGAGCTTTCCAGGCCCTGAAAGATTACCTTGGGAAGGCACCACTACTGTCAAAACCAGAAATAAGAGAGACGCTGTAAATGTATTTGTCCGTTTCTGAAGCAGCCACAAGTTCCGTGCTGGTAAAACAAGAAGAGGGAATCCAGAGACCAATATACTACACCAGTAAGGCATTGTTACCAGCCGAAACCAGGTACTCACCGGCTGAAAAAATGGCACTCGCTCTAATCACAGCAGCAAGGAAGTTAAGGCCATATTTCCAGGCTCATAAAATCGGAGTATACACCAATTGCCCACTGAAACTAATTCTGCAGAAACCAGAAGTATCCGGTCGATTAACGAAGTGGGCGATCGAGTTAAGTGAATTCGATGTAGAGTATCTGCCAAGGACGGCAATTAAAGCCCAAGCAGTGGCAGACTTTGTAGCAGAGTTCACCGAGCCAAGTGTAGAAGTGGCAAGAATGATGGTGAAGCAAAATAAGAGAGTGTTCAAATGGCAACTCAGCGTTGACGGGTCGTCGAACACGCACGGCAGTGGGGCAGGGGTAGTAGTGTTAACCCCGGAAGGAGATTCAGTCGAATGTGTCTTGCGTTTTGACTTCAAAGCTACTAACAATCAAGCTGAGTATGAGGCACTCATAGCAGGTTTAAAAGTTTGCACAGTCCTAGGAGCAGATGAGGTAGAAATCTTCAACGACTCTCAAGTTGTTGTTAATCAGGTACTAGATGAATACCAGGCAAGAGATGAAAGCATGATCACCTACCTAGAATTAGCGAGAGAGCTACTGGAAAGATTTAAAGAATACATAATTATTCATATCCCTAGAGAAGAAAACGAGCAGGCTGATGCCTTAGCCAAGCTAGCATCCGCCACAATCAACATCTGGCCCAAAACTATCTCTATGATCCGCCTATTGCAGCCAAGTATAGTAAAAACAAAGGAAGTTGGGGCAATCTTTGGCGAGAGGAACAGCTGGATCACACCCATCAAAGAGTACCTCGTCAATGATGTACTCCCAAGTGATCCATTAGAAGCAAGACGATTGAAGTACAGAGCTACGAGATACTCAATACTCAATGGAGAACTGTACAAAAGGGGGTACTCAAGAGCACTGCAGAGATATGTCGGGCCTGAAGAAGCGGAAGGTATCCTGAGAAGCATACATAGTGGGAATTGTGGGAATCACACTGGGGGTGTCAGCCTAGCCCACAAAACATTAAGGCAGGGTTTTTACTGGCCAACACTATTCGCCGACGCCAAAAGAGTGGCAGCGAGATGTGAGGCATGTCAAAAGATTGCCAACAACATTCGCCAACCACCTGAACTCTTGCAGAGTATTACCTCGCCTTGGCCGTTCGCCTTATGGGGAATTGACTTGATCGGCCCAATGCCAACAACAACTGGAGGAGCGAAGCACGCTATAGTAGCTGTAGATTATTTTACAAAGTGGGTAGAAGCTGAACCATTGGTACATATAACAGAAGCCAATACTATAAGCTTTGTGAAGAAAAATATCCTGTACAGATTCGGGATACCCAACACCATCATCACTGACAATGGGACCCAATTCGACAGAAACAAATTCAGGGAGCTATGTGACAAGTATGGTATCAACAACTACTACGCCTCCCTAGCGCACCCGTAGACAAACGGCCAAACTGAAGCAGTGAACAAGATCATAAAACACAACCTGAAAGCTAAATTGGCAGCAAAAAAGGGAAGCTGGGCAGAGAAATTACCACAGGTACTTTGGGCATATCGAACCACAGAAAGAGGTTCAACAGGTGAGACCCCATATTCCATGGCTTACGGAGCTGAAGCAGTCATCCCCGTAGAGACGTCCTTCTCTTCACCAAGACTATAACTCTTTCAACCCCGAACTCAATGTTGATATGTTAAAATGCGGTCTGGATGAATTAGAAGAGAGAAGAGAACGTGCACAGATAAGAAACACTGCATACCAACAGAGGGTAGCCAGGTATTACAATTCACATGTGCGTGAAAGGAGGTTCGCACTCGGTGACTTGGTGCTGAAAAGGGTGAACCCAGGAACTAGAGACAAGGCTGCAGGATCACTCGCAGACAAATGGGAATGGCCTTATCAAATCACGGGCATAGCTGGCCACGGGGCATATCGCATCACTCGAGAAGGTTTCGGCGAACTACCTCGGCCATGCAATGCGCAGTACCTGAAGATATATTACCCTTGACTTTTTCATTATCTCTAAAGATTTAGTTCACAGTTTTTTATTCATAGGTAGTTTCCGTTTTAGCATTTTTTTATATGCTACTGTTTTGACAAAAGTTACAGGAACTATCCAAATAAAGAGTAATTTATTACTGAGAATTCGTGACTTGACTCGCTAGTTACAAAAGGCATTTGCCGTCTTATATCAATACCATTACGTAAAGACTAGTTTCGTACTCGCAGCAATGAGAATAAGTGGCGACCCAACGAAACTAAAGCAAGCCAAAAGCGATTACGTCGCCATAGCCCAAGCTACAGAAATTGGGGATCGCCACTACTAGGAGAATAAGATCTCTAGAGAAAAACTTGGTGTGGGCAAATACGCCCCGAATAAGCACCAAGTACGCCAGAACTCAGCAATGGCAGCTGAATAAATAAAAACATGTTAAAAACTTGGTGTATGGTCGGATACGTCCTGACAAACACTGAGTACGCCAAAATCCAGCAATGGCAGCTGAATACAACAAAATATGCTAAAAACTTAGTAAAACACTGAGTACGCCAAAATCCAGCAATGGCAGCTGAATACAACAAAATATGCTAAAAACTTGGTGAAATACTGAGTAAGCCGAAAAAATCAGCAAAGGCAGTCGAACAAAGAAAAAGTTTATAACTTTTAATAAATAAAGTCATTTACAATTAAAGAATTAAGAATGAAGACACAAAAAGAGAAACTGAAGATATAAAGATTTACAATCCTTCAGTATGAAAGACACAAAAATTCAACTAGCTGCAGGAGGGCCCTCGCTATCTTCCTCATCTTCGATCTCCTCATCTGAAGGCCAGGTAACTTCCTCATCCCCTTTTGGCATAAAAGGCTCATAATCCCTTCCAGCAACAGGACCCAAGTCAGGCTCAGCGCCAGAACCAGAAAAGTTGCCCTTCTGACCCGAGTAGTAAGTATTGAAGACACGCTTGCTAGGGATTTCTAAATGCATAGGGTGAGGTTCAGTCGTGTTGTAACGACAATGGGCTTTCCAACGTTTTATCTGCTCTTTAATTGACTCCACCCCGCTGGCCATATGCTGTTGAAGAGACCGGTCGAAACGTTTCAGAGCCTTCTCATTTGAGTGATCCTTCATGGTAAAGAACTTCTTCGACTGCCTCATGCCTTTTTCAAATTCACGCAATAAAAGCGCATCATAGGCAGGGGATCTCTTAAAACGATCAACCGCTTCAACCTCCAGCACAGCTTTGAGATCGTTCAGAATAACTTCATGCGAGGACAACTAGTTACGCAAGTTCAAAGCCTCACGCTCAGCTTTCTCCTTTGCCTCCTCAGCTAGTCGCTCAGCTTCAAAGCGTGCTGCGAGCGATTCTTGATTAACAGAAAGTTACTCTCGCAGCAAACGCATCTCCTCCTCAGCAGCAGCTAATTTCTCTTCAGCAGCCAGTTGGGCTGAGAGATAACCATCTACGGATTCTCTCAACTGAGCAAGTTGCTGAGCATGGGCTTCCTCAGCGGAGAGTTTCTCAGCTGCCAAAAGGGAGGTTTGTTCTCGCAGGCGTCTCACGTCCGTTGAAAGAAAATTTCCTCGCCTATAATTATCCGCCAACTCGGACAACATCTGAAAAGAAAAAATAGAAGTCAGGATACGTGCAAATAAAAAATACATGGGCAAAGCAAGAAGCCCACCAGAGAGTGGCAGTCGAAGAAAAATTCCATTTTCCTGTTGCAGGACCCTCTCTTCATCTGCTCCCAATCCTCATCAACATAGACATTGTTGTTCATTATATATGAGCAGATTTCTGCAGCCGTAAAATCTGAAAGGGAGACAGACCCGACTCCCTCACCAGCATTAGTTGGATCAATGGGAGGAGCTTCATGAGCGACACCGGAACCAGACGCGGTAGCCCCAGGCTGTCTCGACGACCCCGGCTTATCAGTTGGCCCTGGTCGATCAGCTGACCCTGGCTGGCTAGCAAAAGAGGTATCCAGCTTATTCGCGGCTGCCGGAGGAGGAGTTGAACCGGTTGGGGAAATGGTAGGAGCATCAAAATTGTTTACCCCCTTTGGAAGAGAAGGCTCCCTCAAATCTGGTCCCTCAACAGAAGCTTCAAGGACAGCCGTTTTTACGGGGGGAGCCTCGGCGAGCACAGGGTCTTCAGTGACCTCATCATCTGAAGAAACAACATATTGCACGACCCTTGACTCTCGTTTCAGAGGTCGAGCAGCATGGTCAGGCATACCCTCAGCCGGACGTTTGCCTCTACCGGTTCTGGGGGTCAAATCGCTTGAAGGATCCAGGGGAGTCTCAGGAACATCCGCATCAAAAATAGGGATGTCATTAGCCACACTTGAAACCCCCACCTTCTCCTTTCCCTTACGACTGGAGGCACTCACGGCGGCAGTAGCAGCGGGAGAAGTCGCAGCAGTACTCGCAGCAGGTGTACTCGCAGCAACCTCCGGGCAAACAAGGGATGTCCCCGACTCGACACGCCCCCCATCAACATCACCAACTTCCTCATCATCTGAGGGATCGCCACCATCCGGGCTAGCAATTCCCTCCTTAGCCAAACCAGCAGCTTGCCTTTTACTGGCAGCCTCAGAATTTTTAACTGCCCGAGTTTGCAAATCGCAAACTGTGTTAAAATCATGTACTGCAGAAACTCACCAAAAGTTAGCAGGTGGAGACAGGAAAACTATAATACTAAAAGAAAACAGGTAGAACTTACAGCGAGGAAGCCTGGCGGGTAGGCGCGGAAAAAGCCCCTGGGCGATCATTTTATCCTCGTCCAAAAGAAACGAACGACCCCTTTCATTCAAAGGAAGGACAGCTGCAGCAGCAAGGTGAGACACCTCCTCATCCAACAAAATAGGGGCAGCTTTGGACTAGGCATCAGGAAAGGTAAAATGTCTAGGAACCTTCTTCGCCGCACGATTTAGGCGACCATTGGCGGACACATCTCTACCCCACTTGCCGCCAACAAAATACTAGCTATTCTTCCATCTCTTATTTGAGGTAGGAAAGCCCCAAATAAAACATTTCTTCTTCTCATCACTGGAAACCTCCACTTGCCCAGAGTTCGCCGTACCCTCAGGGATCCAGTTCTCCACGGGCGAAGAGAGAAGAAAGTATGTCCCACTATTGCCAGCCTGCCTTAAAGTGTAAAAATGACGAATCTCACGAGACGTGGGGGGTTCATAACCTTTCAATTTCCACATTAAACCCAAACACATGAGGATCCTGTAGATGTTTGAGGCAAGTTGAGCAGGTGCAATTTGAACCTCCGCGAGGAACCTGGCAATAAAAGGTTGAAGAGGAAGGGTAATCCCGCAGCTAAGCATGGCACCATAAATGGCGACCGCATTCTCAGGAGGATTCCACGCTGCTTGGCTACCAGGCAACATCAAAGTCACTGAGTTTGGAATCCCAAAGTGACTCTTATACTTACGGAGCTCACCCTCACCAACCACATTAACTTCAGTATCAAAGGAACAGGGGCGATCAAATGAAAAGTTCAGCCTGTTCCGTCGATGGTCCTCAACATCAGAATCAACAGTCGTTTGCGCATCCAAAAGGGACCCCCGAGGAATCCTAGAAACGCGTCGTTTGTTTCCACTTGGTCTAGAAGATCTCGGTATTTCTGGAGACTCACTATTGGAAGACGAAGAAGGATAAACATTAGGAAAAAAGTCATCGTCAGAAGGCGGAATATAAACAGAAATGGGGACCGGAGAATCCGGGTGGAAATTACGAATCAAAGATTCGATTTTGTCTGCAGTACCCTTATCACCAAGTTCTAAGGCTTGCATCATCTGATTAAAAAGAGAAGAACGTAAGGAAGGATCCATGGGAACTCACTAGAAAACCCTAGGTTCGGAGGATGAGCAAGAGGTTTGGGGGCATCGAGAAATAAACACGATCAATTGTTGAAGCAAGCCGTCTGACAACAGAGTAAAATGGAAGGAATTCATGGCAGAGATTTCTAAGGAAGACGAAGAAGCTCTGTTTTGAGAGAAGAACAAAGGAGAAAATAGAAAAACAAATGAAAAGAGCAAAGTGAGGAAGAAGGAACGATCGGGCCTTAAAAAGAGGGAATTTTGAAATTCAAAAAGAAAATCAAATAAAAGATATGCAATTAATGTGAGTGACAGCCACAGTAACCAGCCGCAACAGTCACCACCAAATATTGGACATGTGGCATCTCGGGGGTCACCAAGCAATCAGAATATCCCCTTACCTTTCAAGTAAGTGGAAGCGCCAGAAGTTGTGTGGCTGAAATTAAAAACTTGCACTGAAAGAATCAACACAATACACAGTGAAAAGAAGAGAGAGAGAGTTAATTACAAAAACACGTCGAAATTCTGAAGGCATAGATATAAATACTACTCGCAGAGGCAAACGAAGTAAAGCTATTCGCCCGGCTCGGAGTATTTATGGGGGTATTGTTGTGTGTACAAATTCGCCAACCAGGACACGTCATCATAAAAGCCAATAATTGCTGAAAGAAGGGATGCCACGTCACTCGTTGACCAAGTCAAAAGGGAAAAACATGGATCAGTTAAAAGGTCAAGGGGGTAGTCGCCAGAATCAAATATATACTCGCCAAAGTCAGAAATGTAGTCGCCAAAGGATAAAACCCAGAAGCGGGGGTGTTCGCTGCATCAGCCTATTGAGCATGAACCGACCCCGCAGAAGCACAATGGTAAAACCCCCACTCACGGAAAACCCTCTACACCAAGGAGTCTTAGAATAAAGAGGCAGGAAAGCCTATCCTAATCCGTAACAACATGGGATTCCCAATACAAGTCTAAGAGGAAGTCCTACTACAAACACGCCTAAAATCAAGGGGAAACCCTAAATATCATGTATAAATAGAACCACCTATCCCACGAGGAAGGGGTCGAGATAAAAAACCAAAAGAGAAAGAAAGTAAGAATTCGAGAGATCTGAGTGTGTAACAAAGCCAAGTAATTCAGTGATATTTTCCTGTCCTCCGGGACGCCGTGGTTTTTTCCCATTCAAGGGTTTTCCACGTAAATCTGTTTTTTGCATGTTCTGATTTTCTTTCTTGTTTGACGTTTGTTTTGATTTAGTTATTGACTCTGTGATAATCCAAAAATCACTGTCAACATTAACTGTCTTACAGTAATTATGTTTTGTTGACAGTAAAGACACTTATTATAATTATTTTCTTTTTGGCCGATGTAGAATACTGCATTAGCATCACTGTTGTGTATTCTTTTAAATGTCTTCTAATTACTATGTAGGTTAAACGGTTAATGTTGTAACTAAATTAATATTTACGTTCTAATTTGTCATATTTTGGTTTTCATGGCACATCGGCATCACTGTTGATGACACATACAAGGCATGTGAGAGGTTTGAACAACTAGGAGTGGAGTTTGTAAAAAAGCCAACTGATGGTGAGACGGCTCCTTTAGATTGGAATTTATCATTTATCATTTGATGATTATTTGATGAGTATTGGCATGTTAGTTTTAAACTGTGGGTGAGGGTTTGCTCTTTAATTCTTTAATTCAGGGGTCTAGTATTTTGTTAGATAATCATGACTTCATTTTCATTTTCTAAATATTGATCTTGTTGAATTTGCTAATCATCAATCTATTTCAAGTTGTCTGAACAGCTCGTCTTGTAAGTTGGATTTTTAGCCAAAACTTTATGCAATAATTTGAAATCTAAAGTAGCTGTCCAATAGTGTGTCATGTTAGTATTATGCATCTATAAAGCATATGTGCACTTGGTGTCTCTTCATATGTATATTAAAGCAAAAAGTAGCAAAACAGAAAGGGATAATCGCTAAAAATGCAGAAGCCTAGGATAGACGATGGGAGTCAATATGTGAAGGTGTATATGCTTGACATTATCCAAATATTTACAAATTGGCAGAGAAGCTAGCCACCATTATATATAAAGTGTATATCATGCTTTTGGGTAAGTTCATATTCTCGTTTGTTGTTGGGTTCTGGTGTCTTTGCTGTCTTTGTTTTGCTATGTTGCATTTCTAGGTGTTTGCATATGTTTTTGCTTGTGCTGGTCGCGTTTTTTCCTCTGCCTGCTTGTGCTTTGCTTTGGCTGTGGCCTTAATAAAATCTGCAATTGAAAAAAAAAAAATCAAAGCATCTGTCGAGAAAGATGTGTATGCGCTGATGCTTAAAAAATGAGTATGGTGTCAAAACTTATGTCCGGGACTTAAATCATAATTATCGAGAATTATATCATCATATTCGAGACTTATTTAGTCATTATCAAGACTTATTTTAGAATTTTCGAGACTTAACATGTATATAATCGTTGAGGCTTACTGGTGTGCATATTTCTAGAAATAGTTGCTTCATTGGTGACTGATCATGTGCTGTGTAGTTATGCTTGTATGTTTTGGGACTTATATCATACTTTTCGAGACTTATTAAGGTATAATCGGGACTTATTTAAGTATGATCGAGACTTATTCATATGTATTCGAGACTTAATTGTTTTTGATCGAGACTTACTGGTCTTGTAATGTTCTAGAATGATTTGCTATATTGGAGACTTATTGTGTGATGTGTAGTTATGATTGTATATTTTGTTTGCAGATGGTGAATCTAAAGAGGCTACTAAAAATTCCTGAGTCGGATTGGAATATTGGCGAGAGGGAAAAACGATGGCGGCTGTCGTCCGTGGAACGAGGTTGATAAGGTATGTTATGATACAAATGGAATTCATTTATTCTTAAATGGAAATTGGAAAAAGGTATTCATTTATTCTTTTTACACTTTATAGTTGATATTATTATTCATCCTCTTTCGTTTATATTGGATCTAGCTATTGATTCTGGTGAACGTTGGAGGCGGTCATTGGTTAATGGCTAAAGTGGAACTAACACTGCGATCCATCCATCTATATGATCCAGTGGGGCAGCCAGTTGAGTACCAAGTCCGTCTTCAACAACTTGTTTGTTTATGGTGGTTTCTGCCTTCAATGTTTAATCAAATTTGTTTTTACAAAAAGAAACGGAAGGGCACAACTATGACTCCGAACCCATTTCATATGGTGACATAACATTCCCCAACTATGACTCGGAAGGATGTATGAATGTATTTATCATGGTCATTAACAACAGATGGATTTTTTGGTTATGGACGAATGTATGAATTATGTTCATTACACTTTTGAATGGTTATGTTGGATGGAATTGACATAGTCATCTATAGAACGACTGTGCTTATAATGAATATTTTTGAATGAATGGAATTTTTTTTTGAACAGTGAATGAATGGAATTGAATGGTCCATTTTCAATGGAAAGGGAATTTTTTTTTTTTTTTTTTGTATGGATGGTTTTGTTGTCAGTAAATCTCGAATTTATTATATTCGGGACTTGATATCCAAAAGTCGAGACTTATTCGGAATATTCGAGACTTATTATAAATATTTTGAGACTTAATAGGTACTTTCGAGACTTATTATTATATATTTGGGACTTATTTGGTAATTTCGAGACATACTGGGTACAAATGACATTCTGTATTACAAACCTTTACACCTACAATAATGAATTTTATAATGCAACATAACACCTACTAACCATCCACAAGCAAATTACAAACCAAGAAATGTCATTTAGCTTTTACAAATAATAAAGAAATGTTGATACATATCATCTAGAAAGTACGATTAATGATAATGGAAGCATTATAGTCATCCAGAAAGTGAGATAAAGTAAAATAAATTCATTACAGTCATCCAAGGATTTCATCCTTTTTTGGGCAAGTTTTTTTGTTGTGCCCGATTTCATGGCACAAACTACATTTCCGACGGTATGCATTTGGATTGGTACTGCTGGAACTGGGGCCCAGATTCGTACACCGCCGTGAATTGTGACCTTGTGTTCCGTATTTTTTTACATTTTTGTTTACTAAGCCTCTCGGAGACGGAGGCAAATCGAGTTCTTCGGGGCCGACCAGATTGTGTATGGATATCGGGCGTTAACACGACCCGATCTCTGATGTCTTCTAGAACTACCCAAGTATTTGGATGACCCACTGGCATGATCGGTATAGAATATGCATCGGCAATGACTTCCTTTTTGTAGTAATCCGCACATAAGGAAGTGTAATCCAAGTTTCGCTCCCTGTGAATTTAACAACAAATAACATTCACCGTAATTGCAATCATAGAATAATTGTTATTGAAGAGCAGAACAAAAAAATAAAAATAAATAAATATATACCTAGCAGCTACAAGTGCATGAGCACAAGGTAGTTGATCAAGATCGAAAACCTTGCATGTGCATGTCTTTTCCAACAAGTTAACTGTCCACTGGTCTCCTCGTAGCTTCACTAGAAATATGTTCCAATCTACATGAGTCGCGGTCATATGATTACATTCAGCTATTCGCTCCGCAATCTCCTCATGTGTAGTGTCGGTGAGTTGAGAACGCATGTTTAACGCGTTTTGGTGACGATTATAAAACCATTTCTGGAGCATGTTCCTAATGAACTCTGCCAATGTCATCACTGGTAATTTACGAGCAAATCTTAAGCATGAATTAAGACATTCAGCAACATTGTGCTCTCAATGCATGAATGCCTACTAACCATTTTAAATCCTTCTTCCTTGGGAAAAATTATCCCTTGTAAATCAGACTGTTAGGTGTTCTTGGACCCATGGTGCTCATGTCGCCAAACGAAAATGACTCTGATTCAGGAATAACCAACGTTGTTGTATTGTTCGAACTAAAAATGAACTCTCCTTCCACACATCTTCCTGATGTATGATGTTGTTTAGGACCATCACCAATGTCAAAACGGGCATCTAACGGCTGTTCCAACTCACAATCAACACGAGGTACGGTATGAGGTGCATCACAGTCAACTGCCTCGTACAAATCATGGACAACATTATTAGATTGCCGTGTTTCTATGGGATTTTGATTCATTTCAATGTCATCACCTATGACATGTTCCTCGCATCTTCTTTCAACAAGTGTAACACACACTTTCGGAATTACCTTCTCTTCCCCTAGTAGAAACTGAACGTCATCATCATCCACTATCACAGTGCGACATATACTGTCTGGACCAACGGATATTGATTGTATGTCAACTTCATACCTATTCAGATCATATTTCACAATGGCCTTTACAACCCCCAACAGTTCTTCATATGTCAAATTCTTTCGAAGATATACACCTTTATTAACGGCGCCGACATATCTCTGGCTTCCATCTGGTAGTTCATTCCATCGTCCATTATATGATATCAATATTCTAACACGATCCATCATTCTGGAAAAAAAATAACACTATCAAAAAACCATATGAAAACTAGTCAAAAAATTATTGTCAAACTAATTCATCTCAGTAAGTCTCGAATTTTTCCATTTAAATCTCAAAATAGATAAAAATAAGTCTCGAAAAAAGTATAAATAAGTCTCGATAATATATAAATAAGTCTCGATAATATGTACATAGGTATCCAATATTATATAAGTCTCAATTATAGAATAAAAATATGTCCCGAATATAACAACGTTAAGTCTCAAAAGAATCAAATAAGTCTCGAAAAACATACACTATTCCAGCAAATCAGATCGAAATAGAGAATTAGCTTCAGTTCAGCATAAACATCTAACAAATTGAAAGTGCAAGTTTCCAAACCAGAACTAAAAAAAATGTCATTCACGAGTTAATCCCATACTTTATGGAGGAAATGTACCTTATCAACTCTTCCAATAATCCAAATGGCTTGTCTAGATCTGAAATTAAAAATGGAGAAATTGCATTAGTTCAACATAAACATCTAACAAATTCAAAGTGCAACCTCGAAGACCAAAACTGAAAAAATTGTCTAACAAATGAACGAGTTTCTTCAAATTTACCTTCCAAAAATCCAATTAGCTTGTCTGAATCTGAAATTACTGCACGAAATTACTCTTCAAACCTGGGTGGAAGAATGGGCTGTCAAATGGAAGAAAGGAGAGGAAGAACCTGGGTCGACTTTGGTTGAAAACTGAAAATGGAAGATTGAGCTGAAACCTGGGTCGACTTTGGTCAAGAATGGTGGTTGAAAAGTGAAGATGGAAGAATGCACTGTGTCTTGGAAGAAAGGAGTTCAATGTTTGTAGAAAGTGAGGGAAAATGAAAATTGAAAATGAATAGTGGACAAAAGTAATGAAAGTGGACAACAGTAAAAGTGGGGGCATTTTGGTCTGAATTCCCTTTTTGGTGCTATTAAAACTAGACTTAGTAATGTGGTGATAGTTGCACAAGTCCAAGTTTTAAAAGTGCTATTTTGCCCCATTCCCTCTTTTCATGTTCGGGTAAAAACTTGAAAAACAATACGTATGCTTAAACACAAAAATGAAGTATTATCAATTTAGTCTCTAAATTTTGGTGAAATATCAATTTTTAAAATATGTTTGTTTTTTTAGTACATGTGGTTTCTCACTTTTCATAAATACATTAAATAAAAGTCTTTCTGACCAAAAATTTAACGGTCAAAGGTTACAGAATTTGTAAATTGACCCACTTACCCCTAACTTAAAATAAATCAAATTTTCAGTAAAAAAATTCAAATTTTCTTTTAAAAAAAAATCAAATTAAAAACTAAAGAGATGGATATCCACAAGAGAGAAAAAAAAAAAAAGAACTAAAGACAAATTAAAAAAAAAAAATTGAAAAAAGAAACAAAGACATAATTTAAAAGAAAGAAAAATGAAAAAATAAAGAAAGATCTTCACCGCCCATCTAATAAAGTTATAATTATTCCAACGACGGAAACGACGGCGCTTTTGACCACCAAAGATGACGCAGTTGACGTGAACGACCAAGTTTTTGACCAGGGGACTAAGGAGTGGAAGCGAAGGGAAACGACGGAACATTGATCGAGTGCCTTGACGTCACCGATCTTGTTGAAGAACAAAAGAACTGGAGAAACATGGAGTTTGAGAGGCGGTCAAAGTGGTTGATTGGTTCGTGGAAGATTCGTGAGGTCGGATCTGCGTGCATGCTACTCATGTCGAAATCTGCAGATACGAGCTCGGACTCTCCAATGGATTTACCGTAGTGATTTTCATTGACAAAAGAAATGATATTTATTCAAGTCGAAATCTATATATTGAAAATAGAAGAAAAATCAATTCAACCCCAATTCATTTACATCTTGATGCTTGGTTTGATTTTGTCATTGTTTTTATATTTGGTGGTGATGTTGACAATTGTGGTATTTGTTTGAGAATGGTTGTAGTGTTTGAGGTAGTGTGGGTAGGCATGATTTGGGGCATTTGAAGATTAATCGGTGTTTGAGACGGCGGCGGTGAGGGGAGGCAGCCATGGAGATGGACGGCGTGGGAGGCGATGGTTGGACGGGGGGCCAAGTCCAATCATCAGATTGGATCTCCATCACCCATCTGCAATCTGGAGATTAGATCTCCATCTATATAAAAAAAAAATCAATTTTTTGTTTTTCTTAATTTTTTTTTAATTTCTAATTATATATTAATATATTTAATTGTTTTTTATTTCTTTTTTGGGCTGACAGGAGGTCTATTCTGGTTTAAAGACTAAAATACCCCCGGAACTGTTACGTTGGACTAACGGTTGACTAATATAAGTACCCATTTGATGTATTTCTGAAAACTTAAGGACCAAGGGTTCCAAAAAAGCAAACAAATTTAAAAAATTGATCTTTTCTCAAATGTTAGGGACTAAATTGATAATCCCCCAACGAAAATAATAATTTTAGATGCTTAATTTTGATAATTTCCTCCCAAATAATTAATATTGTGTACTGTTCTTTTGTAGTGTGAATGATTTGGACAAAATTTGTATATTAAATCTCTACCGTTAAAATAAATTTGTTGCGTGTAACTCATTTGTCTATTTATTATTAGGTCTTGTGGACACATCAAATTTTCTGGATAGAGAAAAAAATGGATTCTTGGACACATGAGAAAACTTAACTAGAGAAGCAATATATATTGATGATTGAATTAGTTTGAATTAAAAGTAAATGCCAAGTACCAACCAATCTTAATAAAAAAATTTCTTTCAATAGCAAAAGGACAGTTAGTACAATTACTCCTTTGCAAATTACAAATATATATATAATTTTATAATAGGGGAAATTACACACACCCACTTCAGGTTTGGGGTTAAGACACCTAAATATAATAGTTTCCTAATTATATACTAACACCCTTCCCGTTAACAACAGTTGACTATTCTGTTAATTTGAACGACCTTGACTTTTAGAAGGTCCAAAATACCTTAATACAAATATTAAAAAATTGAAAGTAAAAACAAAATTTAAATAAAATAATAACAAAACGAAAAAAAAAAAAAATGAAAGTGGAGGCTGTAGGAACCCGGATTTACGTTGCGCAGCGGAAATGGGGTTTTAAAATTTTTATATGTAATATGTAAACCGTATACAATATATTAGAATATATATATATGAAGAAGAATTTTTTTTTTTTCTTTCATTTGGCGGAAATCAACACACTTGACTTTCAAGTTTTTTTGAATATATATATATATATATATATTTCTTTCTTTTGGCGAAATCAACGCACTTGACTTTCTAGTTTTTTTTTTTTGGTGTTTGTGTGTGTGTGGGGTACAAATCACAAATCACAGACTTTAAGGCTAAAATTTAAATAAAATAATAACAAAAAAAAAAAAAAAAAATGAAAGTGGAGGCTATAGGAAGATTTACATTGCGCAGCAGAAACTGGGTTTTAAAATTTTTTTGTGCAAAATGTAAACCGTATACAATATATTAGAATATATAACATTGCGCAGCAGAAACTGGGTTTTAAAATTTTTTTATGCAAAATGTAAACCGTATACAATATATTAGAATATATATATAAAGAAGAAGTTTTTTTTTTTCTTTCTTTTGGCCGAAATCAACACACTTGACTTTCTAGTTTTTTTTTTTTTTTTTTTTTTTTGGGGTGTGTATGTGTGTGTGTATTTACGTTGGGCAGCGGAATCGGGGTTTTAAATTATTTTTATGCAACATGTAAACCATTGACTTTCTAGTTTGTGTGTGTGCAGTGTGTGTGAAGAAGAATTTTTTTTTTTCTTTCTTTTGGCTGAAATCAACACATTTGACTTTCTAGTTTTTTTTTTTTTTTGGTGTGTTTGTGTATTTATGTTACAGCAGCGGAAATGGGGTTTTAAATTTTTTTTATGCAACATGTAAACCGTTGACTTTTAGGTTTTTTGTTTTGTTTTGTTTTGTGTGTGTGGAAACGAGGTTTTAAAATTTTTTTATGCAACATATAAACCGTTGACTTTCTAGTTTTTTTTTGTTTTGTGTGTGTAGAAACGGGGTTTTAAAATTTTTTTATGCAACATGTAAACTATTGACTTTCTAGTTTTGTGTGTGTGTATGCGCACGGAAACGGGGTTTTAAAATTTTTTTATGCAATATGTAAACCATTGACTTTCTAGTTTCTATTGTGTGTGTGTGTTTTAAATTTTTTTTATGCAACATGTAAACTGTTGACTTTCAAGTTTTTTATTTTGTGTGTGTGAACCGTTGACTTTCTATTTTTTTTATTTTTATTTTTTTGTGTGAACCGTTGACTTTCTAGTTTTTGTGTGTGTGTGTTTTGAATTTTTTTTATGCAACAAGTAAACCGTTGACTTTCTAGTGTGTGTGTGTACGCGCGCACGCATGCAAATCACGGCCTTGCAAATCACAGACTTTAAGGTTGTGTTTGGTATGAGGAAGAGGGTTGGAGGGAGAGCTTCAATCCATTGTTTGGTTAGAGGGAGAAACGAGGGGAGAAGGAGGAGTGTGTGTGCAAATCACATACTTTAAGGCTGTGTTTGGTATGAGGGAGATGGTTGGAGGGAAAGCTCCAATTCCTTGTTTGGTTGGAGGGAGGAGATCTCCCTCTACAGCCTTGCAAATCACAGATTTTAAGGCTGTGTTTGGTATGAGGGAGAGGGTTAGAGGGAGAGCTCCAATCAGAGCTCCAATCCCTTGTTTGGTTGGAGGGAGGAGATCTCCCTCTAGGCCCACCATATTGGATCCGCCCAATGATGGGCGGATCACAATGGAGAGAGAGAGAGATGGGGGCAAAGAAAAAAATGCTCTCCATTTTATACTACCTTCCAATTTTTTAAAGAGTAATATAGTAATTTTATAAATTATATATCAATCCATCCATTCAACCCTCTTTTCAATACCAAACAATATGAAGGATATATGTTATCATCTCTATCCCTCATACTCTCTATCCCTCTTAATTCATCCATCCCTCATACTCTCCCCCCCTCCTACCAAACATAGCGTAAGTCTTTTTAAGTTATATATAATATATCTCTATATATTTTTAAACTAGATAATTATCTTTTTTTCAAATATATCTTTATATATTCAGAAAGATAATTGGTATTTAAGTGTCCTAGGTAGAGTAGGATTCTAACTCCCACATAACCCTAGTTGACTTAAACTTAAATACTAGATCTAGCTAAGAATAAAATAATCTAATTATTTATGTCTCAATCATGATTTGAACCTGCAACCTCCATTTAATAAAATTAATAATTCATAATTATTAATTCATTACTTAAATAATCTAATTATTTAATTAATTTAATTATTAATACATTAATTAAATAATCTCATTATTCAATTAATCCCTGAATAAATACGTGTTACTTTCGTAACACAATTAATTGGACAATCCAATTAATTAACCGTGACCTTTGTTACCTTTAATCAATAGGGCTAGCAAGGGGACCTAATAGACCTACAGTTTTGAGCTCCAATAATATTTAGAAATAATTAATTAAACTTTTTTAATTAATATTTTATAATTATTAACCTCAGAGTTATTCCACTAAAAACCCGAGGCTGCACTCTCCTAACTATGGATGTATTACACAAACCAAAATTATAGTTGTCCATCGATATAGCTATTGCATACGGTATGATCCTCCACAATTAGTTCGTAATTAGAGCTAGGTCATAAGGTCTGTTATACCCTTCTAATTGTATCTTTTCCTTGAAGTACCATTGATTCTCTAATGAACAATGAATCCTAACTTCCTTACGGAAGAAAAAAAGCACTCATATTGTTCAAGCCCCGACTCAACTTTTAAGGGAATGACTATCTACTTCTTGCAAGAATGAGTGGATTCCACTATTGTATACAGACCTTCCTAACCACAAGTCAAACCGTGATTCCAATATACGAAGTTATTGACCGGGAATGCAACTCCAATCTCACCTATGGTATATCAAAAACCACGATCTAACCTGAATGAGTCGATAAGACACTCAGGATTAAGATCACCCATATATAGCCATCATTTGTCGATATATATAAATCTCATCATGTAACGGATCTTGGTAAGAGATTCATATAGATCGTGGCCTAGTCCTATATAATCACATCATACAAGGTGCCTCCATTCTCATATCACCATATGAATGGTCTAAGATAAGACCATCGTACATTACGAAATGGACCACATCTGTAGAGTAACCACAAATAAAGTACCTAGCTCTATTTGCTATCTACGAACTCTTTAGATTGTTCATCTCAAACTAAATTCCTTTGTATATGACACTCATTTACTGAGTTAGAGATTACATCCGGCAATCTTGGATGTTAAGTACACGTGATATAAATGTATGAGACATATTTATAGAATGAATAAACTACTTCTTTTATTAATGTTTCATTCACATTTACAAATTACATGCTTTTGGGCATAAACTCCAACAATCTCTCACTTGCACTAAAGCAGGTGAGACATATATCGTAACCCTAGACCCTCTAGGTGATCTTCAAACACTTTAGCCATTAAGGTCTTCGTAAATGGATCAGCATGATTGTTCTGCGACGTTATCTTGGTCATGGTCACATCCCCCCTCTGCACTATCTCTCTGATGAGATGATTTTTCCTTTCTATATGCTTCACTCTCTTGTGGCTTCTTGGTTCTTTGGAATTAGCCACAACACCACTGTTTTTACAATAAAGTGTGATAGGCTTATCCAGAGCTAGACATCCTCTTTAGCTGCTTCACAAGCTGTTACATATTCGGCTTCCATGGTGGAGTCAGCAATACATGATTGCTTAACACTCCTCCACACTATAGCTCCACCACCAAGGGTGAAAACTGATCCAGACGTGGATTTTCTAGAATCCTTTTCTGACTTAAAATCAGAGTTTGTATATCCTAACGGGATCAAATCCTGCCCGGAATATACTAACATATAGTTTCTCGTTCTCTAAAGATGCTTGAGAATGGCCTTTACAGCAACCCAATGATCCAATCCTGGGTTGGACTGAAACCTACTGGCTACTCCCACTGCGAAGTAGATGTCAAGTCTTGTGCATAACATAGCATACATAAGACTGCCTAATGTAGACACATAGGGAACATGTCTCATATCCTAAACTTCGTGAGGTGTCTTAGGACACTGTTCATTAGACAAATGAACTTCATGCCTAAAAGGTAAATTACCTTTTTTGGAGTTCTGCATCGAAAATCGCACAAGTATTTTGTTGATATACGATGCCTAAGACAATGTTAAGAGTTTGTTCTTACGATCCCTTACTAATTAGATCCCTAGAATATAACTTGCCTCTCCCAAATCTTTCATTTGGAATTGGCTAGCCAGCCAGCCCTTTACTTCCGACAATACCCCTACATCATTCCCAATGAGTAGGATATCATCTACGTATAGGACTAAGAAAATTACATTCTTGTCAATGATACGCTTGTAGACACAAAGCTCATCGATATTTTGCTCAAAGCCATAGGTTTTGATAGTATTATCAAACCTTATGTTCCAAGATCTAGATACTTTCTTTAGTCCATAAATGGACCTTTGCAACTTGCAAACCTTTTACTCTTAATCTGGAGACATGAATCCCTCTGGTTGCATCATGTAGATACTCTCATCAAGATTGCCATTTAAAAATGTAGTCTTGACGTCCATTTGCCAAATTTCTTAATCGAAATAGGCAGCAATAGATAAGAAAATCCTAATAGACTTAAACATGGCTATTGGCAAGAAGGTCTCTTCATAATCGATCTCCTCCTTTTGGGTATAACCCTTTGCCACTAACCTTTCCTTGAAGGTCTTTACATTCCTGTCTACTCCTCTCTTTCTTTTATAGATCCACTTACACCCTATGGGTTTTATCCCATTCGATAAGTCTATAAGTTCCTAGACTGAGTTGGAGTACATGGACTCCATCTCGAGATTCATGGCTTTAAGCTATTCCTCTTTGTCAGGATCTTCCATTGCATTCTTAAATGTTAATGAATCATCTACACTATCATTAAAGACGCTATCTCGTCCCTCTCCAATACCCAAATAGCGTTCATGTTGTCGTACAACCCTCACACTACGTCTAAGTGGTAGTGTATTCTGACTAGGAATCATCTGACTATCAGATGTTAATGGATCAACAACTCTTGTTGACTGAGCACTGGTCGTACCAGGCTCCATCTCATTTAATACAATTTTGCTTCGAGGTTTATGATCACTTATATAGTTATCCTCAAGAAACGTTGTATTTGTCGATACAAATATTTTGTTCTCCTCAGTGCTATATAAGTATCCACCTCTAGTCTCTTTGAAGTAACCTACAAACAAGCAGACCATATACTTAAGGTCTAGTTTTCCAGTTCTGTTCTTCAGTACATGTACTAGACACCCCCATATGCGGAAATGCCACAAACTAGCTTTACGACCATTCCACAACTCTAAGGGAGTCTTAGGAACGGATTTGGATAGGACTACATTCAAAATGTAGGCCGTTGTTTGTAGTGCATATCCCCAAAAGGAATTTGGTAATGATGAGAAACTAATCATAGATCTTACCATTTCCATCAGATTTCTGTTTCTCCTCTCTACAACACCATTCTACTGTGGTGTTCCAGGAGCTGTGAGTTGGGACACAATCCCATGCTCAACCAAGTAGTCTTCAATCTCTTGGTCAAGATACTCACCTCCACGATCTGATCGTAAAGTCTTGATAGTCTTGCCTAATTGGTTCTCAACTTCAACTCGAAATTCTTTGAACTTTTCAAAAGTTTCCGACTTCTGTTGCATTAGGTAAACATTCGTATCTAGAGTAGTCATCTATAAAGGTGACATAATACTCATAACCACCCCTTGCTTTAACATTCATCGATCCACAGACGTCTGCATGTATAAGCTCTAGTGGTTCTGTAGCTCTAAGCTCTTTTCCAGTAAAAGGTCTCTTGGTCATTTTACCTTATAAACAGGATTTGCAAACATATAATATGCCAACCTTTAACTGGCTTAAAGGCCCGCTTTTAACTAGTTTGTTTATCTTGTTAAGGTTAATATGGCCAAATCTTAGATGTCATTGATACATTTCATTATCTGGAGAAATTTTCTGTCGTTTTGTTTTATGTTTTTCAACTTTAAAAAATTCAGCATTGAGCAGTGATGTATGAATTAATGGTTTTAAAACATACAAGTTGTTTTCATTTAAACCTAAAAAAATATTTAAACCATTTCTAGAAATAACAACTGACTTATTATTAAAAGAAACAGAATATAATGGTTCCAACAATTTGGACATAGAAATCAAATTTCTTGTGAATCTAGGAATAAAATAAACAAAGTTCAAAATAAGAAAATGATTTTCAAATTGGAGTCTAACTACTCCCACTGCTCTTACTGACACAACATCCCTTAACCCAACACGCATTGAGAAAGATCCCTCCTCAAGCTCTGTCCAAGAATCAGTCCACTGTATAGAAGATCAAACATGGTTAGTGGCCCCTGAATCAACTATCCAATGTGAAGAATCATCTTCCACTAAACATGATTCAATAACAAGTAAATCACATTTACCTTTTGCCTTTTTCTTCTTGGCAACCTCCTCTAGATATTGAGGACAATTCCTCTTCTAGTGATCGACCTTGTCGCAGTGGAAACATTTTCCTTTGCCTTTATCCATGTTAGTGGAGGTGCCTTTCTTCTTGCTTTGGGCTTTCTTGGGTTTGGGCTTACCCTTAGCATTCCCAGTAGACCTCTTCCTCTTCTTTGATCCAGAAGAAGATGGTTCAGCAACATTTGCCTCACCTGTCTTACCTTTGTTATCCTTTGTCATGGACTCAAAGATAATGAGCTCATTAAGCAACTGAATCAGACTGAATCTTAACTTGCTCATCTCATAGTTGATTTTAAACTGATCAAAACTCTTCGGAAGAGTCGTAAGTATGACGCTCACCTGGGTAGGTTCATCAATGGCCCCGCCATTGACCTCTGCCATGTTGAAATATGACATCATGGTCAGGACATGTTCCCGAACAGATGCACCCTCCTTCATCCGAGCAAGCATCGCGGAACGAACAGCTTTGTGACGCTTTTGCTCAAAGGGTTGCTCGAACATAGCCTATAATGATTCCATGATTTCGAATGCTGTAGTCATTGCCTCGTGCTTGGTGACAAGCACGTCTGTCATACTATATAACATATAAGTTCGGGCCTTCTTATCATCTGAAATCCATTTCTGGTATGCCTAACGAAAATTTCGTGGGGTATTGGCAGCAGGCTATGGAGGACACTCCTCCATAAGCACAAACTTTAGGTCTTTGGTGACCAAAATTGCATTAATGTGATGGTTCCATTTAGTGTAATTTTCTGTAAAAAGTGCTGAAGACATTGCTGAAAAAACATAAATAAAAAATTCATTCAATCATACATTTAATTCACATGTCAATGTTTGGCATAAAATTAAACATGATGCATGAACATATTTAATGAACAAGAAAATCCCTAAAAACTATTTCTACACCATGACAATCCATCGTTTATTTCAGTCAGGTTTATAATTAACCAATTTAATTCAAACCTTGTGAGTGTTCCCGAACAGATGCACCCTCTTTCATCCGAGCAAGCATTGCAAAATGAACAGCTTCGTGCCGCTTTTGCTCAGAGGGTTGCTCGAACATAGCCTACAATGACTCCATGATTTTGAATGCTGTAGTCATTGACTCGTGCTTGGTGACAAGCACGTCTGTCATACTATATAACATATAAGTTCGGGCCTTCTTGTCATCTGAGACCCATTTCTGGTATGCCTCACGATCATTTCGTGGGGCATTGGCAGCAGGTTGTGGAGGACACTCCTCCATAAGCACAAACTTTAGGTTTTTGGTGACCAAAATTGCATTAATGTGATGTTTCCATTTAGTGTAATTTTCTGTAAAAGTGCAGAAGACATTGCTGAAAAAACATAAATAAAGAATTCATTCAATCATACATTTAATTCACATGTCAATGTTTGGCATAAAATTAAACATGATGCATGAACATATTTAATGAACACGAAAATCCCTAAAAACTGTTTCTATGCCACAACAATCCATCATTTATTTCAGTCAGGTTTATAATTAACCAATTTAATTCAAACCTTGTGAGTGTAACCCACCATTTCAGATCTCTTAAGTTTAACTTGAGAATTGCCGCCTTAGGGTCGGTCAATCCCAAAATACACTCAGAAATCCTATCCGTTAGGAAGTCAACCTTGGTATTGATTCTCATGGAGACCCTCCTTAGGGAGGACGAAAACAAAGCCGTCTCAAGGCCTCACTTGAATCTCACGGTGTTGAACCAATGATGGAGATTGCAGGATATAATGTCATATATCCCTCTCCCACTCACTATTTTAGAAATAGGGTTTTCAATTATTAATGCACCTAGATATTACTAAGATTAAACGGCTAATTGCAATCTAAATGTCTAAGGCATATAAAACACATTATTAGAATCTTATTCTAATAAACTTATCCGATTTTTAACTAATTAAAAATCTAGATCATTAGTCAAATTCTAATCTATGTAAACAATTTTACTGAGACTAGAATTATTTAATATGATTTACCAAGTTTTAACTATTAAAACTAATCACATTATTAGGTCCAATTATATTAGGGCTTTAATCTAATTAAACCTAATATTAAGAGAAGGACCTAACTAATCTAACTAATTAAACAATTTAATTAATAGACTAGTTATTAATGAGAATTACCAAGTTTTTACTCTAAAAACTAATCTCATTCTTTAATAGCCAATTACGTGAATTTCCAAATTTTTAATCAAATTAAAAAATAAATAAAACATATAATATTTAATGGCTATTGCGCATGCATGATATATCAAAAAATATATATTTGTATGTGTAGGCACACCTAATCTAAATGACATGTATATGTATGGCAATACTTTAATCATCTCATAATAAAAGCTTACATGAGTTGACCGTGTACAATGGGTTATCTAACTTTAAAAAATATATCTAATTCCAGAAGTTATCCAAGGCATTCCTTGGTCCTCAAGTAATTCTAAAATTCTTCAAGTCTTTGGGTTCTTCTTATTTTGGGCTTTTAAACAAGTCCAAACTTGATTAAATTTATTTATTTATTTTTATGTTGTGACTCATCTCATGAATCAAACCTAAAGCCCAAGTGTTACTCTAACACTTATTGGAGGCCACAGGCATAAAAATAAAAAATAAAATCCAGCCCAAATCCTTTTCAAATTCAGAAACCCTAGCGTCACAAATTCGCAGCCCTAATGCTTTCGCGCATGGCCATCATTCGAACGCATGGGCTGCCCGCAACAGCACACGCGACAATGGGCTGCTGCACGGCAGTCCGCATCGCACGCCTCCGCACGTCTCACGTGCGTGCGTGTTTCCGATTCTGCTCTTCCGCCTTTCATCTAATTTCTTCGTACATATTTTACAATAAAATACATAACAGAAAATTTACAGCAAAGAAAAAACAGCAGAAAATAAAATTAAATTAAATTAAAATTACATCCCGGAATTAATATTACATTGAAAAATATTACAACCCTTTTAAAAACTAAACCCATTGTACCATACAATTAACGACCAACTATGTTTATAATAAATTAAAAAAATATATATAAACATCATACAATCATTAGATAAGTGCCTGCACACACCATACATGCAAGTTTAAGAATAAAACTATGAAAAAGAAACTTTTATTCTTATATATTCTATAACCTGGCTTTAATACCAATTGTAGGAACCTGAATTTACGTTGCGCAGTGGAAACAAGGTTTTAAAATTTTGGGAAAAGATCATTTTACCCCCTGAAACAAAACTGTTAGAAAGGTGAGGACATGATTTGTCTATATTGGCCGTTAACACCCCCTCGGAAATCAAAATAATATTCAAAGAACCCCTTCTGTTAGCAATTCTGTCCAAAAGTAGCATTGACCGTTAATGAAGGGAGTAAAATCGTAAACTCATCAATGGGGACAATTAATAATATATTAAATAAAAAAGACAATTAATAATATATTAAATAAAAAAAACAAATGGGTGGAGGAGATCACGCCACATCACTCCTTCAATGAAAATAATTAAAAAATTAAATATTAAAAAAACTCTCTCCCCTGGTTCTTCTGCTTCTTCTCCATGACCAGTCGACCACCATCTCTCCCCAAGTTCCTCTTCTTCTTCTCCACGACCAGTAGACCACCATCATCTTCAATTATTAATGTCTTTTTTATAAAAAAATCTTGAATTAAGTCATAAAGTCTCTCTCTCTCTCTCTCTCTCTCTCGAATCCACACACATTTTCCCTTTAAAACCTCTCGCGAATCCACACATTTTGGTGTCGATTTGAGGTTTTTGATTTGGGGTTTGGGGTTTTTGATTTGGGGGTGTGGTGATGTGTTTTTGGGGTTTGGTTCGGTTGAAAATCGAATTAGATTGTTTATTGTTTTTTAAAGAAAAATTTGGGGTTTTGGTTTCTTAGCGTGTCTAGATCTGGAGCTACGGTGGCTAGGAATGTGTTCAAGTTTTGTACGGACTTGCATGATCTGGGCTCGATCATGATCTTGTTGGTTCTCGGCGTTCGTCGGCATCACCTACTACGCCGTCGTTTTATAGCCCAGCTTTGTACGATGGTGGGTTTGATTCCGTCATTGCAGTTGTTTTCTTGATCTTGTTTCATTTTTTTTTTTTCCAAATTTTTTTCGTGGGTGTTATGTCTTCCACAGATGTTCTTTGCTGGGTTTGACAGCTACAAGATGAGAGCAACCCATATTTTGTTGCTGAATTTGTCTCTCTTCTTTGAACAAACATTGATAAGATCGGCTAATTTTATTTAGATATTTATTGTAATGTTGTTTTTATGTTTTATTTTATTTTAATGAGTAATTAAATTATTAAGTTTGTGGGTTTACTGTTCATTTAATTATGGGTGGTGGGTTAGTGGATTTATTGCTCATTTAATTATGGGTGGTGGGTTAGTTAATTGCTTAAGTTTATGAGAGAGTGAGGAGAGAGTGAGCATTGATATTTTGTATAAATAGTTTCAATTCATTAATGAAAAATATATAGAGAATTATTGTCTGCATATTTGTGTTGTAATTGGGAGATTATTGGTTCCTCGAAACACCAATATTTGGGAGGTTTAAGGTTTCCTCAAATTAACTTATCTATCCTGTCTTTAATTTTATATTTTATGTAAGTTTTTCATTATAGATATTTGGGTTTGTATCAATTGGTATCATAGCCAAGCAATGGCAACGGGTTTGGAGCAACACTTGGAGAAGATCGAGCAGAAGTTGTGTTTTTTCATGTTTGGTCAGCAACAAATATTACAGAAGATGACAGAATTCATTGAGAAGATAAGTGTGCAAGTCGAGGGGTTAAAAGAGTCAACCATCTCTAGGCCTTCTATTAACAAGAAAAATTATGGGGTTAAGACCTATTTTCATGTTGAAAAGGAGGTTGTAGTTGCTACCGTAAATTATATTCAGCATTCTCAAGTTGATGGGGTTGCAGCTATTGCAAATTCTATTCAACTTTCTCAGATCAATGGAGAACACATTGTTGTAGATACACCTCAGTAGAACAAAATTGCAGCTTCTAAGGGTTTCTTTTTTATGCCTGTAAAAAGGATGACAAAAGAAATTGGACCAAAGCATTGCAATAAAATGTGTAAAAAGTGTTTCTTAATTCTGGCAGATGAAGATGATTTAGAATTCAATCTCGGTAATGGTACTGACAAGTTCTTTATTGTAGCAATCCTCCCCACAAGAAACGCACAATTAATTAAACTTCAAATTAATCCCATTTTAAAAATCTTTGAGGACAAGGATTGATTTAAGGGGGAAGGAATGATACGATCCTGCTAATTTTATTTAGATATTTTTTGTAATGTTATTTTTATGTTTTATTTTGTTTTAATGAATAATTAAATTATTAAGTTAGTGGGTTTACTGCTCATTTAATTATGGGTGGTGGGTTAGTGGGTTTATTTCTCATTTAATTATGGGTGGTGGGTTAGTTAATTGCTTAAGTTTAGGAGAGAGTGAGTATTGATATTTTGTATAAATAATTTTAATTCATTAATGAAAAATATACAGAGAATTATTGTTTGCACATTTGTGTTGTAATTGGGAGATTATTGGTTTCTCGAAACACCAATATTTGGGAGATCTAAGGTTTCCTCGAATTATCCTATCTATCTTGTCTTTAATTTTATATTCTATGTAAGTTTTTCATTACATATATATGGGTTTGTATCAAAGATTCACAGAGGCTTCTCAATGATCTCACCAGGTCCCTGTAATCAACCTCTCTCTCTCTCTCTCTCAACTGATTTTTTTCTTATAACTAAATCTGATTGTTCATGTTTATTTACATTTTCTTTGTGTTCTTTTTTTATTATTTGTTTCATGATATATAGAGATCAACCAAATGTGGACTACAAAATAGTTGATGCTTATGTTCATCTGTTGAAGGGCAGCAGCTCAAGCATAGGAGCACTAAGAGTGGTTGTCGGTGGGTCGATTCCTATGATGGAGTTGAGTTTTTAAGGCTGCGAAAAATGAAATTGGGGGATTATTTTCATAATTAATAGAGCAATTTATATAGTTTTTGTGATTCCCTACTCATTCTATGTTGTCTAACTAATGAGCTTATGCTTGTATGGATTTTATGAAAGAAAAAAATGGGGAGAGATTTCCATTTAGGTACCCCAAAAAAATGGTTGTTGGGTTTGATTTTGGTTGTTGGGTTTGATTTAAGTTTCTGCGTTGATTTTTTTCTTTTCTGGGTTTGATTTAGGTAAAGATGAAGTATTTTTATTTTTGAAGATGATGATTGTTTGGGGAATTTTTTTAAAAAAATTTTAAATTTTTTTTATTTAATTGGGGGTTAAACAGTCATTTCCTAATTATATTAAGGATAAAATGGTCATTTGACCGTGAGATTGATGGTCAACTCATTTTTTGGACGGAAATTCTAACAAAAGGGGTGTGATTTACAATATTTTTATTTTAGGGGGAAACCTGGCCATTATGAGCAAACCCTGTCCTCACCTTTCAAATAGGGTAAAGGTCAGGGAGGGAAAATGATAATATCCCTAAAAAAAATTTATGCAACATGTAAACCGTATACAATATATTAGAATATAGGGTTAATATCATTTGGGTCCCTAACTTTTGCTGAAAAATCAATTTTTTTAAATGAGTTTGCTTTTTAAGCAAAACTTTCCCTGACTTTTGAAAAGTACATCAAACATGTCCTTCTGACTTTTTTTTTAACGATCAAACGTCACAGAATAGGTATAATGTCTATTTTGCCCCTGCATGCCTTATTAATGGCTGAAAAGACTGTTTTACCCTCTAACATTTAAAATTTAACAATTGAACTTTAATTTTTAATCCAATAAGAATGTAACACGTGTCACCAAAGTTTGAAAATAAAATAAAATTAAAATTAAAATTAAATAAAATTGTTAAAAAAAAAATCCTTATATAGAAATTAAAAATAAAATATAGATAAAGCTTTAATATTAACAAAATTTTAAAAACTCTAATTAAAAAAATAATAGTATCCTTATATTCTTCACAAAATCAAACACCTACCCAGATTTGATTGAGATCCACTAATCCAGTCCAACACTACTACAAATCTACAATATCCCAACTACATCAACCATCATCAACACTACCATACTTGCGGTTTCACAAATCAAGAGAAGTAATAATTGATTTAGAAAAAGATTTTTGAGCTCCTTCATCATCAATCTCAAACACCAAAAAAAAATCATAAAAGAAAACACTTGAAAACATAAAATCAACACAAAAAATCATCCTTACTTCATCATCAATCTCAAACACCACCAGAAAACCGAAAACCCGTCCTAACAAAATAAATCCTATTTCACTCCAAAATAAAAAATTAAAATTAAAAAAAATCATGATTTCCCTTCCCTCTCACCGTTTTCTTCCTCTCTCTCGCCTCCCTCTACCACCTCCACTGTGTTGGAGATGGCCGCCAGCGATAAGGCAAACTAGTGAAGGAGACGCAGATTTGCTCCACCAACTTGGAGGAGACGCGGATCTCCTCCACCAGTGCGGAGACGGTTGATATTGGTTTGATGGTGATGGAGGCGGCCACGTTGGAGGTTGTCAACGGTGGAAGGTTGCCGAGTTCAGCAAAGTGGAGATTTGCGCGATATGGTGGAGATCAGGTTTTTGATATGGTTGGATTTGTCTTGATGATACTGGTTTGGTGGTTGATGATGGAGGAAAATGAGTTTTGTGTTGATGAATCTAAGTTTGTTGTTGTGTTGATGAATCTGAGGAATATGGTTTATATTGATTGTGAAAGATAGATGATTCCATGGAGATCAAAGAGATTGATCTGGATCTCCACCGTCCATATCATGGGATGGACGGTATGATATGGACGGTGGAGATCCAATCCAACACTATAAGTATTGTTAATTATTACCAATTTTTATTTTTAATTAAAAAAATTGTAGATCTGGATCTCCACCAGATCTACAATTTTTTTTAATTATTACCAATTTTTATTTTTAATTTGTTAAAACAAATTACTTTTTATATTAATATTATTTTATTATATAAGTATTTAATTTTTCTGTTTTCTATTTTTTTTTATTATATAAGATTACTTTTTAAAATAGAGTTTTTAAATTTGTGTTAATGTTAAAGCTTTATCTTTATTTTATTTTATTTTTAATTTCTATATAAGGATATTTTTTTTAACAATTTAATTTATTTGTTAAAAATTAAAAATAAATAAAAAAAGTACCAAAGGGAATCAATGATTGGAATTATTGATTAGTTTTTAAATTTAATTATTGATTAGTTTTAATTAGTTTTATTTCCTTCAAATATATATATATATATATATATATATATATATATTATTGATTTTTATTTTATTTCTATTTTTGTGACACATGGCAAGTTCTTGGTTCAAAGACAAAAATACCCCTACAAATGTTAAGTTTGACTGATAGTTGACTAACAAATGAACCTATTTGATATACTTTTCAAAAGTCAGGGAAAGTTTTACTAAAAAAACAAACTCGTTTAAAAAATTGATCTTTCAGCAAAAGCTAGGGACCCATATGATATTAACCCTAAAATATATATAGAATTAGATCATACCCTTGATGACCTACTCCTTCGTTTCTTTAAGTTTTATTCTGTTTCGAACCACCAAGTCTTCCTCGCTATGTCCCGTGATCCGGTAACTGCGTGTGGGCGCGTCACGATCTTTAGGGAATGCACAGGAGGCTCGAAGAAAACTCTTTTTCTTCTTGGCAAAAACAGCCACACGAGAAGAATAGTTTTTTTTCTTTCTTTCTTTTGGCCGAAATCAACACACTTGACTTTCTAGCCTTTTTTTTTTTTTTGCCTTTCGTGTGTGTCGTACAAATCACAAATCACAAATCATAGACTCTAAGGGTGCATCCTGTAAACGTTTTTCATATGCCGTTTTTTAAAAGTAAAAATGAAAATGAAACAGAGTTTTTTGTTTCAGTTTTGAATTCTAAAAACAAGTCTGGTGGTATATACTGGAAGTTGTATTTTGAAAATGAAAATGAAAATGGGAAAAACGCTTTTGGTAGATTAACAGAAAAAAAAATCAAATTTTGAAATATCAATTTTATCATTTTGTTTATTATAAGAAAACTTTGAATTTAGAGCAATCATAGAAATTTTCCAAAATTTGCAACTTTATATAGATCAGTCACCAAAAATTTCTAAGATGCTCAGAAAATGCAGATCAATCACCAAACCAGTAATACAAGTCCATTTACATGTTGAGCAGAATCGGTGGCCAAATCTGCTCAACATGTAAAAGGTTGAATTTCAAACTGGACTCTTTTTGAAAGTTGAGTTCATGTAAGCAATTAAAATTCATACAAGTCTTGAAACTAGTACAGTAGAACCTCTGTAAATTAATCTCCTATAAATTAATATCCTCTCTAAATTAATAAAAAATCTCGGTCCCAACTCGGGCCAATGTAAAAAATTAATAAACCCCTCTATCGTAATAATTAATAATTTTTTTTTGAAACCTAGTGTAAAATTTCGGTCCCGACTGTCACATAAATTAATAATTTCATAAAAGTATAAAATATATTATAAATTATTCAAGAACTAGAAAAGTTGTTGACGGTGATTTTTGGATTATCACAGAGTCAATAACTAAATCAAAACAAACGTCAAACAAGAAAGAAAATTAGAACATGCAAAAGATAGATTTACGTGGAAAACCCTTGAATGGGAAAAAACCACGGCGTCCCGGAGGACAGGAAAATATCACTGAATTACTTGGCTTTGTTACACACTCAGATCTCTCGAATTCTTGCTTTTTCTCTCTTTTTGTTTTCGAACCCCTTCCTCGTGGGATAGGTGGTTCTATTTATACATGATATTTAGGGTTTCCCCTTGATTTTAGGCGTGTTTGAAGTAGGACTTCCTCTTGGACTTGTATTGGGAATCCCATGTTGTTACGGATTAGGATAGGCTTTCCTGCCTCTTTATTCTAAGACTCCTTGGTGTAGAGGGCTTTCCGTGAGTAGGGGTTTTACCATTGTGCTTCTGCTGAGTCGGTTCATGCTCGATAGGCTGATGCAGCGAACACCCCCGCTTCTGGGTTTTATCCTTTGGCGACTACATTTCTGACTTTGGCGAGTATATATTTGATTCTGGCGACTACACCCTTGACCTATTAACTGATCCACGTTTTCCCCTTTGACTTGGTCAACGAGTGACGTGGCATCCCTTCTTTCAGCAATTATTGACTTTTATGATGACGTGTCCGTTTGGCGAATATGTACACACAACAATACCCCCATAAATACTCCGAGCCGGGCGAATGGCTTTACTTCGTTTGCCTCTGCGAGTAGTATTTATATCTATGCCTTCAGAATTTTGATGCATTTTTGTAATTAACTCTCTCTCTTCTTTTCACCGTGTATTGTGTTGATTCTTCCGGTGCAAGTTTTTAATTTCAGCCACACAACTTCTGGCGCTTCCACCTACTTGATAGGTGAGGGGATATTCTGACTGCTTGGTGATCCCCGAGACGCCACATGTCCATTACCTGGTGGTGACTATTGCGGCTAGTTACTGTGGCTATCACTCACATTAATTGCATATCTTTTATTTGATTTTCTTTTTGAATTTCAAAATTCCCTCTTTTTAAGGCCCGATCGTTCCTTCTTCCTCACTTTGCTCTTTTCATTTATCTTTCTATTTTCTCCTTTGTTCTTCTCTCAAAACGGAGCTTCTTCGTCTTCCTTAGAAATCTCTGCCACGAATTCCTTCTATTCTACTTTGCTGTCGGACGGCTTGCTTCGAAAATTGATCGTGCTTATTTCTTGACGCCCCCAAACCTCTTGCTCATCTTCCGAACCTAGGGTTTTCTGGTGAGTTCCCATGGATCCTTCCTTACGTTCTTATCTTTTTAATCAGATGATGCAAGCCTTAGAACTTGGTGATAAGGGTACTGCAGACAAAATCGAATCTTTGATTCGTAATTTCCATCCGGATTCTCCGGTCCCCATTTCTGTTTATATTCCGCCTTTTGATGATGACTTTTTTCCTAATGTTTATCCTTCTTCGTCTTCCAATAGTGAGTCTCCAGAAATGCCGAGATCTTCTAGACCAAGTGGAAGCAGACGACGCGCTTCTAGGATTCTTCAGGGGTCCCTTTTGGATACGCAAACGACTGTTGATTCTGACGTTGAGGACCATCCACGGAACAGGCTGAACTTTTCATTTGATCGCCCATGTTCCTTTGATACTGAAGTTAATGTGGTTGGTGAGGGTGAGCTCCGTAAGTATAAGAATCGCTTTGGGATTCCAGATTCAGTGACTTTGATGTTGCCTGGTAGCCGAGCAGCGTGGAATCCTCCTGAGAATGCGGTCGCAATTTATGGTGCCATGCTTAGCTGCGGGATTACCCTTCCTCTTCAACCTTTTATTGCCAGGTTCCTCGCGGAGGTTCAAATTGCACATGCTCAACTTGCCCCAAATAGCTATAGGATCCTCATGTGTTTGGGTTTAATGTGGAAGTTGAAAGGTTATGAACCCCCCACGCCTCGTGAGATTCACCATTTTTACACTTTAAGGCAGGCTGGCAACAGTGGGACATACTTTCTTCTCTCTTCGCCCGTGGAAAACTGGATCCCTGAGGGTATGGCGAACCCTGGGCAAGTGGAGGTTTCCAGTGATGAGAAGAAGAAAGGTTTTATTTGGGGCTTTCCTACCTCAAATAAGAGATGGAAGAACAGCTGGTACTTTGTTGGCGGCGAATGGGGTAGAGATGTGCCCGCCAATGGTCGCCTAAATCTTGGGGCGAAGAAGGTTCCTAGGCATTTTACCTCTCCTGATGCCTGGTCCAAAGCTGCCCCTATTTTGTTGGATGAGGAGGTGTCTCACCTTGCTGCTGCAGCTGTCCTGCCTTTGAATAAAAGGGGTCGCTCGTTTCTTTTGGACGAGGATAAAATGATCGCCCAGGGGCTTTTTCCGCGCCTACCCGCCAGACTTCCTCGCTGTAAGTTCTACTTGTTTTCTTTTAGTATTATAGTTTTCCTGTCTCCATTTGCTAACTTTTGGTGAGTTTCTGCAGTACATGATTTTGACATAGTTTGCGATCTGCAAGCTCGGGCAGTTAAAAATTCTGAGGCTGCCAGTAAAAGGCAAGCTGCTGGTTTGGCTAAGGAAGGAGTTGCTAGCCCGGATGGTGGCGATCCCTCAGATGATAAGGAAGTTGGTGATGTTGATGGGGGGCGTGTCGAGTCGGGGACATCCCCTGTTCGCCCGGAGGTTGCTGCGAGTGCACCTGCTGCGAGTACTGCTGCGACTTCTCCCGCTGCGACTGCTGCCGTGAGTGCCTCCAGTCGTAAGGGGAAGGAGAAGGTGGGGGTTTCAAGTGTGGCTAGTGACATCCCCATTTTTTATGCGGATGTTCCTGAGACTCCCCTGGATCCTTCAAGCGATTTGACCCCCAGAACCGGTAGAGGCAAACGTCCGGCTGAGGGTACGCCTGACCATGCTGCTCGACCTCTGAAATGGGCGTCAAGGGTCATGCAATATGTTGTTTCTTCAGATGATGAGGTCGCTGAAGACCCTGTGCTCGCCGAGGCTCCCTCCGCTGAAACGGCTGTCCCTGGAGCTTCTGTTGAGGGACCAGATTTGACGGAGCCTTCTCTTCCGGAGGGGGTAAATAATTTTGATGCTCCTGCCATTTCCCCAACCGGTTCAACTCCTCCTCCGGCAGCCGCGAATAAGCCGGACACCTCTTTTGCTGGTCAGCCTGGGTCAGCTGATCGACCAGGGCCAACTGATAAGCCGGGGTCGTCGAGACAGCCTGGGGCTACTGCGTCTGGTTCCGGTGTCGCTCATGAAGCTCCTCCCATTGATCCAACTAATGCTGGTGAGGGAGTCGAGTCTGTCTCCCTTTCAGATTTTACGGCTGCAAAAATTTGCTCATATATAATGAACAACAATGTCTATGTTGGTGAGGATTGGGAGCAGATGAAGAGAAGGTCCTGCAACAGGAAAATGGAATTTTTCTTCAACTGCCATTCTCTGGTGAGCTTCTTGCTTTGCCTAAGTATTTTTTATTTGCACGTATTCTGACTTCTATTTTTTCTTTTCAGATGTTGTCCGAGTTGGCTGATAATTATAGGCGAGGAAATTTTCTCTCAAAGGACGTGAAACGCCTACGAGAACAAGCCTCCCTTTTGGCAGCTGAGAAACTCTCTGCTGAGGAAGCCCATACTCAGCAACTTGCTCAGTTGAGAGAATCTGCAGATGGTTATCTCTCAACCCAACTGGCTGCTGAAGAGAAATTAGCTGCTGCTGAGGAGGAGATGCGTTTGCTGCGAGAGCAACTTTCCGTTAATCAAGAATCGCTCGCAGCACGCTTTGAAGCTGAGTGACTAGCTGAGGAGGCAAAGGAAAAAGCTGAGCGTGAGGCTTTGGACTTGCGCAACCAGTTGTCCTCGCATGAAGTTATTCTGAACGATCTCAAGGCTGTGCTGGAGGTTAAAGCGGTTGATCGTTTCAAGAGGTCCCCTGCCTATGATGCGCTTTTATTGCGTGAATTTGAAAAAGGCATGAGGCAGTCGAAGAAGTTCTTCGCCATGAAGGGTCACTCAAATGAGAAGGCACTGATGCGTTTCGACCGGTCTTTTCAACAGCATATGGCCAGCGGAGTGGATTCAATTAAAGAGCAGATAAAACGTTGGAAAGCCCACTGCCGTTACAACACGACTAAACCTCACCCTATGCATTTAGAAATCCCCAGCAAGCGTGTCTTCAATACTTACTACTCGAGTCAGAAGGGCAGCTTTTCTGGTTCTGGCACTGAGCCTGACTTGGGTCCTGTTGCTGGAAGGGGTTATGAGTCTTTTATGCCAGAAGGGGATGAGGAAGTTACCTGGCCTTCAGACGAGGAGATCAAAGATGAGGAAGATAGCGAGAGCCCTCCTGCAGCTAGTTGAATTTTTGTGTCTTTCATACTGAAGGATTGTAAATCTTTATATCTTCAGTTTCTTTTTTTGTATCTTCATTCTTAATTCTTTAATTGTAAATGACTTTATTTATTTAAAAGTTATAAACTTTTTCTTTGTTCAGCTGCCTTTGCTAACTTTTCGGCTTACTCAATATTTCACCAAGTTTTTAGCATATTTTTGTGTATTCAGCTGCTATTCGCTGAATTTTTGCTCACTGTTTTACTTTGTAGCATTTTTGTTGTATTCAGCTGCCATTGCTGGATTTTGGCGTACTCAGTGTTTCACTAAGTTTTTAGCATATTTTGTTGTATTCAGCTGCCATTGCTGGATTTTGGCTTACTCAGTGTTTGTCAGGACGTATCCGACCATACACCAAGTTTTTAACATATTTTGTTGTATTCAGCTGCTATTGCTGGATTTTGGCGTACTCAGTGTTTGTCAGGACGTATCCGACCATACACCAAGTTTTTAACATGCTTTTATTTATTCAGCTGCCATTGCTGAGTTCTGGCGTACTTGATGCTTTATTCAGGGCGTATTCGCCCACACCAAGTTTTTCTCTGGAGATCTTATTCTCCTTGTAGTGGCGATCCCCAATTTCTGTAGCTTGGGCTATGGCGACGTGGTCGCTTTTGGCTTGCTTTAGTTTCGTTGGGTCGTTACTTATTCTCATTGCTGCGAGTACGAAACTCGTCTTTACGCAATGGTATTGATATAAGACGGCGAATGCCCTTTGTAACTGGCGAGTCAAGTCACGAATTCTCAGCAATAAATTACTCTTTATTTAGATAGTTCCTGCAACTTTTGTCAAAACAGTAACATAGAAAAAATGCTAAAACGGAAACTGCCTATGAATAAAAAACTTTGAACTAAATCTTTAGAAATAATGAAAAAGTCAAGGGTAATATATCTTCAGGTACTGCGCATTACATGGCCGAGGTAGTTCGCCAAAACCTTCTCGAGTGATGCGATATGCCCCATGGCCAGCTATGCCTGTGATTTGATAAGACCCTTCCCATTTGTCTACGAGTGATCCTACAGCCTTGTCTCTAGTTCCTGGGTTCACCCTTTTTAGCACCAAGTCGCCGAGTGCGAAGCTCCTTTCACGCACATGTGAATTGTAATACCTGGCTACCCTCTGTTGGTATGCAGTGTTTCTTATCTGTGTGCGTTCTCTTCTCTCTTCTAACTCATCCAGACCGCATTTTAACATATCAACATTGAGTTCTGGTTGAAAGAGTTGTACTCTTGGTGAAGAGAAGGATGTCTCTACGGGGATGACTGCTTCAGCTCCGTAAGCCATGGAATATGGGGTCTCACCTGTTGAACCTCTTTCTGTGGTTCGATATGCCCAAAGTACCTGTGGTAATTTCTCTGCCCAGCTTCCCTTTTTTGCTGCCAATTTGGCTTTCAGGTTGTGTTTTATGATCTTGTTCACTGCTTCAGTTTGGCCGTTTGTCTGCGGGTGCGCTGGGGAGGCGTAGTAGTTGTTGATACCATACTTGTCACATAGCTCCCTGAATTTGTTTCCGTCGAATTGGGTCCCATTGTCAGTGATGATGGTGTTGGGTATCCCGAATCTGTACATGATATTTTTCTTCACAAAGCTTATAGTATTGGCTTCTGTTATATGTACCAATGGTTCGGCTTCTACCCACTTTGTAAAATAATCTACAGCTACTATAGCGTGCTTCGCTCCTCCAGTTACTGTTGACATTGGGCCGATCAAGTCAATTCCCCACATGGCGAACGGTCAAGGCGAGGTAATACTCTGCATGAGTTCAGGTGGTTGGCGAATGTTATTGGCAATCTTTTGACACGCCTCACATCTCGCTGCCACACTTTTGGCATCGGCGAATAGTGTTGGCCAGTAAAAACCCTGCCTTAATGTTTTGTGGGCTAGGCTGACACCCCCAGTGTGATTCCCACGATTCCCACTATGTATGCTTCTCAGGATACCTTCTGCTTCTTCAGGCCTGACACATCTCTGCAGTGCTCTTGAGTACCCCCTTTTGTACAGTTCTCCATTGAGTATTGAATATCTCGTAGCTCTGTACTTCAATCGTTTTGCTTCTAATGGATCACTTGGGAGTACATCATTGACGAGGTACTCTTTGATGGGTGTGATCCAGCTGTCCCTCTCGCCAAAGATTGCCCCAACTTCCTTTGTTTTTACTATACTTGGCTGCAATAGGCGGATCATAGAGATAGTTTTGGGCCAGATGTTGATTGTGGCGGATGCTAGCTTGGCTAAGGCATCAGCCTGCTCGTTTTCTTCTCTGGGGACGTGAATAATTCTGTATTCTTTAAATCTTTTCAGTAGCTCTCTCGCTAATTCTAGGTAGGTGATCATGGTTTCATCTCTTGCCTGGTATTCATCTAGTACCTGATTGACAACAACTTGAGAGTCGCTGAAGATTTCTACCTCATCTGCTCCTAGGACTGTGCAAACTTTTAAACCTGCTATGAGTGCCTCATACTCAGCTTGATTGTTAGTAGCTTTGAAGTCAAAACGCAAGGCACATTCGACTGAATCTCCTTCCGGGGTTAACACTACTACCCCTGCCCCGCTGCCGTGTGTGTTTGACGACCCGTCTACGCGGAGTTGCCATTTGAATACTCTCTTATTTTGCTCCACCATCATTCTTGCCACTTCTACACTTGGCTCGGTGAACTCTGCTACAAAGTCTGCCACAGCTTAGGCTTTAATTGTCGTCCTTGGCAGATACTCTACATCGAATTCACTTAATTCGATCGCCCACTTCATTAATCGGCCGGATACTTCTGGTTTCTGCAGAATTAGTTTCAGTGGGCAATTGGTGTATACTTCGATTTTATGAGCCTGGAAATATGGTCTTAACTTCCTTGCTGCTGTGATTAGAGCGAGTGCCATTTTTTCAGCCGGTGAGTACCTGGTTTCGGCTGGTAACAATGCCTTGCTGGTGTAGTATATTGGTTTCTGGATCCCCTCTTCCTGTTTTACCAGCACGAAACTTGTGGCTGCTTCAGAAACGGACAAATACATATACAGCGTCTCTCCTGTTTCTGGTTTTGACAGTAGCGGTGCCTTCCCAAGGTAATCTTTCAGGGCCTGGAAAGCTTTTTTCACAATCTTCGTTCCACTCGACTCCCTTTCCTTTCTTTAGAGCTTTAAAAAAATGGTAGGCATCGGTCTGTCAATTTAGCTATGAACCTGCTCAGCAATGCCAGGCACTCTGTGAGCCTTTGGACGTCCTTCAAAGTTCTTGGCGAAACCATTTCTGCTAATGCTTGGATTTTCCCTGGGTTCACTTCGATTCCTCTTTGATGTACTTGATACCCGAGAAATCTTCCTGATGGTACGCCGAATACGCATTTTGCGAGGTTCAACTTCATTCTGTACTTTACTAACACATCAAATGTTTCCCTCAGGTCATCTATATGTTTATCTGCTGTGATACTTTTTGTCAGCATATCATCAACGTAAACCTCCATATTTCTTCCTATTTGTCTGGCGAACATCTTGTTGACTAAACGCTGGTAAGTTGCTCCAGCATTTTTCAGGCCAAACGGCATGACTGTGTAACAGTATAACCCTTGGTCTGTGGTGAATGCCGTCTTTTCCTCATCAGGCGCATGCATTTTTATCTGGTTATAGCCCGAGTAAGCATCCATGAAGCTCAATGTCTCATGTCCTGCCGTTGCATTGACCAACTGGTCAATTCTTGGTAGCGGGAAGCTGTCCTTGGGGCAGGCCTTGTTTAGGTCGGTGAAATCGACGCACATCCTCCATTGATTATTCTTCTTCTTCACTAGAACTACATTTGCCACCCATTCTGGGTACTTAACTTCCCTGATGGACCCTGCGGCGAGCAACTTGGATACCTCCTCTTTTATCGCCGCACTTCTCTCTGGGTTGAAGCTTCTCCTTTTTTGCACCACTGGTTTGCATTTTTCGTTCACAGCCAGGTTGTGTGAAATAACACTTCTATCAATTCCCGGCATGTCCTCATGGCTCCAAGCGAATATCCCCTTGTACTCTTTCAGCAGGCTTGTCACATCTCTCTTGACTCGTTCAACCAACCTGGCTCCAATCCTGACTGTTTTATTCGATTCTGCGTCATCCAGAATAATGGACTCAGTTGGCTCTTCCTTCTCTCTGCTTGCTTTGTCCCTTGGGTCCAATTCGAATGCTTCCGGATTTTCTTCCCGTACCTCCTTATTCACTTCGAATATGTTTAAGGTCTCCATTCCCGCCTTATCTTTAAAGATTGAAAGGTTAGCGCGGCGAGCCATCTCTTTTGACCCTTTCAGTTCCCCGACTCCAAATTCTGTGGGGAATTTAACCTTCAAGGCGTGGGTTGAAGTGACAGCTCGGGCTTTGTTAAGAAAAGATCTGCCAAGCAAAACATTATATGGCCAATTATGGATGTCGACTACAACGAAATCCAACAGGATTGTTCGCCTGCATGGCGCCGTACCGAACCTCACCGGCAGTTTCACAGTTCCCAAAGATCTTACTTCTGTACCCCCGAAACCTTTCAGCGGTACATGGAAGGGTTTTAGATCCTTCATGTCCAGTCGCAGCTCATCGTATACTCTAGCACTTAGAATATCTGCTGAACTTCCGTTATCAATCATTACCCGAAGGACATCCCTGTGTGCAATTTGAACTCCCACTACAATTGCATCGTTAGGCTTTGCATCGATTCCATCGGAGTCTTCCGCCGTAAATGTTATGGGGTCATGTCCTTCCCTTCCTTTCTTGGGGTTCCTCTGCACAGAATTAATCTCCATATTTCTGCTATCATGCATTACTTCTCGGACTTCTGACATCCTTTCTCGATTGCTTCTCCTAGTATGGGGCCCGCCAAAGATGGTGTTTATAGCGGCGTTAGGGCTGTTCCTCCTTGGACTCCTCATTTCCTGCCCGATCCCTTGGTGGTTATCTTGGCGACCACCTTGCTTATCGCTTTTCAACGTAAAATCTTTCAGGTGCCCGTCCCTGATCAAGCTCTCAATATGATCACGTAACTGGAAACACTTTGAAGTTTCATGCCCATGATCTTTATGAAATCGGCAGTACTTGGTTGTATCTCTCCTGGCGTTAGCTGATTGTTGCCGAGGGTATTTGGCGAGTCATTTGTCTTCTACCACAGAAAGTATTTCCTCCTGGTCGCCAGTTAAGGGGGTGTAACGGTTGTACCTTCCTTGAAACCTGCTGGATCGAGCGTTTCCTTTGCTTTCCCTTGGATGTCCCTTTTGGCCTCTTTCGTCTCCCTGGCGATCACGCGACTGTGTCTTCTTATTGTCCTTATGTTCCGACTTTGAGTCAGGCTTATGGCCATGTACGTAGCTACCCCCTTGTGCTACTTCTTCCTCTTCTGCCAATGCATAATCACCGGCTATTTCCATCATCTCCTCGTAAGTTTTTGGCCTATCCCTTCGCAGATCAAAGGATAGTCGCCCACTTTGCAACCCATTGGTGAAAGCGGCGATAACAGCTACGTCACTGGCATCCTCAATTTGGGCAGCCTCTTTCCCGAATCTTGCTAGATACTTCTTGATCGACTCATTGCGCTCCTGCTTTAGATTCGATAGATGGGCGAGTGACTTCCTTCTCTGCACGCTCCCTATGAATTGTCTTATGAACGCTTTGCTGAGTTTTGAGAAACTGCTTATACTTCCGGGTGGAAGTCTTCCAAACCATCTAGAGGCGAGGTCACCGAATGTCTGTGGGAAGGTGAGACATGGCAGTCCGTCATTGGATGAATACTAGGCCATAATATTACAGAATCGGCGAACATGCTCCTTCGGATCCCTGTTTTCTTTATACTGTTCAATGGTCGGCATTCTGAACCTATCTGGAAACTGGGTGCGAGCAATGTGATCGACGAATGGACTCTCTGATTCGTCATCTGAAGATACGTTGCGACCATACCTCTGTGCCACCGCTGAAACCTTCCTTGACAACTCTTGTAAGATAACATCTCGATGGCCAGTTGGTTCTCCTGCTGGGTCGAGTCTGCTCTTGATTGTCATTCTCCCATAGTCATCTTTATCATTCGGATTCCTGACAATCTGATCATCCGCGCTTTCAGATCTTCTTCGCCGTACCCTTTTGGATGGTAATTCTTTTCTTTGTCGGGGACTTCTGTCTTCAGATGAGATAGAGCGGTGTCTCCGCCGACTCCTTTGATGCGTGTCATTAGAATTTGTCCCATGTATCCGCCCGTGATCTTGTATCTCCAGGGATTCGTCGTTCATCACAGCTTTTCCCTTTCTATATCTTCTTTCCTCGAAACCTTCAGGGTTGTCCTGGGGAGTTTCTTCGGGGGTCTGCCTCACTCGAGTGTCGGGGGTGGCAATGTGGACTTCTGACCGTAATCTCCCAGGTGGATGGATTCCAGGGGTGGTTAATTCGTAGGGAGAGGAGATTCCCGGGCCTATGGGAAGTGAGAGTCCTATTTTGTTAGCCTCACTGATCAGATTCATCAACGCAGTTTGAAAGTGCTGCAGAGTTTCTGGGTTGGTTGCCCTAGCTCCTGGCGTTGCCGCAGATTGTTCTCCGATCGTCGCCGCTCCATCGCCTGTTGGCGCAGTTATTTCAACAATCTGATCTCTGCTGGAGTTGCCATCCTTCTCGCTGTTCATGTTTTTAAGTCACAAGGGTTCTTCGAAGTTCTTGTTCAAAACCCCCTCCTTCTAGCGCCAATTGTTGACGGTGATTTTTGGATTATCACAGAGTCAATAACTAAATCAAAACAAACGTCAAACAAGAAAGAAAATTAGAGCATGCAAAAGACAGATTTACGTGGAAAACCCTTGAATGGGAAAAAACCACTGCGTCCCGGAGGACGGGGAAAATATCACTGAATTACTTGGCTTTGTTACACACTCAGATCTCTCGAATTCTTGCTTTTTCTCTCTTTTTGTTTTCGAACCCCTTCCTCGTGGGATAGGTGGTTCTATTTATACATGATATTTAGGGTTTCCCCTTGATTTTAGGCGTGTTTGAAGTAGGACTTCCTCTTGGACTTGTATTGGGAATCCCATGTTGTTACGGATTAGGATAGGCTTTCCTGCCTCTTTATTCTAAGACTCCTTGGTGTAGAGGGCTTTCCGTGAGTGGGGGTTTTACCATTGTGCTTTTGCTGAGTCGGTTCATGCTCGATAGGCTGATGCAGCGAACACCCCCGCTTCTGGGTTTTATCCTTTGGCGACTACATTTCTGACTTTGGCGAGTATATGTTTGATTTTGGCGACTACACCCTTGACCTATTAACTGATCCACGTTTTCCCCTTTGACTTGGTCAACGAGTGACGTGGCATCCCTTCTTTCAGCAATTATTGACTTTTATGATGACGTGTCCGTTTGGCGAATATGTACACACAACAAAAGTATTTCAAGATATTAGTTTGCACTAGGTCACTACGTTTGATATTTTTGACTTCATCCTTCATCTTTTGAATTGTCCTCAATAATCTATTATCATCACCTTCTTGTTGTAGTCAAAAGGTTTCAATTAAATTTAGCATTTCAACAATTTAACCTTACTTGTAGAGATTTTAGATATCTTATGACTATCGTCGTTGTTATCTATCTCAACCACATCATCATTATTCTGCCTTGTAATATCATTGATAATAACCTCTTCAGTTGAAGTGTAACACACTTCTTCAATTTTGGTGGTAGATAGTGCACTGCGATGTTCCCTGAGTTAGATATGATTAGGTAGCTCTATAAGTGGTACATGGGCAGTTCAATTGTCAAGGAGATGCCATGGGCAGTGCTATTGCAATTAGGAATCCTAAAAAAAAAAAAAAGAACTTCCCCTGAAGAAGAAAATCGATTGAACAAAGAATCTTGAAAAGAAACCTTCCCTAAACAAGAAAATCGAATTCTACACGTTTTTTAAGACAAAATAACACTTTAAAATGTCAAACCCTTCAAATTAATAACCTCTCTAAATTAATACTCAGGGGTAGGTCCCAAGAATATTAATTTAGAGGGGTTGTACTGTATTATTGCCCAGAATTAGTTTTAACACCAATCAAAGATGTGTAATTTACAGAAGCAAATCAGTAGCGAAACTCACAACGAAAACCAGTGCCCCAACTGAAGTATGTGGTATGGTCTGCATTCATAAACCACACAAATCATCACATCTTGCTATGTTGTCTACCAAACAAAATGGGTACCCAACTACGCACATCTTGCATTCATAAACCACACAAAATGGGTACCCAACTAGGGTTGCACATTTTTCCCCGGATCTCCCTTTTCCCGCGTCCCCATCACCATTTGGGGAATTTTTTTGTATGGAAAATGGGGAAATGGGTGGAGATGGGGATGATTTTCATCCCCAAATTGAAATAGGGATGGGGATGGGGATGGGGATGGAGAGACCCTCCCCCATCCCCATCCCCATCCCCATCCCCATTTCCCCATTTTCCCTACTAATATATTGAAATGGAGATGGGGATCCCAATTTCCCCCAAAATATTATAAATATAATTATATATATATTTATAATTTTTTTTTATTATTTGAAAACCTAACTATATAAACCTTATTTACACTAATGGATTATTGAAATACTTTATTATGTAATAGATTTTCTTTTATATTTGTAATGAATTTTTTTTTTTTAATTTATAATTTTTAGTTAAACGAGGAAACGGGGAAATAGGGAAAATGGGGAATTGGGGTTGGGGATGGAGGTACCTCCCCCAAATATTCCCCATCCCCATTTTGGGAAAATGGGGAAATTAGGTGTGGGGGTGGTGGGGTTGATGGGGATGGGATGGGGCGAGGATGGGGATGGGGATGGGGATGGGGGGACTTATATCCATCCTCATTTCCCCAATGTGTAACCCTATACCCAACTGCAGATCCAGTTGCTGGAAATCACAATATCTCAAGACCAAATCGCAAAACAAATATTTCACCCGATATAATAACATCACCTGGTCAATCGATGCCACCGTCTATCTGATTAGTGGCTCCAACGCCAGAGGAGGTGAGATCCCCCTCCGATGACGCCGATCACCGTCAATCACCTCCACCGTCAGCTCATAGAGAAGAAGAAGAGCTGCTCCATTTTTGTCATGGAGGAGGAGAAGAAGAAGACCTGTGACGAACGAAATAGAAAAAAAAAAGTGAGAAAAAATGAGTTAAAAAAACAAAATGAAAAACAAAACAAAAAACATGGAAAACATTTAAAAGTTGTTTTTTAAAATTTTCAATTTTAACATTGGTTTTGTTTTTCATTTTGTTTTTGTATTTTGAAGACAAAATGAAAAACGGTAAACGAACACAAATTTGAAATCGTTTTTGAAAAATAAAAACAAAAACAACCTAAAAAGGCTTTATCGGACAGCCCTTAAGTCTTTTTAAGTTATATAAAATATATCTCTATATATTTTAAAACTATATAATTACCTTTTTTTTCAAATATATCTTTATATATTAAAAAAGATAATTGGTATTTAAGTGTCCTAGGTAAAGTAGGATTCTAACTCCCACATAACCTTAGTTGACTTAAACTTAAATACTAGATCTAGCTAAGAATAAAATAATCTAATTATTTTATGTCTCAGTCATGATTTGAACCTGCAACCTCTATTTAATAATTAATTATTAATACATTAATTAAATAATCTCATTATTCAACTAATTCCTAAATAAATACGTGTCACTTTCGTAACACAATTAATTGGACAATCCAATTAATTAACTGTGACCCTTGTTACCTTTAATCAATAGGGCTAGCAAGGGTACCTAATGGACCCACAGTTTTGAACTCCAATAATATTTTGAAATAATTAATTAAACCCTTTAATTAATATTTCATAATTATTAACCCCAGAGTTATTCCACTAAAAACCTGAGGCTACACTCACCCAACTGTAAATGTATTACACAAACCGAAATTATAGTTGTCCAATGATATAGCTATTGCATATGGTATGATCCTCCACAAGTAGTTCATAAGGTGAACTAATTATAAGGTCCATTATAACCCTCTAATTATATCTTTTCTTTTAAGTACTATTGATTCTCTAATGAACAATAAATCCTAACTTCCTTACGGAAGAAGGAGAGCGCTCATATTGTTCAAGCTCTGAATCTACCCTTAAGAGGACTACTATCTACTTCTCGTAAGAAGGAGTGGATTCCACTATTGTGTACATACATTCCCAACCATAAGCCAAATCGCGATTCCAACATTCGAAGTTATTGACCGAGAATGCAACTCCGATCTCACCAATTGTATATCAAAAACCACGATCTAACATGAAGGAGTCGATAAAACTCTCAGGATTAAGATCACCCATCTATAGCCATCATTTGTCGATATATATGAATCTCATCATGTAACGGATCTTGGTGAGAGATTCATATAGATCATGGCTCAGTCTTATATAATCACATCATATAAGGTGCCTCCTTTCTCATATCACCATATGAATGGTCTAGGATAAAACCACCGTACATTACGGAATGGACCACATCTGTAGATTAACCATAAATAAAGTACCCAGCTCTATTTGTTATCTACGGACTCTTTAGATTGCTCATCTCAAACTGATTTTCTTTGTATATGACACTTATATACTGAGTTAGAGATTACATCCGACAATCTTGAATGTTAAGTACACATGATATAAATGTATGAGACAGATTTATAGAATGAATAAAATACTTCTTTTATTAATGTTTCATTCATATTTACAAATTACAAGCTTTTGGGCATAAACCCTAACAAAGGCCACCACCATCGCAGGCCCACATTCCAAGATGGACGTCGTCGTTGTAGGTAGCCTCCACAGCTAAGGTGATGGAGGAGGACACCTCCTCCACAATGGTAGCCCTCCATTCTAACAAAAAAATTCCTCCAATTTAATGCAACATCGCCCAACAACACAAATCAAAACCAGATCCAAAACAATGTTATTACCGCAATTTAGTTCAAACTCAATTAAAATGTAAAACCTGCACACCACATCAAAAACATAAATCCATCCACCAAATCACAACCCATCATAAAACAATTTCGGAAGAGAGAGCAGTGTAGGACACCGGTGGAGGAGCGGTCATCTCATAGCTTCCTTCGGAGGTAGGCGAGTGGGATGCCTTGATCACTCATAATAGCTTATGGAGTTTTAGTTAGACTCTGTTTTTCTTTATTTTATTTTTTTAAGGGTGAAATCCATTTTAGTCCCTCTAGTTTGACTTATTATACAAACTGGTCCCTCTAGTTTTAGTATTGTCTCTTCAAGTCCAAACGTTTACCAATAATCATTTTTTTTGTCCCTACCATCCAATGCCGTTAGGGTTCGTTATATCATTAAGGGTATAATGGTAAAAGTAGGGTTACAATTAATAAATTCAATTAAAATGATAATAAAAAAACCATCAAATTAATAAATAATTTTTAAAAAAAAATTGTATTCAACATATTCAGTCAAACCCCCAACCCGTATTCAATCAAACCCAAATTCAATCAAAACCCAGATCCAATCCACCAAATCCAAAGAACAAAAAAAAAAATTAAAAATTCAAACTTTGTATTTGATAGACAATCGGCCAAATCCAAAAAAAAAAAATTAAGAACCTAGAACCATCATTCACAACTCATCATCCACAACCAAAACCAGACTCTCTCTCTCTCTCTCTCTCTCTCACCAGTCAGCACCACCGTCTTTCTCTCTCTCACACACCGGTCACCACCGCTTCCCTCTCTAGCCCCAAATTGCGGATCTGGTGCGAAGAACACCACCGTCTTTCTCTCTCACACACCACTCACCACCGCTTCTTTCTCTCTCACCCCAAATCGTGGATCTGGAACGAAGAATGGGGTGGTGTCTAGATGTTGGGGGTGGTGGTTCGCGGTTGGGTCTGGATTTGGGGCGATGGCTTCGTTCGCCGCGAAAAGAGCCCCTCTTTCCATGGAGTTCACCACTGATCTGGTCTGGGTGGACTTTTTGTTTTGTTTTGTTTTTATTTTATTTCATGTTTTTCGATCTCCATGGATCTAGATCGATGGTTTGGTGGTGTATTTTTGGTTATGGATTGATGGTTATTTTTAGGTTTGAATGTTGATCATGGTTTGTTTTTTATTTTCTAGGATTTTTGGGTGGTGGTTGTATTTAGGTTTGAATATTGATTTTGTTTGAGATTAAATTTATTTCTAGATCTTGTTTTATGAGTATTACTAGCACAATTTGTTGTTGAGATTAGTTTCTAGATCTAATCGGGGTTCAGGGTTGTTGTTGAGTATTAGATTAAAAAAATTTCCAGATCTTGTTTTCTGGGATTAGTTTCTAGATCTTGATGATATAAGAGCACGATTCATACAAAGTTTGATGATATAAGATCAATGTCTTCACTCATTAATCAAACCACTTGTTTAAAGTATATATTACTCCAGGGGATTTAAAATACATGATCACTAGTTCGGCAAGATAGCACATGTATACATCTCGGCAATCCATACTCAAAAAATCGTGCAGGGCTTAGTATCTAAATTTGGTAACTCGCAGCAGCTAATCCATATCAATCTAACAATCTCAAAAAAATTGTTCAAAATGTAAACACCATGCTAGTATAATAGGAAAACACATAAAACAATAACATATACAAACCATCTGATTACAAAACTAAAAACTGCAGTCAGTGAAGAGAGGAGAGTGCGATTCATACAAAGTTTGATGATATAAGATCAATGTCTACACTCATCAATCAAACCACTTGTTTAAAGTATATATTACTCCAAGGGATTTAAAATACATGATCACTAGTTCGGCAAGAAAGCACATGTATACATCTTGGCGATCCATACTAAAAAAATCATGCAGGGCTTAGTATCTAAATTTGGTAACTCGCTGCAGCTAATCTATATCAATCTAACAATCTCAAAAAAATTGTTCAAAGTAAATGTAAACACCATGCTAGTATAATAGAAAACACATAAAACAATAACATATACAAACCATCTGATTACAAATTAAAACTAAAAACTGCAGTCCGTGAAGAGAGGAGAGCGCGATTCATACAAAGTTTGATGATATAAGATCAATGTCTACACTCATCAATCAAACCACTTGTTTAAAGTATATATTACTCCAAGGGATTTAAAATACATGATCACTAGTTCGGCAAGAAAGCACATGTATACATCTTGGCGATCCATACTAAAAACAATCGTGCAGGACTTAGTATCTAAATTTGGTAACTCTCTGCAGCTAATCTATATCAATCTAACTATCTCAAAAAAATGTTTAAAGTAAATGTAAACACCATGCTAGTATGATAGAAAACACATAAAACAATAACATAAACAAACCATCTAACTATCTCAAAAAAAAATGTTTAAAGTAAATGTAAACACCATGCTAGTATGATAGAAAACACATAAAACAATAACATAAACAAACCATCTGATTACAAAACTAAAAACTGCAGTCAGTGAAGAGAGGTGAGTGCGATTCATACAAAATTTAATGATATAACATCAATGTCTACACTCATCAATCAAACCAACAAAAAAACACTAAACCATTAGTGCCCAGAAAACTGCTCACCAACTATTCGACGAAATGTCACAACGAATCCAAATGCATAAATAACACATAAACCATTAACCCAGAAAAAAATATGCTCCTTTACTTTTTCTTTTCCTTTTAAATATAATAGTAACTGTTTTATTGTCACAAATTGTGTCTACAAAAATCATAAAAGAAAAAAAAAATATTCAAAAGCAAAACATCCTGACGATTGTATGACTAAATAAAAAATCTTAGAAAGCGCGTACCTTGATTACACACAGTGGAAGCAGAGGCTGTGACGCAACCAAAATTTGATCTGTTTTTAGTTTTCTTTTGTCTTCGCAGTGGGTTAAAACTTAAAACTTAGAACTTAGAAGCCCTTGAGAGTTTCGATCCAAAACGGTGTCGGATAGCTCCTTTTGAGTCGGTGTGGCGTGGGGATTACTCCTATTTTATACGGTATTAAAACGACGTCGGAATTAGGTATAATAAATGCTGTTTCCAATTTGATAGCTTCCTCAAGTTAAACCGAGGCTAACCAATATTCCTCGGATTATAATTTATAATTAAATGGTCTAGAATAAATCAATATGGTACTCTAGTAATTAAACCGAGCTTAATTTCAGTATGATAATAATTTGTAATGCTAATTAAGTTAGGGGTCATTTGTTTTTTCCACTTAAAACTTAATGGGTCTGAATTGAACTCATTAAGTCGTTTTGTTTATTTTTTTTAAGTGGTCAAACAACTTAAAAATATCAAAAAATAACTTAAAAAATAAAGTAAGAAATCAAGACTTTTAACTTAATTCTAAATCACTAGATTACAATTAAAATATTCTCTTCCAAGTTTATCCTCCCAAAAATGATATATTTTCAAATTTATCCTAATTTAATATGATGTAAAGATCTTTCTTTTAACATATTTCTTATTTTATACGGGTTTTAGAAAGAAAAAAAACAACCTTAATCACTTTTCATAGGAACCTATTTCAAAAAAAAAAAAATATATATGCATATGATCTAGGAAACCAAAAAAACAAAAATGTTTTCCTCAATTATATACACCGGAAACGTGGACAACATGCAAAATAATTTGAATATATATATATATATATATATATATATATATATATATATATATATATATATATACAGATTTTCTATTATCAGTTCGAACTGACAATAAATATATCAGGACGAAGAATATGAACCACTAGATTTACATATTTTGACTCAAAGTGTATGCACTTGTCAAAACTTCTCCATAATCTGTGGTCCACATTCTTCGTCCTGATATATTTATTGTCAGTTCAAATTGATAATAGAAAGACTGTATATATATATATTTGAGAATAAATTGAACTTGAACTTTGTTTGCAGAACATGCAAAATTATATTGTTTGATGAATTTTTTGTTTTGTTAAATTGAACTTTGTTTGCATAAGAGCATGCATGTTGAATTACTTCTTTTAATAAGCATGGGTATAAATATAAAATTACTTGTTTTCAAACAATTTTATTCTTAAAAAACAAACATGTTGACAGTACATTCAGATGTGAAAAAAAAAAAACTTGTCATTCAGGTTTAGATTTCAATCTTTATTTAGTCTTCAGAAAAATCTATGATTGTTCAGTCTTCAGACAAAAAAACAAACGACCCCTTAGATTTCTTGATCCAAATTAGAATAGGTTATGTGAATTTGATTAGTTTACTACTTGTCCCGTTGAATTATTTCAACATAAAAAAAAAATATACAACAAAAATGTCAATCCATAAAAATTCAGTATAAACAGAGAAAAATTATTTTTCCTACATTTGGTATGAGAGCCTCGTTATTTTTCTCGAACGAGTTGGCAATTGATTGACATGTCATCTTCCAACTTTCTGGCAATTGGGTGAGTATAAACACCGCAAAGAATTCTTCATCGAAACCCATAGACACAAAAGTTAACCCATCCTTTACTTCATTGAACTGATTTTGATACTCTTTAAAACCCTGACCTTCAGTAATCTTTAAATTTAATAGCTTCTTAACAAGATGGACCTTCCTTACCGCAGAAGGCTGTTCATACATGTTTGATAAAGTCTTTATTAGATCTCTGGCAGTCTGCTGATCATTTACGTTAAAAGCAACCTGCTTCGTCAAACTGAGACGAATTGCTCCCAATGCTTTCCTATCCAAAAGTTCGAGATCCTCTTCATCCATGTTCTTCGGCTTCCGTTTCTTTGACCAATCTACATTGGTCATATCCTCAGGCTTCTCTTTTAACGGCCAATGCAAGTCCTTCTGGTACAGATAATCCTCCATCTGCATCTTCTAGAAACTGAAATTCGTTCTGTCGAATTTCTCAATCTTGTGAGAATCCTTCTCCGATCCCATCTCTGCGATAAAATTGTTGACCTTGAGAAAATCTAGATTTGTGTGAAAAATAATTTGCCCCAACCTAAGGCTCTGATACCAATTGTTGTTGAGAAAGAATGAGATCACACAAATCTAAAGCAGAACACATAACACATAATAAGAAAGCAATAAAGAAGAAAGAACGACACCAAATATTTTTACGTGGTTCAGTAATTTGCCTACGTCCACGGAGCGCACCGCACTCAGTGGATTACAATCCACTACTTTTAGAGTGGATTACAATCTCTCTATCTCTATCTCAAGTCTCTCTACAATTTGCTCTCAATCTCTCTACCACTCCTTTTTCAACACGCTTAGGGTTTTACATAATGCTAGTATTTATATGGGAACACTAGGGTAAGCCAAGACCCTAAAAGATTGATTTCTTTTTCTGCACAGTTTTCCTGATTTACGCAATTCCCGTAATTACCACGGTCTAGACCGCTACGGGTGCCTTGTACCTGCGCAGTAGTATGTGAGGCGTGACACCTTTGGAGTTCATCGATGTGGGTGCCGCGACTGATGCACTATGTCTGCCCAGCGGTCTGCACCACATGACTCCTCTGGAAACTACCGCTGTGTGTGCCGCGGTTGGTGCTCCATGTCCGCCCGACGGTACGCGCTGCGTTTAATACCGAGAAACGATTCTCAAAGCTGGTTTCAGGCTTCACAAACCCAACGGATTACACAAAGTGGAAGCAGAAGCTGTGACGCAACCAAAATTTGATATGTTTTTAGTTTTCTTTTGTCTTCGCAGTTGGTTAAAACTTAGAAGCCCTTGACAGTTTCGATCCAAAACGGTGTCGGATAGCTCCTTTTGAGTCGGTGTGGCGTGGGGATTACTCCTATTTTATATGGTATTAAAATGACGTCGGAATTAAGTATAATAAATGTTGTTTCCAATTTGATTGCTTCCTCAAGTTAAACCGAGCCTAACTAATGTTCCTCGGATTATAATTAAATGGTTTAGAATAAATCAATATGGTACTCTAGTAATTAAACCGAGCTTAATTTCAGTATGATAATAATTTGTAATGCTAATTAAGTTAGGGGTCGTTTGTTTTTTCCATTTAAAACTTAATGAGTCTGAATTGAACTCATTACGTTGTTTTGTTTGTTTTTTTTAAATGGTCAAACAACTTAAAAATATAAAAAAAAAACAACTTAAAAAATAAAGTAAGAAATCATGACTTTTAACTTAATTCCAAATCACTGGATTACAATTAAAATATCATCTTCCAAGTCTATCCTCCCAAAAAAGATATATTTCCAAATTTATCCTAATTTGATATGATGTAAAGATCTTTTTTTTTTAACATATTTTTTCTTTTATACAGCTTTTAGAAAAGAAAAAAAAATTATTTGGTTTCTGATGCATATGATCTAGGAAACCAAAAAAACAAAAATTGTTTCCTCAATTATATACACCGGAAACGTAGACAACATGCAAAATAACTTGAATTTTTTTTTTATATATAGTAAATTGAACTTAAATTTTGTTTGCAAAACATGCAAATTTATATTCTTTGATGAATTTTTTGTTTTATTAAATTGAACTTTGTTTGCATAAGAACATACATGTTAAATTACTTCTTTTAATAAGCATGAGTATAAATGTAAAATTACTTGTTTTCAAACAATTTTATTTTTAAAAAACAAACATGTTGACAATATATTCAGATGTGAAAAAAAAAAAAAAAAAAACACAAACATGTTATTCAGGTTTAGATTTCAATCTTTATTCAGTCTTTAGAAAAATCAGTCTTCAGACAAAAAAACAAACGATCCCTTTGATTTCTTGATCCAAATTAGAATAGGTTATGTGAATTTGATTAGTTTACTACTTGTCCTGTTGAATTATTTCAACATAAAGAAATATACAACAAAAATATCAATCCATAAAAATTCAGTATAAACAGAGAAAAATAATTTTTCCTACATTTGGTATGAGAGCCTCGTTAAGATCCAAAGAGATCAAGAGGAGATCGAGTTTTGGAGCAGGGTTCGTCGCAGGAGCCAGTGAGCCACGACACCAATTGCCACCGCATGTGCTAGTTCGCCGCCACACGCAGAAATAAAAATGTTTTGGGAAAAAAATATTTTTCCTACATGTAGAAATATTGACATAGTATAGTAGAAAAATCTTCATTTTAAATATACAAATATTCAAAGCACCTTGACTGCTTGACATGTATTCTTTTTAATTTTGGGGAGTTTTTTTTTTAATAGATTTTAGCAAGTAGACTATTTGTTTTTAATTAATTAAAATTAAAATTAATATTTTTTTGAACAGCATACTATTAAACCAATCTCATCTTACAAAAAAAGAAAAAGAAATTTAAAATTCATAATAAAGGGAGCCGCTTAGAGATAGACGTGATTTTGGCCAAAGGGTTTACCCCTCATACATAAACCATAAGGTTATGGGTTTAGGTCTACCCCTTTTTAAATCCTAAATTATTGTAATATAATATACATATATACAGTCTTTCTATTATCAGTTCGTGTTGGCGGATAATCCTTTATTACCGATGAACGGGAAACGCCGTGCCTAATATACGCCCATAACTCATAGCAAATAATAACGTCAATAAGCAGAAAAATAGATGAGAGAGAATAAAACAATCACAATACAAGATATACGTGGAAAACCCAAATCGGGTAAAAAACCACGGGCCGTCAGGACGACAGAGAAAGTTCCACTATATGATAAATTGTTACAACCATATACTCCAGGATTCTCTCTCACACCTCAACCCTAAACCCCACTCACAAGATCCTCACCAAGAACCCCACAATATCCCCTAGGTCTCCCCTAAATATCACCCACGGATCTCTAACTTGATCCACCGATATTCCTTTAGATCCCTCCTTCGATATTCCCATTGGGTCTCCCCTGATCTCACTCACACTCTCTGATGTTTACATGGTGTTCAACTAACACATCAACCTAATTATAAGGTTCTATTTATATTAGTTACAGGAAGTATAATATAAAAGAAAATCCTACTCCTAAACATACAAGACTTACTTGTTCCATATAAATATTATTTCCTTTTATAACAAGTCTTCTTGTAGGAAGCAAATCATTTTCCTTCAAGCACAAGAACTTCCAGAAGAATACATTTTTCTATTATGCGCAATATTCCCGATCTCAACAATACATCGTCTTCGCCATATTGGTTACGGTGTGCACCCCGCTTCCAACACGTTGAAAAACACGTCAGCTCTTTTGACCGCTCTTGTTGCCGCTGTCCACCACGACCGCTGCCGGTACCACTACCATGACCACAGCGGTCACCGCAGCGGTACAAACTGGAATTGGACGGCTGCCTTTGCGCTGCTGAGCAATTGGCAGCGGTGTCCTACCGCTGCCATAAGCCACAGCGGCTCGACAGCAGTTTGAGCTAATCTCCTCTTCTTCAGTTCTTCTTCAATTTTCAACTTCCCTCGGACACCATAATTCAACTTCCAAACGTATCCCACATCTCCAGGAAGCTCCACATCAGTTGAGTCTTGTTTGGTTCACATCGGGTTCATTCGAGAATACGAGCCAAAACCTAACAGTTCGAACTGACAAAAGTTATATCAGTTCCTTGTATGTGGGCCACTGGATTTAAATACTTTGACTGACAAGTGTATACAGCCAAGTCAAAGTATTTAAATCCAGTGGCCCACATACAAGGAACTGATATAACTTTTGTCAGTTCGAACTGATAATAGAATTTCTATATATATATATATATATATATATATATATATGGAGCCACTTAGAGCCATCTAGAGTAGCCAAGGCCTCGTTGTGTGCTTGTGAAGTAGATTTTGGTCTCTTCTTCCACTAGCTCATGGTGGAGTAATCATCTCCTTCACAAATTCAGCTCATGTGTAATTAATTTTGTGTACTTACTTTTACGTTGCATCTAGGTTAAATTAAAATGCCAATAGGGGCGCAGCTAGACCTGGCACGGTTCCGGTTGGAACCGTCGGAACCGGCCGGAACCGGAACTGGATTTTCGGTTTCGGTTCCGGTTCTATGATTTGGTCGAACCGGCGGTTCGAACCGGATTGGAACCGGCGGTTCCGGTTCCGGTTCCGATTCGAACCGCCGGTTCGCACAATAATTTTTTTTTTTTTTTTTCTATAAATACCACCCCCCCTTTCATTTTTCCTCACACCAATTTCTTCTGAATTCTCTAATTCTAATTTCTCTCCAATGAGAGAATAGAAAAAATTTGCCTTAAAAAAAAAAAAATTGCGGTAAATTTTTTTTTATATATGCCTTAAACTTTGAAAGGCCATAACTTTGTGCTCGGATGTCCGAATCAGGTAATTGTTTTTTTGAAATCACATAGAATGATGCAAGGAATGCGATGGGAGCAAGTCCAAAGGGCTTGTGGCCACTTTTCGAGCCCTAAAAACCCCTTTTTCATAAAAAAAAAAAAAAAGTGTTTTTAAGTGTTGTGTCTATTTTGAACCTCGTTTAAACCTAGTAAGAAACCTTTTCCTCCCGATCCCACACCACATCCGTGCCCGTCTTGGTCCGGAGAATTACTTTAACATCAGGCCTTGTGTAAATGGACACGTTTTTAAAAAATCCTTTATACTACTTATAGTTTTTGTTTGAAATATTATACAAGTATTGAATGTGCCTTTAGTGGCTAGTTTAGTTTGTGTTTTTCTTTTGCAACCATGGTTCAAGCATCCATAAGAACCCATAAATTGTCATTTGTAATTTTATTTTATAATTTAATTTAATTTTGTAATTTGTCATTTATATATTTTATTTTATTAGAGAAGTCTTTTTTTTTTTTTTTTTTTTTGTAAAAAACAAAAAAATGAAAAAAAAAAAAAAAAAAAAAAAAACAAGGTTCAAAACCGCCGGTTCCAATGGAACCGAAACCGGAACCGGAACTGGAACCGGCATATAGCGGTTCCGGTTCCGGTTCCATCAAACCGCGGAACCGGAACCGCAGGAACCGGAACCGGAACCGCAGGTTCCGAACCGGAACCGGAACCGGAACCGGAACCGGAACCGGAACCGTGTCAGGTCTAGGCGCAGCTCGACTGGTAGATGGATGAGCTTGGGGTTTGGGTAAATGACTTCCAGATTAGCGGCTTAAATCCTAGCAATGGCGAAAGTTTTCAAAAAAATATCTGGTTCTGAATTAATATATATTGTCAAAAAAAGAAGAAGTTAAATTAATGAAGAAAAATAAATTAAGTAATTAAATTTTATAAACTACATAGTTGATTATATATGACAATAAATTATATATATCCCGCACTTTTTTTTTTTTTTTTGAGAGATTATTTAATGATAAAGGGCAATTAAAACTTTTTTAAAATCCAATATATGGGTATTTTCGACATTTTATGCTCAAATCTTAGTCGACTGTAAAGTGGATGAAAGTCTACTATGATAAGGGGGTCTGCTGCAATTAAATAAATTGGTTGAATCTTAAGCTTTTTTGATAAACTCCAGGTTATGTTTTTGCAATTAACCTATATTATTAGGTACATTGATTAGGTTTTTTGTATTTAGACTAGCTAGTCATTATCAAATTATCAATATCAAAATTGTTCAATCAATATCAACTATTATCTCTTATAATATAAATAAATTAATATTCAATAATTGTAATATCACGAGAATCACAGTTTGGAGATTAGATATAGATGAATACTCAACAATATCTCTTGAATATTCAATAATTGTAATATCAACTATATCTTTTTCTTTTTTTTACAGAAAATTCAAATATACACTTAAATACAAACATACACTATAGAAAAACATTTTAAGTTTTTAACATACACTTAAAATTCATACATAAGTTTAAATTTAATAGAACACAACGTCTAAGTTTAATAAACTTTAAATTCAAACATAAAATGTAATTAGTTAAAAAGACAAACAAAATTAGAGATTTATTTTTCCCTTTATATTTTTATATTTTAAAAATTAATTATATAAATACTGGATCAAACGGGACAGGTTGGGGCATAAGGGGTTGACCCATACCTGACTCGATAAAAAACTAGGTCAAAAACGTTTGACCCATACCCAACCCGAGTCGCATTTTAAGTGCTCCAAACCCGCCCCGAATGGATCGGAGCCCCACCGGTTTGGGGCAGATCGAGGATTTTTGCCATTCCTAATTGCAATTAATCCTGTATAAAAAGATCAGATTAGTAGAGGATCCAGGTCCATATTGTGAGATACATTTATTTGGTTTTTTGTATTTAGACAAGCTATTCAATTTATTATCAAATTATCAATAGCAAAATTGTTCAATCAATATTCAACTATATCTCTTATAATATAAATAAATCAATATTCAATAATTGTAATATCACGAGAATCACACTTTGGAGATTTAACAACAACAACAACATAATAGCTTGATCGTATATTTTCCATTCAAATCCGTGACATGAGTTTAAGTCTTAGACTTATATTTAAAATCTTGAAGTGTGAGAAGAAGTCAACAACAACAACAACAACGTAAATCGTATATTTTCCATTCAAATCCGTGACATGAGTTTAAGTCTTAGACTTATATTTAAAATCTTGAAGTGTGAGAAGAAGTCAACAACAATGTAAATTGTATATTTTCCATTCAAATCCGTGACATGAGTTTAACTCTTGGACTTATATTTAAAATCTTGAAGTGTGAGAAGAAGTCAACAACAACAACATATTTTGATTGTCTATTTACCATTCAAATCCGTGATATGAATTAAAGTCTTAAATTTATATTTAAAATCTTAAAGTGTGAGAAGAGGTCAACAACAACAATTAACAACAACGTAGATTAAATGTATATTTTCCATTCAAATCCGTGACATGAGTTTAAGTTTTAGATTTATATTTAAAATATTAAAGTGTGAGAAGAAGTGACAGGTATAAATGAACCAAATTATAAATGTTGGTTTTGTGGAATTCCGATAGACTCCTGATCTGACCCGACTCGACTAATGTCAAAATTCGTGACTAAAGCGATTAATTATCTATGGCCTTTATTTTTATTTGGCTAATTGGCACCGATGTCCTCTAAACTATACATGAATTTACACCTTAACACCTATACTTATTTTTTTTTCGCCATTAACCCCCCTGAACTATCATAAATTAGGAATGACTCACGGAAACCTAACGGAACCCTGATTCCATCTAGGGAAAATTGCACTAAGTTACCCTTATTATATGCATAATTGCATTAAACCAAAAAAATATATTAATATAACCCGAATACCCCTCTGACCAAATTTAAAAAATAAAAATTTAAAATTTAAAATATTTTTTAATTAATTATATATATATATTAATTTTTAAATTTAATTCATTTAATAAATGAACACCCAATTAAAAAAATTGAAAAAAAAATGTTTGAATTTGTTTTAATAAATATTTCTCCACCGTCCATCTATGAGATGGATGGTAGAGATTTTAAAGATTTTTTAATTTTTTAAAGATTTTATTTTCTTTATAAAAAAATCAGAATTGTATTATTATTTAACCATTATTTTTATTTTTTTAAAATAATTTAAATATTTATCTGGGTTTTATATTTAGTGATATTTAAATAAAAAAGATAATTTAAATAATTGTTAAATCAATTTATTTTTTTCATTTCTCTATTTATTTAATTGTCTTTATAATAAAATTCAGAGTTGTATTATTATTTAACCATTATTTCAATTTTAAATTTTAAATTTTTATTTTTAAAATTTGATCAGAGGGGTATTCGGGTCATATTATTATATTTTTCCAGTTTAATGCAATTTGCATATAATAAGGGTAACTTAGTGCAAGTTTCCCTAGACAGAATCAGGGTTCCGTTAGGTTTCTATTAGCCATTGCCAATTTATGATAGTTTAGAGGGTTTAATGACGAAAAAAAAAGTACAGAGGTAAGGTGAAAATTTGGATATAGTTCAGGGGTCATCAGTGCCAATTAACCTTTTTATTTTTAAAGTACGTGTATCGGTGGAGGCTAATGATTGGCTGAGCAGAGACAGTCTCAGAGTGGATGGGAATAATCACGTGCTGGGACTACAAAATATTATCATGGGACTTGACGTAGTTGTTTTTTTTGAACAATGAACAAAATGTCAGATTTTGATAGTGGACTGGGAGTCTGGGACCCAACAGACAACAGTACAAGTTTCTTTGTGACTCAAGTCATCTTCTTGTCTGCCATCGAATCTTTATCTGTCTGTTTGATAGGATTTTATTTATTTATTTTTGGTTTTATTTATACCACTTTTTTTTTTTTTTCCTTTTAAGAAAAATCTAAATAGTTTTTTTTATTTATTAACTATTAAAATCATTTAGAAATTTATTAATTTATGAAAGCCTATTACGAATATATTTTTTTTGAAAGAAAAAATATATATATATTATATTGATATTTTAATTTTCAAATCTTTTTAAGTAAAACGTAATTGTTATAAATTGAATTCAGATTTTGATAAAATTTGAGTTGACTCCGTATGTTGAAATAGTGGGTTCTTGTCTTATAATTTCTTCCAAATTTTAAATTTATACTAAAAAAAAAGTTGTATGTAAATTTGAATATCATAGCATCTCTAATTCTCCGATGAGACACAAACTTGGTGTGTAGACCACTAGACCGTAGAGATGATCTCTAATGCAACACTATTTTACAATTTTCAAGAAAAAATATTGGTTTTGGTGAATAAGGAGAATAATGTTAACCACCAACACCATTTTTTTTTTTTTATTATTTTTATTAAAATGTCGAATCTATATTTTATATTTATTACAATTTCTAATTTAACCCTTCCATACTTATTTACAACAATATTTATTCCAAAAATACTACCGTTGAAAAGATTTCATCGAGATCTTTAAAATGACACAAATATTAATATATATATATTTAAATTATTTATTTTACTTATTAATTATACATTTAACTAACGGTAAATTTTTATATTAACTTAATTTAGTGAAATTAAATCAATGATAAAATATTTAAAAAAAATACATGATAAAATACAAAAACAAAAAATACATGACAAAAAATTAATGTGAAAAAAATTAGTTGAAATAATTATGTGAAAATTAGTTGGATTAAATAAGTTGAATAATATTATGATAAAAAAATTGGGTAAAATTATGTGAGTAATTATTATTATTTTTATATTATACAATTAATTAAGAATAATAATAGTTTTTATGTCAAAAAAATTAATTAATTTTTCATAAGTTAATTAATAGAAATTAATTAGTAGGGTGCGGATATTGACACCCATAAATATGATAAGCACACTCGTATTTATAAGTACACTCATGTCTAAAATTTAAAATTAAAGCATTACTATAAACACTCATCTTAATGCCAAATAATACCCTTATTTAAATAAATGTTTTAATTTTAATACAATTTATTTATAAACCCTCTTAAGTTATTAACATACCTAATTTCACAAATGATAAATTCTTAAACTCTCCGGGCTTGAAAATACAATCTAGAGAACTCTTAAATTCTTAAATTCTTAAATTCTTAAATTTAGAGAAGCTCTACTTCAGAGAAATGAAAATAGAGAGAATTTAACTTTTTAAGTAAAAAAAAGTTGTTGTTACCTATGATAAAACTGTATAATATGTTAGAAAATATTACAACATGTATTTAAGGTAGTCCCAACATTAAATGATTGTTCTCTCGGTTTATTGTTTAGCCACTTTAATGTTATAGCCAACTTAGAAAAACTCGTTTAATTGAAGGTCAATAATTTCCCATCAAAGAAATTTGTTTCTTGCATTGCAGCTAGTGATCTAGAACAATCACACAATTCTAATGTTTTTTAATAGGGTTCAATTAGGGTTTTTTTTTTATTTTTTTTATTTTTTATTTTATTTTTTAAATAAAGTGATATGAGTGTATATAGTATTTGGTTTATTTTTTATTAAACTAATTTGTCTTTATATGTAAATTCCTATTAGGATATTTTGTAATTAAATTTTTTATTAAAATATGAATGTGCTTATCATATTTATGGGTGCTAATATCGGTACCCTAATTAGTATCGTATAAAATTTTATCGAAAGAATATTATTTTAAGGATAATGTTACATATCCAACCTTTTTGTTCAACCTTTTGTCCAATTCTTGATGTCAGTTGGTGAGTGGATGCACATTAATAATGATTTATCCATATATCCACTCACCAACTGATACATCAGGGGTTAGACAAAAAGTTGGACAAAAATGGTTGGATGTCTACCGTTGTCCTTATTTTAAAGATGCTTAAAAAAAAAAAAAAAAAAAAAAAGCTTTTTTATATCTTATATTGGGGTGTAAAAATTTTTGGTTGTATCGGTGATGTAATTATGAGTTAATGATTGATTTGGTTAAGTCAGAGACCAAAAAGGTAACTATTAATCATATGAAATGACGGTGATGTGAACACAACATTAGAACTGGTATTACGTTGGGTCGGTTTCACGTAATTTTTCCTCAACACTGTCACCCATTTTATTTTATTTAAATTTTTACCACAATGTTTTTTGTTATTTACATTTTTTTTACAAAGTTTTTTGCCATTGCCTCCTCCAGTCCCCCCCAAGTTTAACGAAGTTGGTTTTGCCATTTGACGGTGGCGGAAGGAGGGGGCTCACAAGGGCCTAGTCCCTTTGCCCAAACAAATTTTAAGAATTATTTCTTAAAAAAAATAATAATCTAAAATGACCATTAAATTTGAAAATTTTATGAGTTTGGATTAAGAGAGAATTCATCGTATGTTATTTGATTCAACATATTTAAGATCATCGAAATTGAAATCTTAGTTTGTGATAAATGAGATATCTTATAATTGTGTAAAAGTTTTTGAAATCAAATCTCACTCATTATATCGCTTGGAACAAACAATTTTAATTTATTTCATGTTTTATTGAAACAAAACAATAAATATAGAATATATATCAGGCTAAGTGCAGAATTTTAGAGACTACCCTACATGATTCTTGATTTTGATAATTACTTGAAAGCAAAATCAAGATCAAAATCAAGCGGAGCAGTAGAGAAAAAAAATATACTTTAGAGTTTAGACACACAACTCGTAATTCTAAATTTGTTTTGTAATTGCACATCCACTCATAGTTCAATTGGTTATGTACTTCCCATTTCACATACGTGATAGAAGTTTTGGCCATGGGTAGACCACTCTCTTGTAACCAAAGTTGCTTTACGAACCTTACTTATTACGGTTAATCTTACCATGTCCTAATAGTGATCAAGTCCCATATTTCTCTATAAAATCCCTTAGTTTGGAGAGACTCCTCCTTTATGGTGGGAAGTGCTTTTCGAACCGTTCTTGTAACTATTGATTGATAGAGCTCCGAACAATCTAGTGAGTTGCAAAAAAAAAGTACTAATTTTTCCCATCACATATTCTGTAAGGTATAGTGTCTTTTTCAGCTTCAAATATCATATTTTGCCTTGAAAAAAAAAAAACTCATTTTTTTTTTGTCATTTAAAATATATCATGCAAATGTCGTGACAATTAAGGAATTCTAGGGTCGACAGTAGATTTTATTTTATTTTTGGTGGTCCAGCACAAGCTGAGGATCACTGATGTAAATTGATGAACTCTATTCTCAATTTCTCATCAAATTTAATAGCGATACCCCATAGATTTTCTAATAGAAATTGTTACAAGACCTTATAGTTGTTGAGAGAAAAAAAGTTCAGTCTTTTCTTTGTTTATTTTTTAACTGTTTCAATTTTTTAAAATAATGTTACTTATCTCACAAAATTACTAAATTAGTTTTTTTTTTTATAAAAACAATCAAATAATACGGCAATTGATTTGTCTTTACCAACAAAATCATTAAATGATTTTGTGACTAACATGATAAAATCAAATCATCAGAAAGGGTATTAGGAAAGGGGACTTAATTCTTTGGACGTGGTGGGAATTAAGTTTTATTTCCAATAAGAACTTAATTCAATTTGTACGTGAGGCCTAAGTAACTTAATTCCTAATTGAATTTAGTAAACGCTATACTCTCAAATCATGAATTAAGTTCTCTTTTCCTCGTTAAAAGTTTCTATTAATAATTGCGTTCAAACCTGAAATTGCACTTATATTAATTTCGATGAATATTATCAGGTTCACTAATAACTATAGTCTCCTTTTGATGAAATAAAGTTGATCCGTTGGTAAACCCCTCACATATGCATTACGAGGTTGCAGGTTCGAGTCCTCTCTCCTAAAAAAACATTGAATTAATATAATATTTCAAATATATATATATATATATATATATATATATATATATATACAGATTTTCTATTATCAGTTCGAACTGACAATAAATATATCAGGACGAAGAATGTAGACAACTGGATTTACATACTTTGACTCAAAGTGTATGCACTTGTCAAAACTTTTCCATAATCTGTGGTCCACATTCTTCACCCAGATATATTTATTGTCGGTTTGAACTGATAATAGAAATACTGTATATATATAATCCCCTTTTACATAATAAGATTATTTCTTTTGATTGCGGTGGTAATGTTTTTTCTCGGATAAATCTTGTTGAATTCTGATATATATATATATATATAATCCCCTTTTACATAATAATATTATTTCTTTTGATTGCGGTGGTAATGTTTTTTCTCGGATAAATCTCGTTGAATTCCTACAGACTTGATTAGAGTGACATTAGAGTTTATGATTTAGCGTATATGTTTAGAGTTGAAGTGACATTAGAGTATTAGACTCATCCGAGTACATTTTTGTTTTGTTTTGGAAGAAACTTAATTAGTAATGCAATTAATATAAAATACCAAAAATACCCCAAACTTAATTAGTAAGGCAATTAATAAAAAAATACCAAAAATACCCCAAACTTAATTAGTAAGGTAATTGATTAATAAAATACCAAAAATACCCCTCCTCTTACATCCTAATCCAAAAGCGATGACGTGCAAGTAATCGGCTTTGAAACTTCCGTAAATCGAAGTTTGACTCTCCAAAACTGTGTCTATAAAACCTCCACAAGCCAACCCACTTCCCTAGACATGTTTTATTTATTTAACTTTTAAAATTTTCCATTTGTCTTCGATTTCTCACTCAAAAACTTCTACTTCAACGATACCTTATATGCTTCTCTCATTGAGTCATTGACCATTCATCGAACAGATTGGTGGTAGTTTGGTAGATAAACAGTGAGAGAGAGAGAGTAGCAGAGCAAACGCCGCATAAACTCTCTCTCTCTCAAAATCTACTAATAATCATCATCAATCTACGTGTTTTGATAATGGGTTTTTGGTCGTTGTTGTAGTTGTATCGACTCTTTCCAAATCCACCCAACACACCCCCAAAAAAAATCTCTGTTTTCTCTCTACACAGATCTCCTTACTTTCTACGTAGTCGTTCTCTGTCTCTCTGTTTCTGTGCTAGTGAAAAAACCCAGTTCAGGAATCACTCTGTTTTTGATTTGTAATACAGAGCCAGCCATGAGTACTACTACTGATAGCGCCAATGGCGGTGGTGTTCAGATCCAGCAGAGCAGGATACTTCCTGATTTTTTGCAGAGCGTCAACTTGAAGTATGTCAAGTTGGGTTATCACTACTTGATGACCCATCTCTTGACCCTTTTGTTGGTACCATTAATGGCGGTCATTATCATTCAAGCGTCTCAGATGAACCCGGATGATATTCACCAACTCTGGTTACATCTCAAGTACAATCTCGTCAGTGTCGTCATTTGCTCTGCTTTTCTCGTCTTTGGATCCACCGTTTACATCATGACCCGACCCAGATCCGTTTACTTGGTTGATTATTCCTGTTACCGTCCTCCGTCTCATCTCCAAGTCAAGTACCAGCAATTCATGGAGCATTCGAGGCTCACTGGCGATTTCGATGAATCTTCATTGGAGTTTCAGCGAAGAATTTTGGAAAGATCGGGTCTTGGTGAAGAAACATATGTCCCTGAAGCTATGCATTATCTCCCACCAAGACCTTCAATGGCTGCAGCGAGAGAGGAAGCAGAACAGGTGATGTTTGGTGCTTTGGATAATCTTTTCGCTAATACAAATGTCAAACCTAAAGATATTGGTGTTCTTGTTGTTAATTGTAGTTTGTTTAATCCAACACCATCGTTATCTGCTATGATTGTTAACAAGTATAAATTGAGAGGAAATATTAGGAGTTTCAATCTTGGGGGTATGGGTTGTAGTGCTGGGGTTATAGCGGTTGATCTCGCTAAGGATATGTTACAAGTTCATAGGAATACTTACGCTGTCGTTGTTAGTACCGAAAACATTACTCAGAATTGGTATTTTGGGAACAAGAAATCAATGTTGATACCCAATTGTCTGTTTAGAGTTGGGGGTGCTGCGGTTTTGTTGTCGAATAAGCCTAAGGATAAGCGCAGGGCTAAGTACAGGATTGTTCATGTCGTGAGAACGCATAAAGGGGCTAATGATAATGCGTTTAGGTGTGTTTATCAGGAGCAGGATGATGTTGGGAAAACGGGGGTTTCGTTGTCTAAGGATTTAATGGCAATCGCTGGTTTGGCACTTAAGACTAACATCACTACTTTAGGTCCCCTTGTTCTTCCCATAAGCGAGCAACTTCTATTCTTCACGACTTTGGTTGCGAAGAGGCTGTTCAATGCAAGAGTCAAGCCTTATATTCCTGATTTCAAGCTAGCTTTCGATCATTTCTGCATACACGCTGGGGGTAGGGCTGTGATTGATGAGCTCGAGAAGAACTTACAGCTTCTTCCGGTACATGTCGAGGCTTCTAGGATGGCGTTACATCGGTTTGGTAACACTTCATCAAGCTCAATTTGGTATGAGCTGGCTTATACAGAGGCAAAAGGGAGGATGCGAAAGGGGAACCGTGTTTGGCAGATTGCTTTCGGAAGTGGTTTCAAGTGTAACAGTGCAGTCTGGGAGGCTCTCCGGAACGTGAAGCCCTCTCCTAATAGTCCTTGGGAAGATTGCATTCACAAGTATCCGGTTCAGACGGTTATGTAGCTTGGCCTCAGTTCGCGGTTAGAGAATCTTAGAAGAGCATATCTTGATAGATTAACTAAGTCAATACTGTGTATTTTCTTGTTTCCTTTCTCCTTCTAATTTTTTTTTTTGGTTTAGGTTGTGTATGCTATCTGGTCTTGAAAGTCATAGTGTCACTTGCATTGTTTGCTTAATTATCTTGGTTAGCTTAAATTCTTGAACTTGGGTTCATGTACTTTGATGCTTTGATAATATTTATGCTGAATAGTTCTCACATGTTTTATAAATTCCTCACTTTGGTATGCTAGGGCAGCTTTTTATACATGAATAATGCTTGGGTACTGACCAGTCAGTATCCAAAATACTGACCCCACCAATGGAAATGTAGCACATGGCTCAATTTGTGAGGTAAATATAAAAAGTAAAAGAAAAACGGTCATGTGTTACACTCCCATTGGTGAAGTTAGTATTTTAGGTATTAACTAGTCGGTACCCAAACATTATTCAACTTCCTTGAACTCTGCATTGAGATGCTTTTTAGAAGAGTTTACTTTTGCCTCAAGGGGGTGAACACTCCCAAAAACATGACATGTGTCGATGGAGGGGGTAAAATTATCCATGGACAATTTGAAGCTTGTTTTGGTGTGCTTTACAGCTATAAAGGGCTTGCTGGATTTTACATAAAGCAACTTTAAAATGCATGTGCTTTGAGATACATAAAGCATGAAATAGCTTTTGCTTCAATCTTTATTATCTCATTGGATATATTTGATCCTGCTATGATCATGAGCCTTTTCATCCTTACTTGTATTATCAGTTTATCCATTAGCATTTGCTTTATTTTTGGTAAAAAAATCATCTCCTGATCATATGAGATCCCTTTAATGATATTGGCATTGAATTTATGGTAATAGTCACTTCCCCAAATATATGCTTCATCGGGAATCACGTGAGGGTAGATTGATACGATATAAACCTCAGTTAAACTGACTGCTTGTAACCTAATAGATAAAGTACATTACATAGTTCATTTTAGGGATTGGGGATGTACTTGTTCACTTTGTCACCGAACATTCCTTATTTTGTGATAGGATTTAGATTATCTGCTAATTTGATATTTTTCTTAACCTTTTTAAAGCATGTGATTGGTTGTTGATAAAGTGGTTGTAAAAACCACTCACATCTTAACTACCCATTCATTGAAAAAGATCAGACTAGCAGCAGAGGATCCAAATTCTTTATGCTATTGGGTTGGGTGAATTCAATAATAGGTTATAGGCATTTGTTGTCATTCCGACGAGCCTTCTCCTTTCATGATTTTTTTCTTTTTTTTAAATAGCAAACTTTATTAACAAGTCAAAAGGCAACAACAACAGCAGCAAAAAGGGACGCACAAAACAACACAACAACAAACAGCAGAAAACAAGAAACAGAAGAACACCACAGAACGCAAACAAAAACACCTCAAGAGTCACCCCATTGGACGAAATCACCCAACTCACTCAACCCCTTTTTAGCCAATAAATCAGCAAACGAGTTGGAGGCTCTCGAAGAGAATAAAACAGTAGTATTTGAAAGAGAATCCAACACTTCTCATGAATACATTTCCTTCGAAACAAAAGGATTAGAATTAGGTTCAGTCCAACGAAATGTGTTAATTGTAATATTCATATGATTGATCTTCTAATTGAGAATATCCATCGATAGTCTATCTATTTTATTTAGTTTTTCAATTAAACCAATTATTCATTATTAATATTTTTTTTCCAAATTTGACACCGTCAGTTTCGGATTCTGCCGAGACTGGATGAGTTAACTCCCACTATATTGGAAGAGTCTCTCCACACTTTGTTATTTTATAGACAAATGTGAAACTCAAACCTTTATCACGGATATGTAGGGAAAGTGCACAATCATTTGATTAGGAGTGAGAGTGTTAGATAACCTATATGTAAAAATTAATGAATATGAGAGCGAAATCCGCATCGAAAACAAACATTGCGTGAATAATTGAAAAAAAATTACATAAAAAATATGAAAACGTTGCACCAACTACACTCTACATAATTTAATCGAGAAATGAAAACCACGAATAACATTATAGATTTATAGTCCCTTATTTATCTGCTCAACATTGACACTCATTTTTAAATAAACTGATAGTGATACATTGTGTATTTTATATTTTTATTTTTGATATTTTGGTAAGTAATTGCTTTCGGGATTTTCTTTTTAGGTTAAACAATGATCGAATAAAGACTAATGAAAGAAACAAGAATTGGAATTTCAACCACTTAATCTTCCAAAAAAAATATTAAGTATGTGATCCGGTAGACACGATTAGATATTCTAAAACTAAAAAAATATTACATGGAGTCCAATTATAGTAGATTGTATTTTATTTTATATCATTTTTGTAACTAAACCCTTTAAATACATTTAATTTATTATCAATATCAACATGGTAGATGCAATCAGTCATTCTAAAAACAGTGATATTTAGAATAATAATCTAATTCTTTTTTTTCTTTTCTTTTTTTGGGTCTAACCCTTTAAAATATACCTAATGTCCCAATGTAGGATTTATATATATCAAGTATAGTGTCAATAGAACTTCAATTATTTTGCTATTTAATTTCAAAAAAATATCCCAAATAACTCATACAACTGGTTTACATATGGCAATTTTATTGTAATTATTGTAATTGTCATTACTGATAATAAAATGATTTAGTGACAATTAATACACAATAACACTTTTTTTTTTCTCTTAAAAGTTGACACCATTGTAGGAAATTTCAAAAATAAAAATAAAAAATTGACATCATTGTGTGTTGGGGGTTTGTCAGGACCTATCATATGATCACAATATATAATAATGTGTCGAATCTAACGAGATTAGGCTCTACAAGCACGATATGAAATACAACTCCAATTTTTTCCCAGTACAAGTAATTTCATTTTTGGTTTTTCAAAATTCTTTGGCTCGTGTTCTAATAATGAAGCTGAGTTGCGGGCGGTGGTGGAAAGAATAACTATTTGTAAACAGTTGGGCCACGATGGTTTTGACATTGAGTGTGATTTTGATATTGTTGTCTCTTGGATCCGGTCCCGGAAATGTAATTTATGGTATTTATGGGATTTCTGGGAACAACTTACATATTTATTGGAAGGATTTGATTTCTCTATTCAACATTTTTATAGAGAAGGTGATTAGGAATAATTTGTTTACAAGTACTAGTCAGCTTCCTAGAGTAATAAAAGGTTTGCTACGTTTGGATAAGTTGGGTACGGCTTATATTAGGCATGTTTAGTTTTGTTTTCTTTCTTGAGTTTTTAGTGGTTTGTTTAGGTTGTTTTCTTTCTTGGTTCGTGTTGTTTCTTGGGATTGTTTGTAGTCATTTCTTGTTATCCTTAGTGTCCGTTTTTGGTTCCACGGTATTCCTCCGCCACTAGTGAGGGTTTTTAATAAATTTGAGACGGGACTGCTTTGTGGGTGGCTTCTGACTCTTTGAAAAAAAAAAAAAAACTCCAATTTTTTCACGATAACATAGTTATCCTATTTTTTTTCCTTTTTTTTTTTCTAGTATAATAATTCTCGTTTGGAATAATATAAAATGAACTTTTTAATTTATTAATATGCTTTAAAATTAATGTAAGTCATTCTTAATTAGGTGGAGACCAAAAGCAAGTAATTAAGTTGTAAACCACTAGCTAGATAGTCAATGTTGTGTTATTTTGTAATTTGTTTCTTGTTTCTTGTAAACTACTGACTACAAAGACATTCAAATATTTCAATATTGGACTTTATATACTAATCGTTAAACGTCTCTGGTTTTGTTTTCATGTGTTTATATTCCACCTTTTATGACGCGTTTTAATAATCTACACGTTGAAATAAAATTGAAATAAAATACTTTACAGCCTGTCAGGCTGTCAGCCTCCAAATCAACAACCCCATGCGCCGCCAGACTGTTATTTCGGACTCATAACAACTCCATCAAGAGAATGAGTCCATGCGAAGGTCAATTGGAACATGTTGAAATTAAATGATACATGAACGATATGTATATCTACTTTCATAATCGGAGGATTTCTATTCCTATAAACACGTATATATTTGTAATACGTATGGTGAGACGGGAAAGTGCACATCATTTGAACTAAGAGGGTACGAGCGAAACGTGTAAATCTATTAAAAAACAAATTAATATATATATATAGTGGGATAAATTGCTTAGAAGAATTATATTAATTCACGATAATATATATAATAACTATTATTATGATAATACAATACTACTCCCTACTTCTCATATTAGGCCAAAAATATGTTAGGTTAAAACTGTAATTGTAAAATAAATAATCATATAAGGCTAATGGCACAATAATGCTATCAACAATACAGTTGATAATCATTGTATTGCATGTAATCAAATACCATCCAATGATCTCCGATATTTACCATTAAGGCTTGTTTAGTGCGCGAGATATGAGATGATTATTTTTATGAGATTGGATTATATTAGATTGGATGAGATATGACTGCATTAAATTTAGTGCTTGATGTGTTTGGTGCTGTATGGGATTTGATTAAAATAATCATGTTTCTTGTTTGGTGTGGTATGGAATTGGATAAAAAAATAATTTTAACATATATTTAATACATTGTGAAATTGATTAATATAAAATAAAATAAAATAGTTCTTAAATAAATAAATTATTTAATTTTTAAAAAATAAATAAAAGATTTAAAATTGATATTAAAGAAAAGAGCAAATTACAACCAACCTCCTTGAGGTTTGGTCTTTGACAAGCATAAATAATTTTATGCTTAATTGACAATGACCTCCCCTGTCATTAGTCAAAGTTAGTAAAACTTAACAGAGATAAGACTATTTTCGTTTTTTCAAGCCTTTTTATTTATTAAAAAAAAAAAAGATTTAAAAGTTTTAAATCTTCATCATTCATCTTGACCACATTTTTTATTTTTTATTTTTGGAAAATCTAAAAAATTTGAATCTAAAGAAAAATCTTGAAATACATTAATGGAAGAAGAAAATGTTGTTAGATTAGATTTAGATGGACCAATTTTTTTTTTTAATTTTTTTTTTAGTTTTGAAAAATCTAAAAAACTTGAATATGAAGAAAAATCCGGGAATCAATATGGAAGAAGAAAAAATTATCTGAAGAAAATGTTGTTGGATTGGATTTTGATGACCTAGATTATTAAATTTTTAGAATTTAGAATTTGAAGAAAAATATAGAGATACAACCTATGTCTCCACCCTTTTTTATTTATTTATTTATTTATTTATTACAGTGGAGATCCAAATTTGTTTTCATATATTTATATATTTTAAAGATCAGATTTTTTTTTTATTCATGGGCATTTTGGTATTTTGTAGCGGTCAAATCCGGTTAACGGTTAAACTTGACCAACTTTGACTAATGGTAGGGGAGGTCATTGTCAATTAATGATAATGTTGTTTTTGGTTGTCAATGGTCAAACCTCAGGGAAGTTGGCTGCAATAACAAATTTTAATTAATATTTAATAATTTAAAAATATTTTCAAATATTATAATAAGATATATTAAATAAATATAAATTTTATAATTAAATTAAAAAATAAAAGAAGAAGAATTTTTTTATTAAAAAAAAAAACATGGGACTAAATAACCCCACCGCACGTGGATAAAATGGTTATATAGAATTGGAGGGGTTAAAATAATTATTTAGATTAATTTAAAAAAAAAATTATTTATTTAAAAATAATTTAAATATTTAAAACCAATTTAAAAAAAACAATATTTATTTTTATTTGTTAATATTGAAAATTATTATTTTTAAAATGTTAAAAATTAAATATTTTATTAATTATTATAATATATTTATATTTTAATTACATAAAAAAATAAAATAAATTGAAAGAGAAAAAAAAATTATAAAGTGGTGGGACTAATTAGTCCCACCAATGTGAGATAAGTTTGTTGCATGAGATTATTTTAATCCCATCCCTTGCACAAATATAGGAGATGAGGCCAACAGGGGCGTAGCTCAGCCTGTAGATTGATGAGCTTAGGGATTGGACAAATGACTTCCAGGTAGAGGTAGCCACGGTTCTGGTTGAACCGTCGATTTTGTCCGCGATTTAACCGGAACCGTACGACCCAAACCGTAACCTAAACCGTCGGTTTGAAAACCAGTTGTGAACCGGTTTACACGGTTTCGGTTTCAGTTTCGGTTTGACCTTCTTGAAAACCAAACAAAACCGACGGTTTTATCCGCAGTTAAACCGCCGGTTTTTTTTTAAATAAAAAAATAAAAATTTGGACGAATTAGACGCTGTCACGTGGTAGAAAAATTTGAAAAAACCAACTGTTGGGTCAAACCAGAGGAAAAAAAAAGTGACCAATGAAATGCTGCCACGTGGCACCTGATTTGAAAAAAAATAAAATATGGCGTTGGGCAGAACAATCAGATGACCGTTCTGATTTCTGCCCAACGGCCACCGGTTTTTTTTTAATTTTTTACCCCTTAATTTTTCTTAATTGCAAAGCTACCCCTCTCTACTATACTATAAAAATACCTCCCTAAAAATAACCCCCCCGCCCCCCCCCCCCCCCCCCCCCCCCCCCCCACACACACACACACACACACACACACACACACACTTACTTCATTATTCTTCACCACACTCTTATTCTCTCAACTTCTCTCAATCTCAAATTCTCAATTCTCTCTACATTCTACAATTTTCTTTAATTCACATATAAATTATTTCTTCTATTTTTTACTTTCATCTATTTTTTTCAATCATCAAATTGATTTACAATATTTATTTCTTCTATTTTTGACCATCATAAATTTTTTTTCACCACTATTATTTCAATAATATATATTTTTTTACTTGCTTACCACTCTTATTCCAACAATTTTTTTTTCAATCATCTATTTTTTTTTACTTTGTTACCACTATTATTCCAACAATATTTTATTTACATATATCTATATTTTATTATTATTAATTTTTCAATGGCAAGTGGGGGAGATGGTTCAAGAAATTTGTGGAGAGGAAAGGGTCCAATGCAAAACTTGTTGGAACACATTGGTGATGATGTCATTTACGACGATGTGGCTTTTCACCAGTTCCTTCAAGATCGCGTTGGATCCAATCACCCTTCTAGTCTTAATCCCCCTCTAATAATTCCCGAGTTCGACGGACTCGACCCCGATCCTAATACCCCCAATACTAATGAAAATCTATCTGACCCCCCACCCCCTTCGGATGATTTTTTTGCAGGTGAAGGTGAAGAAGAAAAGCCGATGAAGTCCGAACTCTTCAAAGTGCATATGAAGAAAACTAGGTTAGAAGGTGGATTTTTCCAAATCCAGTACAATTACTGCCCCAAATCATACAAGGTTGGAAGTATTAGATGACAAACTCTTTAGTTATATTAGTTGTATTAAACCTCTGTAACTACTGTAATTATCTTTATGCTGTATTTTAAATTGTATTCTTATCTCTATAGGTAGTTTAGTTTATCAGTTCTCTACAAGCTGTATTATATATTGATTCATATTCAATGAAAGTGGTGTGGCAAACACTTACCAAAATCTCTCAAATTCTATATGGTATCAGAGCATTACGATTCTCTCTAAAATTCTTCTCCTTTCTTTCTCACATCTGAAACACGATCACAATGAACACAACAACAGACCCACAAGCTGACCCACTCACAGCCATGACTTCCGAAACAAATCCACACATCACCTCTCCCCTGCCTACCCCAGATATTATTAATGTCACGCCTGTTAGCTCTACAGCACTCCGCTCCAATGAATTTCACCTGATCACCATCAATATTTCAACTCAAGCTCCGCTCAAACTTACCTCCAACAATTACATGTCCTGGAAACTGCAATTTCAAACCCTTTTCTATGGTTACGACCTTGTTGGTTACATAGACGGCACAAAACCCTCTCCACCAGTCACACTCACCGTGAATCAAATAACCTCTCCGAATCCTGCTTACAACATCTGGTTCCGTCAAGATCAACTCATTCTCAATGCCTTGATTGGTTCTCTCTCTCCCACGATTATTTCCTTTGTTGCCAGAGCCAAGACATCTATGGAGGCTTGGAACATACTTGCCAACACGTATGCCAAACCCTCTCGTGGACGCATCAAACAAATCAAATCTCTTCTCAAACATTCCACCAAAGGTACACAAAACATTACTGACTTTCTACACTCTGTGAAGGCTCGTGCAGATGAACTTGCCTTGCTCGGCGCACCGATAGATGATGAAGACCTCACGGAACGAATTCTGGATGAACTAGATGATGATTACAAAGAACTTGTTCGTACGGTTCAAGCCCGAGACACTCCCATCACGTTTGATGAGCTTCATGAAAAGCTTCTGACTTTTGAAGCCTCTGCTCTCAACGCCAAGAAAGATTCAACACTTCTCCCAGCCACTGCCAATCCAACCACTAAATCTCACAATTCTTGGCGCCCACAACATGCTGCCAACAACACCTGGCGTCCACCTTCATCTACCAACACGGGCTGGCGCCCGTCGCCCAATTTTGTCAACCGTCCACCTGCTGCTCATGGTCCAAATAATGCAACCCGTGGTAATCAATACACTCCACGTCCATATCTTGGTAGATGTCAGATGTGTGGCATCCAGGGTCACTCGGCCAAGAGATGCTCTTCCTATCAGATGGTACCAATTCAGCCAACTGGTTCAAGTTCATTGCAGTTTTCCACAAATTCACCACCTCCTTGGCAGCCTCGTGCTCACTTCGCAGCCAACGTTCCCTCCACTAATCCGGCCTGGTTACTGGATAGTGGTGCCTCTCATCATGTCACAGCGGATTTGGGGAACCTTTCTTTGCATGCACCATACAGTCCCTAGTCCGTGTCAGTTGGTTCCTTATGTTGCTGTGCCGTCTCTAGAAATGCCACCGTGCGCTGACTCCTCCATGTCTTCACAAGCTGATCAGAATCAGGTCCCCCCAACCCAAATTGCTACTGCACCAGCCCCTTCGTCCGTCGTGATCACCACCCCTGGTTCGAAGGCTGCTGTAACTGCCGCAGCTGATACATCAAACACATCAGGTATTCTTGCTTCTCCTGACACTGTTATTGCACCGATTGATACTGTTGTTGCACCTCTCTTGGCCTCTTCGCAGCAGCCCACTTGTGCTACCTTGCCAGGTGTGTCACAAAATGAGCACTCCATGACTACTAGGGCCAAGAACAACATTCGCAAACCGATTTGGAAGCTCAATCTTCACACTCAACTTATCTCCTCGGCTGATTTTGAACCAACTACAGTGTCACAAGCCTTGAAGGATCCTAATTGGCGTAAGGCCATGTCTGAGGAATGCAATGCACTGGTTAACAATGGTACTTGGGAGCTGGTCCAGCCAGACTCATCCACAAACATTGTCGGCTGCAAATGGATTTTTCGAATCAAGAGGAAATCATATGGTTCTGTTGACAGGTTCAAGGCTCGCCTGGTGGCCAAAGGCTTCAATCAAAGACCTAGGGTGGATTATTTTGAAACCTTCAGTCCAGTCATCAAACCCACTACTGTGCGACTCGTTCTCAGCATTGCCGTCAGTCACGGCTGGTCCCTGCGACAGCTTGACATCAACAACGCTTTTCTACAGGGTCATCTCACTGAAACTGTCTACATGGCTCAACCTCCAGGCTTCATTGATTCTGATCATCCGTCACATGTGTGTAAGCTGCGTAAAGCTATCTATGGCCTTAAGCAAGCCCCCCGTGCATGGTACCATGAGTTACGCCAATTCCTAGTTGCATCTGGATTCAAGAATTCCTATGCCGACACCTCCCTGTTTGTACTCAAAACCGGTGGTAATCTCCTGTATCTCCTCATTTATGTTGACGATATTATTCTTACAGGTAACTGTGCAGCTCAAGTCGAGCAATTTGTTGACAGTCTTGCTCATCGGTTCTCCTTGAAAGACCTCGGTTCTCTCTCATACTTCCTTGGCGTTGAGGTTCTTCCTCACAAGCATGGAATTTTGCTGTCACAGCGACGCTACATCATGGACATTCTCGCTCGTCACAACATGTCCGGTGCCAAGTCGGTTCAAACTCCTCTGCCGACCAGCCCTCCAATCAGTCTTCACTCCGGCACGCCTCTGAGTGATCCCTCTCCTTACCATACTGTGGTTGGCAGCCTTCAATACTTGTCCCTCACTCGTCCTGACGTCTCCTATGCCGTCAACAAACTGTCCCAATTTATGCATCAACCTTCCACAGACCATTGGGAGCTAGCCAAGAGAGTTCTGCGTTACCTGTGTGGAACTCTAGACGAAGGTATTCTGCTCTATCGTGATTCCCCGGTATCTCTTCATGCATTTTCAGACGCGGATTGGGCTGGAAATAAAGACGATTATTCGTCAACAAGTGCTTACGTTGTTTACCTTGGTCGTAATCCTATCTCATGGAGCTCGAAGAAACAAAATACCATTGCCCGGTCGTCTACTGAAGCGGAGTATCGCACTGTTGCCTCTACGGCTGCTGAACTTAATTGGGTGTGTTTTCTCCTAAGTGATCTTGGTCTTACTCTGTCGACAGTCCCAGTCATTTATTGTGACAATGTTGGTGCTACTCAACTGTGTTCTAACCCGATTTTTCATTCACGAATGAAACATGTTGCAATAGACTTCCATTTTATCCGTGATCAGGTTCAATCTGGCTCTCTGCGAGTGGCACATGTTTCCTCAAAAGATCAGCTGGCGGATGCTCTCACAAAGCCCCTACCGCGCTCTACATTTCAGACACTCAAATTCAAGATTGGCCTCTCTTGCCGTGGCCTATCTTGAGGGGGCATATTAGATGACAAACTCTTTAGTTATATTAGTTGTATTAAACCTCTGTAACTACTGTAATTATCTTTATGCTGTATTTTAAATTGTATTCTTATCTCTATAGGTAGTTTAGTTTATCAGTTCTCTACAAGCTGTATTATATATTGATTCATATTCAATGAAAGTGGTGTGGCAAACACTTACCAAAATCTCTCAAATTCTATAGGAAGATCCTTTGGATATGGCACGTTCTGGACCCATATCAGAAAAAATCACCCGTTCGAATATGCGATGGCGATTAACAAGCCCAAATCTCCAGGTACACAACTCCTTCTAATCAATTATTTCATTACACGTCTGAAAAAAAATAGAGAACAATTAGGTTGCAGTTAAACATTTACCTTTTGGTTTTGATGAGAAAGTAGGTTTTGTTAATTATTGTCAAAATGCATTAAATCCTACAATGCAACGTGTTCCTAGATTCACTCTCACACGTATACTAAATGCCATTTACAAAAAAGAAAAAAACAGATTGAAAACATTTTTTTCTCAATTTCAAGGTTGCGTTTCCGTATGTGCCAACATATGGACCGACAATTTTGGTAATCATTCATATTTGGGTGTCACATGTCATTATATGGACAATGACTGGGACATGCAAAAAAGAATTATTGTATTTCGTGTTTTCAATGACTCACATTCAGCTAAAAATATTTTTCAACTCCTTAAAATCATTTTTCAAGAGTATAATATCATAAACAAAATTTTTGCTATTGGCTTTGATAATGCTGCAAACAATACCGCATCTATTCCTATGTTACCGGATTTGTGCAATCCCTATTTTGAGGGCAAATTATTTCATCAACGATGTGCATGCTATGTTTTAAATTTGTGTGTTCACTGTTCAAGTTGGATTAGCACAACTTTCTGCTTATATTAGACCAATTAGAGATAGTATTAACTATATCTGTAGGCATAACAAAACCCAGAAACAATGGTTAAAATATTGCTCTCATAATAATATGCGTCCCATTAAATTTTCTCGAGATATTACCACTCCTTGGAATTCTACTTATAAGTTGCTTAATGAAAGTGTTGAATATAAGGAATTATTAGTTTCTTTTATTACTTATAACGTTCCTTCAATTTCTCTTCAGTTGAACCATTGTGATGCATGTACAAAAATTCTTGAATTGTTACGTGTTTTTAATGATACTACCGGTGCTTTATCTGGTGTTTACTATCCCACTACTCATTTATTTCTTGTTCAAAGTGTTAATGTTTCTGGTGCATTTAGTGATTGTGAATTCGATGTTCAATTGAGTCCATGTGTTGCTGCCATGAAAATAAAATGGTGTCAGTATTATGGGGAGATTCCAAATATTTACTTGCTTGCACCGTGTTTTGATTCACGCTTTAAATTAGAATGTTTGTAGGAATATTTAACTAATTATTACAAATGTTTAGGATTAGAAGTTGATGTTCTTAATTATTGTAATTCCGTTAAGGCTTTGCTTTATGAATTATACGATGAATATCTTAGAATGTATGGTCCGTCTTTGAACGTGCCGGTTTCACAACCCCAACCCACATCTGGTGGCACTAGTTCTTCCTTAAAATTTCAATTAAGGGGTTTAGGGGATCGACTGTTTTCCCAAAGATCCAAAAAATTACGAACATCTTCTTCATCCTCATATGTCTTTGAACTTGACCGGTATTTAGAAGACACTCATGAATTTTTAGAAGAAATATTTAGTCTCCAGGGTTGGTGGAAGAGTCATCAACAGGATTATCCAATTTTGGTTATTATTGCCAAACAAATTCTTAGAATGCCGATTTCTATCGTTGCCGTGGAACAAGAATTTAGTGCAGGTGGCAATATTTTGGAACCAAGACGGTCGGTTATGTGTCCACAATCACTTGAAATGCAGATGTGTGTTGATGATTGGACAAAGGCAAAATACAGACAACAAGAACTCCAGCTAGAGATAGTGAACGACTTCTTCGAAGATGACCAAACCACGGGAACGGAAGGCAACGAATAGATTCCGTCCCAACTTCCAACCTCCAACCTCCAACATCAAGCAACTAATTAAAGGTAAAAGAACTACGTGGCATTTGATTCCTCTACATCGGTAGAGGATACGTAGGCAGCTTAACTGTGGTAAAAAGTTAAGTGCAAGGCCGGTATTTTTTTTTTTTTTTAAACTTTGTTACATTGTAATATTGTATATTTGAATTCAAGCCTTCAAGGCCAATTTATAATTTATTTACTTTTGTGAAATTGTAAAGTTGTATTTATTAATAAATGTCAATTTCTTTTCTTTTAAACATTGTTAAATACTTGAATACTTCAATGAAAATGTTTGTAATTATTATTTTATTTTAAACTTTGTTCAATTGGAATTATTATTTGGCAAGATTTTATATTTACAAACAATCTTAAAAAAATCAAAACCGAAACCGAAACCGCCCCAAACCAAAACCAAAACCAAAACCAAAACCAAAACCAAAACCGAAACCGGAAAACCGTTGGTTTGAAATCGTGTACCAAACCGAATTTCCGGTTTCGGTTTTGGTTTTGGTTTTGGGTGGCACCACCGAAACCGAACCGTGTGCCACCACTACTTTCAGGTCAGCAGCTCGAATCCTACCAACGGCGAAAGCTTTCAAAAAAATGCTTGGTTTCGAATTAATAGATATTGTCAAAAAATAAAATAAAAAAATAAACAAATCTAGGAGATGAGACTAAAATTAGTCATATCCTATCTCATCCCATGCATCAAACATACCCTTAGCCTTATATGATTAAAATCAAGTTTTAATTTAAATCAAACCCTTCTTCACTCGGTAGTAATACTGTATCACACACACCTCTCTCTCTCTCTCTCTCTCATTCACGTCTCAAATCTCAAATCTCTCATCCCAATTAATAATTATCTCAATCCTTTAACATATTCTCGGTTACAAAATTGAATATAAAAAATATATTCTCATTTCCAATTTGGTTTTTCAATTCAGGGTTTTTTTGTTAAAATTTGTTTTTTCTAATTAAAAAGTTAGAGTTTTGGGTTTATTATTAATAATTTTAAGTTAGTGTTTTGTTATTTTTTTTATGAATTTATTTTCCAATTGCAATTTATTATTTCTAGTGTTAGAATTTATAAAGTATCCGTTTAACCAAATGGTTTTGATAATTTTAGGTTATAATGTCAAACAACTATATATCAAAGCCAAGAAAAACTATGTTTTCATACTTTATGAAAAATAATAATCAATTAATGGGCGAGAGTGGATCAAGTTCTCCACGTAATGTTGGAGATGGGGGTTCAAGTTTGTTTTCTTTATCTCAATGGAATAAAAATAATGCTGTCTTATTGAAAGTTTATATGATAGTTTTGTTTTAGCTTACCCTAACAAAAGTTCCTAGGTACGCCCCTATTTGTCTTGATATTTTATTATTAACTAATTATAAATTCTGAAATATTCCAATCATCTCCCAATAAAACTCGCACGGTGATAAATGTTAAATAGTGCTCATTTAGTGGTCTGACAATATCCCAATAGATTTGAGGCGCTTGCACCGCATGCGATATATCGAAAATAAAAATCATGATTCTGCATACACCTACTGACCTACCTGAACAATGTATCAAATGATTCCTTACAACTAGTTTTTAATATATATATATTTTTCTAATATTTATTAATTACACGTATAGAAAGTCAAATGATAATAAGCTTAGCGTATCTCCAATGTAAAAGTGGCTTGCATAAAAAAAAAAAACGTTGACATGACAATAATGTCAAAAGACTTACTTCCTATGTGGCATAAATATAGACTTGATAGATAATCAACTCAAAATTTGGTCTCCAATGCTTTTGTTTAAAATACAACTATTTTTAATGATGTGCCCAATTTATTTTTCATTTTTCATTTTTTATTTTTTATATTTTATTTTATTTTATTTCCTTACCAAAAATAGATGAAAAATTAATATCGATTTTAAATACTTACCGAGTCAACCGAAAAAATAGCTGTTCAACAGGCCGTCTAGAAGTGTCTAATGTTGACAATGTCTAATTTTTTTTTTTTTTTGCCACATCAGCGTGATGTTGAATATGCATGTACGACTGCATTGGAGATACATTTTTTAATAGATTGTTTATTTATTCTATGTGGCATCTCTTTTTTTCACAAGCCACTGTTGCATTGGAGATGCTCTTAGTGGGACAGACATTAGACGCATGTCATGACTTTTCAAAATGAGTATTTTTTAGGTCAAATTATCGGTTGATAATTTAATTCATAAATGCAAACACTAATGCTAGTCAATCTAAAAATTTAGCCCAAAAATCAGCTTAAATGATGTGGCAAGTGATTTGTCCTTATCATATCATCCATCACATCACCCAATGATTTATATGGAGATGACAACTCATTTGCTACATCATTTAAGTTGAATTTTGGGTTAATTTTTTGGATTGTATGGTATTATTCAAAGACAAAACGAATACACAAAATTCTGCATTAATTAATATAGTATTACTCTTAAATCTTAATTAATTTATAATTATCATCTAACCACTATTCAACTTCTTCAGATTTTCCTCAATTGAGTATTTGAGTTCACATTCCTTTTACACCACTATACAGGGCCGTCTCCAGACATTTCGGGGCCCGATCCATTTCATGATATTAATAAAAATCGGGGCCCCATATATCAAATACAATGTAATTCTTCACCTTCAATTCAATAATTAATTCTTCATTTACCAAATACAACGTAATCCACATAATTAAAACAAAAAATATTTATTGTATCTAAAAACATAAAAACAAAACATTATTTAAATTTCTATTCTTCTTGCCTTCTGAAGAGCAAATTTAATAATTACATTACTACCATCAAGATTCGCTAACACTTTTTTTTTTTATATAGATAACATAGTCAATCTACTCAACCATTGTGTGAAGACTCTTTTAACAATCATGTTAACAAGAATTATTTAATCCTAGAGAATTTCAAAATATAACTATTGAATTATTCAGGGAAACTTTTGTAAAAATGAATATATCTTCAATAGTTCAATATAATCTTTATTTATTTCCATCAATTCACAGGTAGGGATTATTGACTTTGGAATGAAGAATCTTACCAAAGTAATTATGGGCACACAGCAATTATGGGCATAGGAAAAAAAAAGAAAAAAGCTTAAGGAAATTATAGCAAAAAAGATGATTGAAATGTCCCTCTTAGAAAGCAGGAATGGAGAACCATATTTTGGGCCTTTTTTTAATTTAAATAAATTGGGCCTTTTTTTAATTCAGTTAAGCTTTTTTAAATTAGAATTCAGCTGGACCTTTTTTAAATTTAAATAAATTAGGCATTTTTAAAATTCAGTTAAGCTTTTTTAAATTATAATTCAGTTGGGTCTTTTAAAAATTTAAATAAATTGGGCCTTTTTTTTAAATTCAGTTAAGCTTTTTTAAATTAGAATTCAGTTGGACCTTTTTTTAATTTAAATAAATTGGATATTGGGACCCATGATTTTACAAAAGATGAAGAGGTAAATTGGACCAATTGGGGGCCCAGCAAACTGCTGGGTTTGCTTGCCTTATGGGCCGGCCCTGCCACTATATATATATATATATCAATCTCTTCTTCTTCCTACAAAATATCAAAATCCAACGAACCAAAAAAAAAAAACACACACACACAGAGCTAGAGAGAGTGATCAATCATCAATCATGGTGAATGTATTTTCAATATTGAATCCAATCTTGCATGGTCTCATGAAGCTAGCAGGCATGAGCCCTAGAAGAGTCGAAATCGAGCCCGGGACGGTCCTCAACATCTGGGCTCCAACCAAACCACTCAACAAGCCAGCAGTTGTGTTTCTTCATGGCTTTGCCATGGATGGAATCACAACCTGGCTTCTCCAGGTGCTTTCCCTAGTGAGATCATCAAACTACGCCGTTTACGTCCCGGACTTTGTATTCTTCGGCGGGTCAGTCACGGACAGGGCTGACAGGACGGTAGAGTTCCAATCTGAATGCATAGCGAAAGGGTTGAGGCAACTTGGGGTTGTGGAGAATTGTACCCTGGTGGGGCTCAGCTATGGAGGGATGGTTGGGTTTAAGATGGCGGAGATGTACCCGGAATTGGTGAAGTCAATGGTGGTGACCTGCTCGGTCATGGCGCTGACCGAGTCAGTTAGCAATGCTGGACTCGATAGAATTGGCTTCCCTTCCTGGTCTGATTACTTGCTTCCCACGACAGTCAAGGCCTTGAAAATTATGTTTGATTCTGCCTCCTACAATCTGCCAAATCTGCCTAATTTTGTTTACAAAGACATTTTGCAGGTATGCAAATTAATATATATATATATATAATATTCTCAGGTTTCTCGGATTCCAGTTTTGTATTGTTATACGGATTTGTAACGATACAAAACTGGAATTCTGAATTAAAATATGTGTGAAATTTTGAATCACATATATATTTTGACGAAATGTTGATGTAGTTTTATAATTGCTTGATGGCAGGTCATGTATAATAAGTACAGAAAGGAGAGAAATGAACTTCTAGAGGCTTTGGTCATAAGTGATAAAGCATTTACAATCCCTCATTTACCACAGGTACTTCAAAATATATCTATTCTGGTTACAATTTAATTTTTTTTTTTTTTTTTTTTTTTTTTTTTTGACTTAATTAGATTACGATTAGTAGTGGGTTTTTTTTTTTTTTTTTTTTTGTCAATCTTTTGAACCTTTTGGAAGAAAATTTGGAATTTGACAAGTATTTACATGAAAAGTATTCAAACCTAAACAATTCAGAATTTTTCTGAACACCGAATAGGAACTGAAATCTGAACCTGAATGATATATTTGTTTTTTTTTTCTTATATCTAAATGTACTGTTAATATGTTTATTTTTTAAAAATAAAATTGTCTGAAATAAGTAATTTTACATTTATACCCATACTAATTAAAAGAAGTAATTTAACATGAATCATTCTTTGTAAGATTTTGTATGTTCTTCTACAAACAAATTAGTTCAATTTAACAAAGCAAAAAATTCATCAAAGAATATAATTTTTCATGTTTTGCAAATAAAATTCAAGTTCAATTGATTGTAGAAAAAAAGTTCAAGTTCAATTTTGCATGTTGTCCACGTTTCCAGTGTATATAATTCAGCGAACCATTTTTCTTTTTTTGGTTTCCTGGATACCGAAAACCAAATAAAAAAAAGGTTGAATTTTCTCTCTCTCTCTCTCTCTCTCTCTCTCTCTCTCTCAATATGTATATATATATATATATATATATATAACAATTATTCTATAAAATCTTCAAGCCACGAAATAGTTAGATAAAAAATAAATAAAGAATTCTTACTAGAATTTGGTAGGAGAAAAATTCAATTGTTTAATCACAGGAAGATTTTAGTATGAGAAGTGATCAGAGTTTTTTTTTTTTTTTTTTTTTCATTCTAAAACCCATTTAAAATAAGAAATATGTTAAAAAAAAAAAAAAAAAAAAAAAAAAAAAAACAGAATTCTACACCATATCAAATTAGAATAAATTTGGAAATATAGCTTCTTTGGGAGGATAGGCTTGAAAGAGAATATTTTAAGTTAAAAGTCAAGATTTTTTATTTTTTGTTTTTTTTTTTATATTTTTAAATTGTTTGATTGCTTCAAAAAAAAAAATAAAAAATAAAAAATAAAAACCCTAATGTGTCCAGTTCAAACCCATTAAGTTTTAAGTGGAAAAAACAAATGACCTCAAAGATAGAGACAAATTTGTGAATTATATTTCTAGAAAATTATATATATATATAATAGAAAAATCAAAAAAAGCCTTTGATGAAATTCTCCAGCTTAATTTCAAATTAAACAAAAACCTTTTATGACTTTCCTAACAAAAACTGGAGAGAAATTGAGCTGGAGAATTTCATCAAAGGCTTTTTTTGATTTTTCTATTATATATATATATATATATATATATATATATATATATATATATATAATTTTCTAGAAATAAAAGGTTTTTGTTTAATTTGAAATTAAGCTAGAAAATATATAAAAAAAAAAGTCAAAAAAGGCCTTCGATGATAATCTCAGCTTAATTTCAAATTAAACAAAAACCTTTTTTGACCTCAAAAAAGGTTTTTGTTTAATTTGAAATTTTTTTGACCTTAAAAAAGGTTTTTGTTTAATTTGAAATTAAGCCAGAAAATTTCATCAAACCTCATGAGGTTTTCCAAATTCTCATTTTAACTATATATAAAATTTTGGATATATATATTTTCAAAAAAAAAAAAAAAAAGAAGAAGAAGAAGAAGGTATAATAAAGATGAAAAATACCCAAAACCTTACAAAGTTGTTTTATTTTATTTTTATGAAACATACACTCTTTTTTCTTCTAAGTAAATATTGATATTAATTACATTAAAAAAAAATATTGATATTAATTATTTATGATATTTCTATAAATTTGAACCCTTATATAGTATTTTCATCAAAACCGATAATAAATACAACATCATGTTATAAATGGGATTAAAATGTGATGATGATGGTGATTATGATGATGATATATATATATACAACAATACAAACTGCCAATTCAACCATTTTCAAAATTATGACATCAGTACACGTTAATATATATTAATTATAATTTAATCCACTAATATAATCTTTTTTCTACGTTTTGAAAATCATATCTAACCTGCTCGATCTCCTTATCTCCTTCTTATCTGTCTCCGATCCCTCAAAGAATTCCTGCATCATAAATTATTATGATGTTTTAATATTTCCATTTTCCAGCTATCTATCAAGAGAGGACCCCCGGTAATTGTTTTAATATCTTGATTTGGATGCAAGTGCAATTGATTTCTTTTAATTTTATAATTTTAATCAGATACATTTATTAATTACAATTTGCTGCAAATTATATATTATTGCAGAAAATACATCTCTTGTGGGGAGAAAACGATTTGATTTTTGACATGGAAACTGCCCGGAACTTGAAAGAGTAAGTCTACCTTCTGATACTTAATACATTTTTTATTTTATTTATTTACTATTAAATAAAAGGTCAAAACATTCTAATTTGATAGTTTGATACGATATTGATTCTCTCTTAATTTTTATATGTACAATGGAACAGATGTCCGCCACTATAAATATATATATATATAGAGAGAGAGAGAGAGAGAGAGAGAGAGAGAGAGAGAGAGAGAGAGAGAGAGAGAGAGAAAGGCCTTAATGATTTTTTTGTCTTTTTTGAGTTAAAGTGTTTTGTTTATTTATTAATTGTATATATATATAGCTTAATGATTTTTTTTGTCTTTTTTGAGTTAAAGTGTTTTGTTTATTTATTAATTGTTGATTTGATAGCTTAACTGCTTCAAAATCATGTTGACTTAAATTTTGATTAATTAATTTTATTATTTTTTAAGTAATTAATTAGTTTATTTGACTTGAGCTACAATTAATTATATGGAAAAATTGATTGTTTTTTCCTTTAATTAATTGGTGTTAAAAATGACAGGCAAGTTGGAGAGAAAGCTACATTAGAGGCAATAGAGAAGGCAGGTCACCTTGTTAACTTAGAGAGACCATGCCTTTACAACACCCGCCTCAAGAAAATTCTTGCTTCTTTGGTACAAGAAAATGCTCAACACAACAACTAGTGAGAGTACTTAAATGATTTTTTATTGATGTGAATTAGGTGTTGATTTGAAGAAAAATTTCCAATGTATAATCAGGGTTTGATTTATATTTGAGTAGTATTATAAAAACAAAAAGGGTGGTTGCAGGTATGTATGTTTTGTAAGATACTTGTTTATAGGGTGCTTTTTGACACGTTCGGAAATATAATTGGAGAGCTTCTCCTTACAATCCACAAATTATCTATTTACACTCCAATTTAATTTTTTTTATTAATCACAATTTTAACTTGAATTAAAATTACTAAACAAGACAATTTTTTTTTTCTAAAAACACTCAAAACTAATTAAATTATTAAAAAAAAAAAATCTCTCTCCTAAATCTGTTATTACCATATTAAACACTCTCTCATAATTACTCACTTTCTCTACATTTTTCAAAAAAAAAAAAAAAAAAAAAAAAAAAAAACCTATCTCCATACTTTTATTTTCTTAATCAATCTCTAATTAATAGTTAAAGTAAAAAAAAAAAACTTATGAATTTTTCGGTTTTTTACTAATAGTAATATATATATAACGTTTTTCTATTGTCAGTTCGTCTTGATATAAAATATATCAGGACGATGAATATGGACCATTAGATTTACATACTTTGACTCAAAATGTATGCACTTATCAAAACTTCTCCATAATTTATAGTCCACATTCTTCGTCCTGATATATTTTATATGAACGAACTGACAGTAGAAAGACTATATATATATATATATATATATATATTTGATTTTATAATGTTACAAAAACAGACCTTATTTTTTGTTTACGTGTTCATTCTCTAACATATATATAATTCTTACGAGAAAAGGTTGGTCTGATGGTAAAACCTTTCACATTCAAGTCATCCCCTAAAAAAAACTTGAATTTATGTAATGGTAATATTTTTTTAAAAAAAAACCATATGTATAATTCTTGGATTTTGGAGATATTAGGCTATCCGTGATCAGTTTTGATTTGGATTTCTCAGTTCTTGGTTTTTTGAAGATATTAACGGGACATTTTTTATCAGTTTGGACCTGGGTTTCTCAATTGATTGTGTTTGAATAATCAAATATATATGGGGCCTTAAAATTATTCTGTTTGAACGATATCTCAATTAAATTAATGGTTTTTTTAATCAAATTAAATTAATTGTTTAATTAAATGCTCTTGCCCGTTCTTGCTAATCAGTATATCTTCCTTTCTGATTTAGATCTTCTACTGCGCTGATTTTTTTTTTCTGATCTAAAACACTTGAAGATAATATTTCATATTTAAAATAATGAAAGTGAAATATGTAAAATAGCCACTGATTTATATAGATCAGAACAAAAATCACCTCAGCAGAGGATCAAAATTTCTTTCTCTTACGTATGTCACTAGATTTATATAGATCAGAACAAAAATCACCTCAGTAGAGGATTAAAATTTCTTTCTCTTGGCCTTTTTATTTTTCAATAGCCATGTTGTGCCTTGTGTGCATACATGAATTTTAAGTGATAAGCATCGTTTGAAAATTCTGTCACTGGACAACAATGTCTCATGTTATTATCGGTATTTATCACTGCCACCGTATATAGTATTTTGAGAAGAAAAAAAATCAGTCATTAGGGTACCTCATGGGTTGCAATTTTTTTTTTTTTTTTTTCCTGGAAAGGAACTCCCACAACAGGGGAGTCGTCTCCCTAACTTAGTGATTTTAGCGAAATACAGGACAAGAAAGAAACCATATTTCTGAAGAAAAATACATCCATTACATAGATGTAATGTTAAGATATGATAAAGAAGCAGCAGATCCCTGGACTTTACTGCAGCTTAAGACTCTTCAGAAGCCTGTTATATATTTAATAAATAAATAAAATAGAATATAAAAGGAAAATTTTGATAGAAATTTTGTACAAAATGAAAATGTAATGAAAAAGGTCAAATAAAAGGATTGTCAAAATTATATACAATGTAACACAAGCTTATTTATTGGTATTGTTTATGCATGCTTTAAGGATATACATTAAGGAAAAGTTACTTTATTGTTCAACTTTTTTTTGGAGATTTTTGTTTGCCCTTATCGGTATGGTTGGATGCTTTAAACAGGCCAAGTACGTGTGGATCCGAATCAAAACGTATTATATCTCACGTGGCCATCTGTTGAGACATACGCGCATTTTAGATTTATGTTTTATGATCTGCGTGCCCCTCTACTTTCGCTTTTTATTATTATTATTATTATTAATAAAAAGATTTCGGATTTTTAGTTAAAAAGTCAAAAGGAACTCTAGCTGATTCTTTATAGGTACAAAACTAAGGATGTTTCGAAGACTGAAAGGATAAGAAGCTGAAAGGAATGTAAGATTCTTTAGTGGTATAAACAAAGGATATTATCCTTTGTGGAGTATTGTATAAGGAGAGTTGGATTTTTGGAAAACTGAAATATCAATTGGGCCACCTTAAAACTGAAGTAATTTACAACTTTTTTCAGATTTTGACCTATATATATGGCTTTCCTTCTAAAGTAACATTAACTTTAGTGCACAGCCATAGAATTTTTGAGATTTTGATAAACTTTTATAATCATTCAGGCAGAGATAATGACCCTTCCATCTTCTTTTACCAACTTTAAACTTCAATGCACATCCACAAAATTTCTCGTATTGTCAAAGCAAGTTTTATATTATGAGGTCTAGTTTGACACGGACCCTCCATAAGTTTGCATTTGCATTATGTATATATCTCTTTGTTTGATTTCACATTTAAATTAGCATTTACAAAATCTTAGCTGAGACCAAAGTTTTGGATATAAGCAATAGATTATACATAGATAGGTTTCATAGTTTCAAATACATGCAGTTTTGAGTAGTAATAATAAGTCATTCTCTTTCATGACCGAAGTTACAAAACATAATGTCGTGAAGCCGGTTTCTCAGTATTATATAACTTCGGTCCTAACTAGAGAATTATTATAGTAAAAACAGAAGCATTATATGAAGAACTAGCTTATAGATTTGATCACAGCAAGTTAGCTAGCAATATACCTCTCTTCATCATCGGCATTTAAGGTGGTGCGGCTACCAGTGGACTTGTAGTTGGGGATGGGAACACGACCTGATTCGATATGCTTGAGATCCTCAATGAGGATTTCATAGTGTCTCTTGACTTCCTCAACAGATTTCCCACCCACAGCTTTTGCTACATTTTGCCATCGGTCTGGTGTGTCCTTGTCATACAAGGCCAAGGCCCTCTCAAACAACTTGTTTTGCTTTGGTGTCCAAGCTGTACTCTGAGAGCTTGAGGCCATAACACACACAGACTAGCTCTGATGAGCTAATTACAGTGAAAGATAATGAGAGGGCTCACAAGCAGGGGGTTATGCTTGTGCTTGTTATAGAGATTGCTGTGGGAGCAGCTGCTTATATAGTATATGTAGATTGGAAAAAGGTGCATTTATGGTGGTGTGTTTTGTGGAGCCAGTTGGCGAATCTATATATACAGCCAAAAAATGGTATCAGCCTAAAGTGTGACACGTTTGCTTTGGAACCACAAGACGAATCAGGACACACAGTTTTAAACGTTATAGACCCGTTACATAATGGCCTGATCGCTGGCGACAATTATTGGATTATGAAGTCTGGATAAGTAATGTTGTGCTACACTAACGCATTGAGAGTCGAGCTCAAGTAATGTTGTATTCTTAGGGTTTCAGTATGACAAAGAGAGAAAAAGAATATAGAGAGCCAAATTAGAAATAACAATGTAAAATCTCGTGTTTCTCTTTATTATTCTTTATTTGTTTTCTTATGCGATATGATTGTCCAATTGCTTTTATGCTTTTGAGTTTGCATATTCCATAATAACCATGTCACATTGTAACGTCGCAGAATGGACCCTTATTCACACATATTGTAGTATCTATTGGGAAAGTAATGAATAATTGTGTATGTGGGATTCAAACCCTCGGCTTGAGTTGAGTTGAATTGAAAGAGATCTAGGAGAGCTAGACCGACAAAATCTTTGGACTAAATTGTAGTATATATATTTTTTATTTGATTCGTTTCAGATCTTTGGAATTGGAGTTTCGGATGCTTGCTCAGTAAAAGAATCCAAAAACTTTATAGCTGGATACCTGAAAACCTTACCATGGTATCTGAAATCACTTTGGATTATTGATTGTCTTGTTGCTTCATGTATGTTTTTATGCGCAGTCAAGTCAACAGGTGCTTCTGGGTGATCAACTGATTGGTCCTTGCTGGGTGGTAAAGCTGGTTGGTGCTTTTTCTTTAAAGTTTCACTGCGTTTTCATGTCTTTCCATGAACTCAGTGGATGAAGATACCATATATATATATATATATATATATATATATATATATTTTTGAAATTAATATCATATTCGGATTTAGATTTTGATATATACGATGTCAGCAATCAACCAATTTAATTAGCATATATCATCATTTCAAATTTAAAAATGCAACCCAATTAAAACAAAACAAATATTTAATTATCACACTCCGATCCAATTTCGAAATTTAATTAGATAATATGTACCACATCGTATATATGTGAAGTAAGTATTCTAATCTTTCTCTATAAATTAAATACAGATTTTCTTTTCAATGATCAATCTAATTCCAGGCATCCAGACATATATGAATCTCGGTTGGGTCACCATCTTCTTTAGGACCATATATATATATATAGAACAGTGTGGTCCTTCCTCACAAGTTGGAAAAAAATAAAATAAAATAAAGTTGAATTTTTTTTTATCATTATGGTTTGTGAATAACTCAAGTCTACATATCATTTTCAAGTGCCTGAACATATATTTTTTGGCAGGACTGAACAGATTCTATTTAAATTCGTTCGGAGTGTTAGATTTCAATAAAATAAATAAATAAATAAATAAATAAAATCCCACAAACACTTTTTCTAATTTTAGCTCATGAAAGATAAGGAATTAATTAGTCGGTGACTTTTCAAGAACCCAAAAGAAGTCCAGATTATTACTCGCTTTATATGTAGATAGAATATCCCTTTCTGGTCCATCAGTATATGCATATGCATATATAATCGCTTCGAACAAGAAAAAAAGCACTAAAATCTGCAAATAGAGAGAGAACATATAATATTAATTATAGGATCCGGATCATCTTCTCATCTTTTCTTTTTCTTTACCATTTTAGAACATGTGATTGATTGTTGATAAAGCAAAAATGAGAGGAAGATTGTGAAATGGTGGAGAGTGTAACTGTGTAAGTGTGTGCTCTCACTCTCACAGTCTCACGCTCACATTAAAGGTGATGGATATGCTTGATTGCTTGGCTATCTGCAAGTTGCAATAATGATAACCCAAAAAAATTAAGGGGGGTTTGCAAATTTAGCCTATCCCAACATTCACTTTGAGGAAATAGCCCGTTGGGAAAAAAAGTGCATATCTAGTCTATCCTGATATTCACTTTCTAGGAAATAGCCTTTCTAGGACAATAATGCCCTCCACAATTAAACCGTGCAAAATGACTAAATTACCCTCTTATAATGTGTAAGGACGAAACTGCCCTTCTCTTCTTCTCCTCCAGTTCACTGAAAAAAACCAAAAGTTTCAGGAGTTGGGTCATCTTCTCCATCGTTCTCCTGTGTACCGGAATCCACTCCATAGTCCCATTTCAAATCCCATCGTCCTCCCTGTCGACCGGAATCTACTGCTGAATCTACTGCTGTTGAAATCCCATCTCCGCTGGAATCTTGCTACCGACCGTAATCTCGACGGCGACCGGAATCGAGTCAGTGCCGACACCTCGCCCACACCTCGCCCACACCTTCTTCAATCGAGCTTCACTGTGAAGTTTGAAATCGAGCTTTTTTTAGTCAATGTAAGTCCCGTAATCACACTTAAGTTTCCAATGTCATTGAATCTGTCGGTCTTTTATTGTTGTTTAAGTTTGAGACGTTTTTTATAGAATGAGGGATTGATGGTTTTGGATTTCTTGCCCATGAATTTGGGTTTGTGTATGTAGTATTGTTGGGTTTAGTTAAGGTGTTTGATGAAATGCCACATCAAGCTTTTAAGAGGGGCAGTATTGTTGTAGTTAAGGTATATGTAGTATTGTTGGGTGCAAACACATCGTCCTCACTATCACATGAATAACCGGAAGAAATGCACTCTGGTGAACATCGTTGTATGGTTTGGTGGGGAAAGGTTTAGGGAATTTGTATTTGATTTTGTGAGGATTGATGCTGTATGTATATTTGTTTGTGTTGATCGCTACTGAACCAAAACAGGTTTAGGATTTTGCTATTGTTGTTGGTTGATGGTGTATGTATATTTGTTTTTGTTGGTTGGTTGAACCAAAACAGGTGTTGTTAGTGATTCCTTTTGGTTTTGTTATTGTCTTGGCTGGTGTTATTGAGTTTGAAAAACATAAGATGAGGTAAGCCCGAGAGGAATGTTGTAGTCCTAGGAACCATTCCTAGGCCTAAAAGAATTGTTCCTAGGCACTGACCTGAATTGAATGACAGTAATTGTTATACTTTTTTGACTGAATTTTTTTTTTCGAGGTCTAAAGATACCATGTCTTGGGTGTTGGTTCAGTGCGGTGAGCATTGGAAGGGTAACGTGTTTACCCGTCCTATTTCGTTTTCAATACGTCTAACAAAAAAATACAAGGGAGCGTACGATGAATTGGTGGAAACGATATACCAGCGGACATGGGTCTGTAGAGACGAAATTCAGTTCAAGCTAACTTCGCATGTGGAAACGGGGGTTGATAAAGTTTCATTGTCTGTTGTGAGTGACGACGATGTAGAGTTTGTGATTATTAATAAGGAAAAAGGTTGGGCCACAATTGATGTTGAATTTGTCAACAAGCATGAATTTCGACCTCCCCCAAATCCAATCCAATCAGAATGTACGGTCTCGCCTGTTAAACCCACCGATATTCCACGGTCTCCGGGGGGTACTCCAAACTATAAATCAGTTAGTGGCAGCAATAATCCGCTTGCATCCCAGGCTACACCCGGATTTACGTCAGTAGGCAATGACCAAGCAACACCAGCATCTACTACCAAGCATGCAGTGGATAGTTCTGAAAGCATAGATACTTTTGGAAGGTCTGATAGTTCTAAAACCAGTGATACAGAAGATGAGAGTGGCGGGGATGATGATGCTGGGCTAGCGGCAACAGTTCTTGTAACAGAAGAACGAGGGGTGAGTAGAACACCCAACAGTTCTTCACTGTCCCTAAACACACGGTGGACAATATCAGGTTCAGAGCTTTACTCAATACCCACTGTTCGAATAGTGGATGTGTTCCAAAATCCAGGTGACCAAGGTCCATTATACAAAGGACAGATGTTCAAGGACAAGCCTACATTGAAGCAAGCTGTAGGGTCGTATGCATTTGCAAAGAGGTTTGAGCATAGGATTTCACGATCTTCTAATACACGATTCACTGCCGAATGTACACAGAGAAGTTGTGGATGGGTTCTTCGGGCATGGAGGTCGAATATGGGGACTTATTGGCATGTTAAGACATTCGTTAATGAGCACACATGTGAGAGAAATGACAACTACAACGTTGAATTTAAACGTGTAAGTGCCGCCGTGATAGGGGATTTGTATGCAAGTAAATATCGCGATCTCGGGCGCATCATCCGTCTTAAAGATATAATTTTTGAGATGAAGGAGGAGCATGGCATACACCTTTCGTACAACAAAGCCTACAGGTCAAATGAGCACGCTTTGAGTCAGGTATTCGGCGATCCGTGGGAATCCTTTTAGAGGTTGCCGTCTTATTTTTATGTATTGGAACAAGCAAACCCCGGGACTGTGACAAAGATCAAGACCGACTCGAAAAATCGGTTGAAATATGGATTCATGGCAATTGGAGCCTCTATTGAGGGGTTCAATTCTGTTATTAGACCGGTTATCTGCATCGTTGCTACCCACTTGAAGGCTAGGACTAGGGGTGTTATGTTAGTTGCGGTGTGCAAAGACGGAAACGAGATGATATACCCTTTGGCATTTGGGTTTGCAAACTCTGAATGCACAAAGTCGTGGACTTGGTTTTTGAAGAAACTCCGTAAAGTGATCAAAAATCCGGACCGTGTGATGTTAGTTTCGGATCGGCACAATGGTATATTTAATGCAATGGAAGCCATATTCCCAAATGCAACACATGGCGTTTGTGCATACCATTTGGCACAAAATCTTAAGAGATTCTGCAAGCAGAGGAATGATCTGATTTGGCTTTACTACAGTGCTACGTATGCATACCGTATCGAGGATTTTGACCGTGCAATGGGTGAGTTGAAAGAAACCTGCCCTAAGGTTTACAATGAGCTCCTGGGCGTTGGGGTAGAGAAGTTTTCACGTGTACATAGCCCTAAAAAGAGGTACTTTTTGATGACCACCAACATTGCTGAGTCAATGAATTCTTGTCTACTTGGGGCCCGAAAATTGCCTATCACAGCAATGGCAGAATGCATCAGAGATTTGTTGCAAAGGTGGTTCTACGATCGTCGGACAAATGCACTTGAAATGTCTACATACTTGACAGCGTTTGCAGACGAACACATCAAACAGAGGACAGAAACAGCGGATCGGTCTGCGATTCACCCCATTCACTACATGAAATTTAAGGTAGACGATAAATGGATTCCTAGAACAGTCGACCTTGACGAACATTCTTGCTCATGCCGTCAATGGGATTTAGATGAGTTGCCGTGTTCTCATGTAATGGCGGTTGCTAGGTATGCTTGCCGGTCTTTTAACTCTGTACATTTATCTGTTGTGGTTTATTTTACAAACTTGGGGTAATCTGGTTTGTTGGTGTGTTATGGCCTAGGTACAAAGGTATGTCAATCAATGCACTGGCTTCTGACCTATACACAACAGGATTTCTTAAACATGCCTATGAAATTGGTGTCAACCCTGTTCCGGATCCCGAGAGTTGGGACGTTCCCGATGCAATCCGGAACCGTATTGTATTGTATTGCCATGGAAGAAAAAGATTCTTCCAGGAAGACCAAAGAAGTTGAGGATACCGTCAGCTGGGGAGAAAAGAAAGTTACATACTTGTTCAAACAGTGGAAAAAAAGGACGCAATAAAACAAGTTGCCCGGAACCATCTAGCACATGCAAACCACCCAAAAAACCTCGATCATGTAGCATTTGTAAGAAAGAGGGACACAACAGATTGACGTGCCCAGACAAGCCACCTGAACTTTCCTTGCTTGACACGGACGAAGAGAATGCCGTTGGACCAACCTGCTGAACCTACCTTTATTGATTTATGGTGTACGTACATTTGTTTGTGTTAAACACTGCTGAACCAAACTTAATAGGTTTATGTATCATTTGTGAAACTATGGATATGTATATCAGAGGAATAACAATACTTGAAATTCACCATCACCAGACAGTTGTCTGGTTTAATACAAACCAAAAAAGAAATGAGATTCATTCAGCGTGTAATCATTTGTTCTTATATTCTCTAACAATAACAATAGTAGCGTGTAATCATTTTGCAATTTCAGCTTGTAAACATGCAGTCACCGTGTAAAAATGTTTATATTTGAGCGTGTAAATATTTCCATCGTGTGACCCAGTCTAATTTGTTTCTAGGCCTATAAAATCTTTCCTAGGCTCAGGTGTTTTTCGTTGCCACGTCATCAGTATTGGGGCTGATACTAGGGCCACGAAGTTTAAATTCACACTGTTGATCAAAAATCAACAGTGTAAAAGATTTCACGATGCAAAACAAACCATTCTTACACGATATATTTAATATGTCGTGTAAGGTTTATTACTTTTCATCATGTAATCTTTTAGAATGTTGATTTTGGATCAACAGTGTGAATGATAACACGATGAAAAGTAATCAATATTACACGATATTATAAATGAATCGTGTAAGAATGCTTACTTTTGATCGTGTAATCATTCACACTGTTGATCCAAAATGAACATTCTTAAAGATTACACGATGAAAAGTAATAAATATTACACGATATTATAAATGAATCGTGTAAGAATGCTTACTTTTGATCGTGTAATCATTCACACTGTCGATCCAAAATGAACATTCTAAAAGTTTTTACACGATGAAAAGTAATCAATATTACACGATATTATAAATGAATCGTGTAAGAATGCTTACTTTTGATCGTGTAATCATTCACACTGTTGATCCAAAATCAACATTCTAAAAGATTACACGATGAAAAATTATATTATATTACACGATATTATAAATGAATCGTGTAAGAATGCTTACTTTTGATCGTGTAATCATTCACACTGTTGATCCAAAATGAACATTCTTAAAGATTACACGATGAAAAGTAATAAATATTACACGATATTATAAATGATTCGTGTAAGAATGCTTGCTTTTGATCGTGTAATCATTCACACTGTCGATCCAAAATGAACATTCTAAAAGATTACACGATGAAAAGTAATCAATATTACACGATATTATAAATGAATCGTGTAAGAATGCTTACTTTTGATCGTGTAATCATTCACACTGTTAATCCAAAATCAACATTCTAAAAGATTACACGATGAAAAGTAATAAACCTTACACGATATATTAAATATATCGTGTAATTGTGGTTACTTTTCATCGTGTAAGATATTTAAAGTGTACCATTTAGTGTGTAATGATCTTCATTCAAACACGTTTCCTCATATATCCAAAAAACATGAAAATTGTAATTATCCATAAAAAAAAAAAAACCACAATGCTACTTAATTTCTATAGAGTTGGCAAAGATATCCCTAGCAGCTTGTTTTCTAAAGGCCGGGATGTCCTGCTGGCCAAAATCGAAGTTGAGTTCTTTCCCCATCATTACATACTCTATTCCCTTTAGCATGAAAGCACCACAACTGCTACCGTCCACCTGACATGGGAATTGATAGGGGGCCAATCTCACAGCCTTCATACAAGTCAGACCTTGTTTCTGGCGTTTACTAACGTCGTAGTAACTAGACTGTTTGCAAATGAGTGGGAATAACCGACGTAGAGGCAATACCTGCTCTTGTCTATGCTTTGGATTGTTCGGCAGTAGATGTGCGTTTGAGTCATAAATTGTAATATTCCAATTGTGGAGATGAACTACAGAAAATACCCAATGGCTGCCTCCCACGAAGCAAGGGACTATAACCTGTTACAAATAAAGTTGTGTCAGCATATTGAATTGAGTATGTATTCACTTGAGTAAGTCAACTATCTTACGTCATCAACACTAGCCCATGCCGTCCCCCAGTCTGGTTTGTTACCGATAGCGTATTCTATTAAGTCTAATGGGACATTAAATTTTCCCGGGTAGAACACTTTCTTCAATGGTGCGTGGAAATCTGGTTGAAATTGACGCCAAATAAGTGTAAGTTCATTCTGAAACGAAGTAACAAAACGGGTCAGTGGGGGCTTTAAATATAGTAGAAAACTGTATTAAGTGGAATGAATCCTGCAATGAAGTGTACTTACAAAGAAAGTGCAATCAACTACAGCTACTTTGCGTTTAAATTGCTTTTTCTCCATTGGGTCATTTTTCCGCTTACAAAGCAGGTTTATGTACGCATCCACATGCTCAATGCCCAACCATTCCATGGGATCTTCTAACTCTCTGAAAAATGATTGTGAAACAGAAGCATCGATGCCGATGTAACGACTGCATTAAAAAACATGTGAGTACGATTAGTGGCATTGTACAAAATGTTAAATGACATGCTACATAAAGAACTTTTAAAAACACTTACAACAACAGGTTCGGATCATTCACAAAGGCGTTATATTTCCTGTTTACTTCCATCTCCTTCATTGGTCTGGAGGGATCTGTGTATGGACTTCTTAACCACTTTGACACCCATCGCTCCCTAGCAATTTCTGTCGGGTCACTTGGTGGAAGACCAGCTCCGGGATTCCCTCGATTGGAAGTGGATTCATCGGGTAGTCCAGATTCAGAGACATCGGGTTCGTGTTGAGTTCTTTTAGATGGTGGAGGAGGGGTATGTATGTCATCCATCTCGGTGTGGGTAGGGGCTGTCTCGGTGTGGGCGGGGGATGCTGTGGCTGTCTCGTTTTGGGTGGGGTTTACTGGGGCTTCGGGGAGTCTCCCGGTGTGGGCAGGGGATGCTGCGGCTGTCTCGTTTTGGGTGGGGTCTGCTGGGGCTTCGGGGGGTCTCTCGGTGTGGGTGGGGATTACGGGGGCTTTCTTGGTGTGGGTGAGGGATACGAGGGGTGTCTCCGTGTGGGTGGGGTCTGTGGGGGCTGTCTCAATGTGGGTCAGGGATAAGAGGGATGTCTCGGTGTGTGTGGGGTCTGCGGAGGCTGTCTTGGGGTCTGTGGGGGCTTCTGGGGGTGTCTTAGTGTGGGTGGGGTCAGCGGGGGCTGTCTCGGTGTGGGTGGATCCCTCAGTGTGGGCTGCATCCAAACCTTGAGTGGCTGCCTCGAAAGGATCTGTAGGTGAATATGGGTTTGATACCTGTTCTGCATGATTCTCTCCACGTGAACGTCCCTTTGAAAAGGAAAATGTTTATTCAAAATGAGTTGATAATATAACCAAATTTATGATACTACAAAATGATGTAGTGGAGTTATACTTACCGGAATACCTACAAGAGCAAACAATTCGGTCCGAAGAGTTTCAAACTCGGACCGCATAGCGATTTGGACCTCCTCACGTACGATGATGCGCATTTGGTCAAGTAGTTGGTTCGGAATTGCAGTAGTGGTCGATCCCTAAACAATATTAATTGTCATGAAAATGATCGTGATGTAAAGAGAATAACATAATGAAAATAATCACATCTGATCTCTTTGATTGCTGTCTACGATCAACTGGTGGAGGTGGAGGTTGAGGTTGACGCTGACGAGTAGGAGATGAAGTCCTGTGGTTATCGTCAGACGACAGCAATCCGGTCTGTGTCCCTCCTAAGGATGGATGACGGAGAGGCGAGTGTGTCTCGTCAAGAGGTGGGGGTGACAGATCAGGTCTGTCACGGACATGCCGAGTGGTGCGCATACGTGGTGATGCATTAAAAAAGTTCTGTCGTCTTTTAATTGGATCATCAAGACCATGGTACTGCTTTCGTTTATTCTTATGGAGTTTTTTCGATGACGGCTCCGCTCTGTCCTCTTTGCCGACGAAACCCTTCAACGGTACAAACTGAGGTCCTTTGGATATGTCATCGTCAATGCCCCTCCAGTAGTCCTCTTTTTCCTCCGTTCGAGTAGGTCAGAGCTCTGCTAATCCAGTGAGCTGCAAAATATTACCCTTTCAAGTAGTAACAAAATAGCATACAAATTCAAAACAATCTACCAATTCTACATTTACCGTTCCGTCAGCCTCTTTCTCCAACCATGTTTGAGACATAGTTGATCCCCGTTTGATAAATTCCCAATTTTTAAAACGGGGGCATCCGTGATTACCGAACCTGTTGCCCAATTTTCTCCGCATCGAAGGGATGGCCTCCATTGCCCAGAACTACCAAGGAAAAAAACCAGTTTATTAGATGAATAAGATGATATTTTAAAAAACTATAAGAATAGTTCGACATATTGTCAACTTTGCACGATACCTGAACTCCCCAAACAAAATCGTATAGGTTGTATCTTCTTGTAGGACCCAACGGCTCCGGAACCTTAAAACCAGTTCGGATGTAGTGCAATGTCATCTTGAATACGTAATGACCCCATAGGAACGAATTGAATGCCTCTATGTCCTCAACCAACGTCATTAGCCAGTACGTAACTTGTCTCCTGTAATCCTGGCTGAAGAGAATGTTGTTCGCAAACAACACAAGTGCCATCTTCAAAGCATCACCCTCTCTCTTAAAGCTCCCTTTTACGAACCTGGACAGCACATCTTCCAATAATAAACCTCCCTGTCCACCAAAATATCGGATGTGGATCCCATCCGGCACTGGTACGTAATCTCTCAAAAAGATATCCGGCAAAACACCAAACCTCAATCCACTGCACAAACAAAACTCTCTCTTTCCTAGTTTAACCTTGTTCTTACCCAAAGCAAACCACATCTCATCCTCACTGGCACCTGGGAACCGAATTTGGCAGAGCAATAGGTTATGTATGTACTGCGCTTGAAATAAAGCCTGCATGTGTCCTGGTAGATCCAAGTAATGCCCGAAACATCCTCTCTTGAAACGTGCCAACTCACCTTCTTCTTCCAACACCCTCCTGATGTCACCGATAAATTTTAGTTTGCAATGCACTGTTATGGTTATGTCATACTCCCACGTATTCCTCGGGTATACCAAATACTGATCTAGGTCTTCGTTCTCTAATGCATGTTCAATCTGTACTACGTTTTCAGTCTGTTGTATATGCTCGTCGTTCTGTGTTACGTAGCTCACCACTGCTAGGTTGTCAGTCTCTGCTACATTCTCTGCTACATTCACATTCTGTGGTTGGTTCTCAGCTTCTGGTACGTTCACATTCTCTGTTAAGTTTTGGTTCTGTTCAATGTCTTCATTCTCTGCCATTGCTTGGTTCGTTCTCACTCTTTTGTATCTTCTCATTATCTGCTTACAAACTGAAAATATTTCCAGGATTATTACAAAATTCGTTACACGATGACACACATACAAATAAAATAAAAATGAAACCATTAATCTTTACACGCTGTAGCATAAAATTCTTTACAAGATGAGCTATACAAGTTTTTAACCGCTCAATTGCAACGTATTTTAGCGTGTAACCATTCTGGATAATTTCCAACATAATATCAAACAAAGATTCCTTACACGCTGTATAAACAACGTAATTACACGATGATTTAAAAGGGTTTACACGCTATGTCTAAAGTAATTTTATCGTGTAACCATTCTCGATAATACAAAGTTCAATAAATGAAATCCAGAATCCTTACACGCTGTATAACAAACTTCTTTACCCGATAATTTGTACAAGGGTTTACACGCTCAAATGTAAAGTACCGTGTAACCAATCGGTATAATACAAATTCAAAAATGAAAGGGAATCCAGATTCCTTACACGCTGTATAACAAACTTCGTTACACGATATATTTGTACAAGGGTTTACACGCTCAAATTTAAAGTAGCGTGTAACCATTCTGGGTAATACAAATTCAATAAATCAAAGGGAATCCAGTTTCCTTACACGCTGTATAACAAACTTCGTTACACGATAATTTGTACAAGGGTTTACACGGTCAAATGTAAAGTAGCGTGTAACCATTCTGGGTAATACAAATTCAATAAATCAAGCGCATAAATCAAAGGGAATCCAGTTTCCTTACACGCTGTATAAAAAACATAGTTACACGATGATATAAAAGGGTTTACACGCTAATTGTAATGTAATTTTAACGTGTAATCATTCTGGGTAGTTTACAAGTTTTTCATTCGAACCCAGAATCCTTACACGCAGAATAATAATCCTCTTTACATGAATACTTGTACTAGGGTTTACACGCTCAATTTTAAATTCATTTTATCGTGTAACCATTCTGGGTAATTTGAATATCTAAATAAGAAATCAATCATAAAAAACACAGCATTGTTCACAACAAATAAATTAAATAAAACCCAAAGTTCAACAATCTGTAATCCAAAGTTGGTACCTACAGTTTGTTGATGAACAGTTCTTCGGCCAATTTGTTGATGAACAGTTCGTCCGCGATGAAAACCACTTTCTGAAAACTACTTTCCCACTCAACAATACAACTTCCTGAAAACCTCTTTCTCAGACGTCCTTTTCGAGGTTTAAGGGCCAAAAACGTTTTTAATTTCATTTGAGTTTTATGTATTTTATTGTTTTCAAATTTCAAAATTAGAAAAAGAGCCGTAAATAAGTGCCACGTTGGAATTGCAGTAAGGGTATACTAGTCCAAGAAACTTTCTTTTAGATAAAAAAAGGGGTTAATTGCACTAACTTAAATTGACGTTTATCAATATCACAGCTATATTGTACTTTTCCTTTAATTAACAAGAACATACCCTTTCATCGGTTTGACCGGGGTTAGATTTAACGGAGACCTAACTGTGGCAAGGGCATGAATGCCTTTTTCCATTAAAAGAAAATAAAAATATAAGTTATTTATTATAAAACTAAGAAATATTAAAAATCTTCATTACCCATCACATCATCATCAAACATCTTCATTTTCATCGTTATCACCAATCCATCATCTTAGACAATCAAACTCAACCCTTTCATCAATTTTCGTCTTCAGTCCAAATCCAGAAAGAAAAAAAAATACATAAATCATTTATATATATATAATATTCATAAAGCATATCCACTCCATATTCAATCAAATTCCAGAAATCTCCATCTTTTAAAATATAGGCAATAGATTCCTTACAAAAAAAACAAGGCAATCAAATTCAACCTCCTCTCTCCCTTTTCTGCAAATACACATCACTCCCTATCTCCACAACACTCTGCCTTCAATGCCCACGGATATCTCCATCCCACAACACAAAACCAAAAATAAAACCAATTTTGTTTTTCTGTTAGAAAGAATCTTTTAATTTTTTTATTAAAAATTAAACACAGATGAAGTGAGCACTCCGGCCATCTGATATAGATTCAATCAGAACAAAAAAAAAAAATTAAAACTGTTAAATAACAGATGGAGCCTCCATCAAACGCCAGTGGGCTCCGTCGAAGATGTAGCGGTGCTCCATCCGCTCCATCCCAGACGACGTTGCGCACCATCACCGGCAGATGAAGAGGCCTCCATTTGACGCCGGCAAGCCTCCCCGCTTAACAACAGAGGGATACCACAACTACCACCACCATATCCCTCGTCGTTTTTGTTTCTTACGCCGGTGACAAGCTCAATCGGTCTCCTCCCTCACCCAAATCATTCATGCTATTTTTGTTTTTTGGAGAGTGCACCATCAGATGTGGGGCACTGAGTCTTTTTCACTAAATAATAAAATATTTACTGAGGGCATTTTAGTCTTTTTAAAGTCAACTGTTAAATGTAACGTTTAACAGTTAATAGCAAGGGTTGTTTGTGTGATTAAAGCCATTTGTTGAATATTTTGCTACAAAGGCAAAACACATGGTATGTTTGTGCAATTAACCCTATAAAAAGTTAACTTATTGAGATGTGACAGTTTCACAAAGGCCCATTAGTAAAGGTGACTTTTCACTTTTCCCTGTTAGGTATGTTCATCTCGTTCCACTTGTACTTAAGCCTAGGAGATTTGTTCCCTGGCCCGTAAATAAGTCGTTGCTTTTCATTTTCAGAATGAGCTGTACAATAAACTGGTGGGTTTCCCTAGTGTACCGCCCGTTCAGTTTACAATAACAAAATAATAAATGTTCATTTCAGATAAGTTTAATGGTTCAATTAAGATTTAAGGCACAATGGTTCATTTAAAATGTCACGGTATTGGAAAGGTTACAATGGTTCAGTCTTCAATGAAATTAATGTAAGAGGTGACTCTTCAGTTTTCACTGATATGGGTCATATTCTTCCACTATAAATATGTCAATTGCTGAGTTATATTTTAGTCAGAAATCTGTTGAAGCTTACAAGTGGAAATGGAAGCAAACGGCATGAGCCTTAATAGGATGAATGCCATTTCAGAAGTGATGCGTGAAAGGATTGCAAAGGCTGAAGAGATCATCACCATGGAGCGTGAAAATGCAAAACGGCTACGTGATGATTATACTCTTCTGATGGGAAAATTTCATAATCTGGAAGCTGAAATCATCAACTTAAACATAGCTGTTGTATGCATAAATTCGCCAACCCGACACGTCATCAAAAAGAGTCAATAAAGATTGCCACGTCACTCATTTGACCGGGTCAATAAAGGAAATGTGACAAGTCAATGTCAAAGTACCTCGAAACCAAAAAGGTCAAAAACACGCTCGCCGAAACTGGATATGTACTCGCCAAATCTAGATATATGGTCACCGAAGAAACGAAACCCAGAAATAAATGTACTCGCTGCACCAGCATACTGGGCCTAAACCGACCCGGCAGAAACACGAAAATAAACCCTACACTTTAGAAAACCCATAAACAACAAGGAATCAAGGGAGGAAAAAGTGAAGACCTATCTGTATCCGTAACAACGTGGGATTCCCAGTACGAATCTGAAAGGAAATCCTACTATGAGTAGGACTAAAATCAAGGGAAAAACCCTAAATATCATGTATAAATAGAACCACCTATCCCACGAGAAGGGGGTTCAGAAAATCGAGAGAAAAGAGAGCAACTGTAAGAGAGATCTAAGCGTGTAATAAGGCAACGAAAACCTAGTATTATTTTTCTGCCCTCAGGGGCGCTGTGGTTTTTTCCCATTCAAGGGTTTTCCACGTAAAATCTGTCTTTTGCATGCATTCTTAATTTTCTTGTTTTATATTAAATTGATATAATTGTTGAGTGCGTGGCAATCCAAATTTCACCGTCAACAATTGGCGCTAGAAGGAGGGGGGTTACAAAAAACTTCGAGGAACCCTTGCGAATTAAAGAACATGAACATGAACATGAACAACGACAGTGACAGAGACGTTAACTCCAGCGGAGATCAGGTTATTGAACCAGCTGCGCCGACAGGAGATAGGGCAGTAACGATCGGGGAACAATCGGCGGCAACACCAGGGACTAGGGCCGCCGACCCTGGGATTCTACAGCACTTCCAAGCTGCGTTGGTAAACCTAATCAGCGAAGCCAACAAGATAGGGCTTTCACTTCCCATCGGTTTGGAAGTTTCATCTCCTTATGAGTTAACCACCCCTGGAATCCATCCTCCCGGAAAGCTACGATCAGAAGTTCACATCGCAATCCCTGATACTCAAGCAAGACAATCCGCCGAGGAGACTCCCCAGGACCACCCAGAGTATTTCGAAAGGAGAAAACAAAGGAAAGGAAAAGGTGTGATGAATGAAGAATCCAGAGAGGAGCGAGACCAGGCGCGGACACATGGGGTCAACTCCAGTGACACATACCAACGGAACCGATGGAGACACCGTTCTATCTCGTCTGAAGATAAGAGTCCACGTCCACAAAGAGAGTTACGGTCCAAAAGAGCACGGCGAAGGAGATCCGAAAGCACAGAAGATCGAAGGAGCCCGGATAATAGGAACAACCATGGGAGAATGACAATTAAGAGCAGACTTGATCCAGCAGGAGAGCCGACTGGTCAGCGAGATGTCACCCTACAAGAGCTATCAAGAAAGGTTTCAGAGATGGCATGAAGGTACGGTCGTAACGTATCTTCAGATGATGAGTCAGATAGCCCATTCATTGAAGATATTGCTCGCACCCGGTTCCCAGACAGATTTAGAATGCCAACCATTGAGCAGTACAAGGAGAACAGGGACCCTAAGGAGCATGTTCGCCGATTCCGCAACATCATGGCCCAGTATTCATCTAATGACGGGCTTTTATGCCTCACCTTCCCTCAAACGTTCGGCGATCTCGCCTCTAGGTGGTTTGGAAGACTTCCGCCCGGAAGTATAAGCAGTTTCTCAAACCTCAGCAAGGCGTTCATAAGACAGTTCATGGGGAGCGTGCAGAGAAGGAAGTCACTCGCTCATCTATCAAATTTGAAACAGGAGCACAATGAGTCAATCAAGAAGTACCTAGCAAGATTTGGTAAGGAAGTTGCTCAAATTGAAGATGCCAGTGATGTAGCTGTAATCGCCGCTTTCACCAATGGGTTACAAAGCGGGCGATTATCTTTTGACCTGCGAAGAGAGAGACCAAAAACTTATGAGGAGATGATGGAAATAGCTGGCGACTATGCATTAGCAGAAGAAGAAGAAGTAGCACAAGGGGGTAGCTACGTGCATGGACACAAACCTGACTCAAAATCGGATCGAAAGGATGACAAGAAGACGGTATCACATGATCGCCAGAGAGACGAGAAAGGCCAAAAGGGGCACTCGAGGGAAAGCAAAGGAAATCCTCGAGCCAGTAGGTTTCGAGGAAGGTACAACCATTACACCCCTTTGATCGGCGATCAAGAGGAGATATTTTCTGTGGTGGAAGACAAAGGACTCGCTAAATACCCTCGACAGCAGTCAGCGAATGCCAGGAGAGACACAACTAAGTACTGCCGATTCCACAAAGATCATGGGCATGAAACCTCAAAGTGTTTTCAGCTGCGTGACCACATTGAAAGTTTGATCAGAGATGGGCACCTGAAGGATTTTGCTTTGAAGGGAGATAAATATGGTGGTCGCCAGGATAGCCGCCAAGGAAACGGGCAGGAGAGGAAAAGTCCAAGGGGGAACAGCCCTAACGCCACCATAAATACCATTTTCGGCGGACCTCATACTGGGAGAAGCAATCGAGAAAGGATGTCAGAAGTTCGAGAAGTAATGTATGAAAGCAGAAGCATGGAGATCAATTCTGTACAGAGAAGCCCCAAGAAGGGAAGAGAAGGACATGATCCTATAACATTTATAGCAGAAGACTCAGACGGGATAGATGCAAAACCTAACGATGCAATCGTCGTGGGGGTTCGAATAGCCCATAGGGATGTCCTTCGGGTGATGATTGACAATGGAAGTTCAGTCGATATCTTAAGTGCCAGAGTATATGATGAATTGCGGCTGGACAGAAAAGATCTCGAACCATTCCATGTACCACTAAAGGGATTTGGTGGCGCAGAAGTTAGGTCGTTAGGAACTGTGAAACTGCCGGTGAGATTTGGTACAGCACCATGCCGGCGAACAATCCTTTTGGACTTTGTCGTGGTTGACATCCACAATTGGCCGTATAATGCTTTACTTGGCCGACCGTTTCTTAACAAAGCTCGAGCTGTCACTTCAACCTATGCATTGAAAATAAAATTCCCTACAGAATTTGGTGTCGGAGAATTGAGAGGGTCACAGGAGATGGCTCGCCGCGCCAACCTATCAATCTTCAAAGATAAAGCAGGGATGGAAACCTTAAACATATTCGAAGTGGACAGTGAGGTGCAGGAAGATAGTCCGGATAACTTCGAACTGGACCCAAGGGACAAAACGAGCAGAGAGAAAGAAGAACCAACTGAGTCAGTTATTCTAGAGGAAGCGGAACCAGACAAAACACTAAAGGTCGGAGCAAGGCTGGCTAAACAAGTTAAGAAAGATGTGACAAACTTGTTGAAGGAATATAGGGGGATTTTCGCTTGGTGCCACGAAGACATGCCAGGGATTGATAGAAGTGTAATTTCGCACAATCTGGCTGTGAATGAGAAATGCAAGCCGGTTGTGCAAAAAAGGAGAAGTTTCAACCCAGAAAGAAGTGCAGCGATAAAGGAGGAAGTATCAAAATTGCTCGCCGCAAGGTCAATCAGAGAAGTTAAGTACCCAGAATGGGTGGCGAATGTGGTCTTAGTGAAAAAGAAAAACAATCAATGGAGGATGTGCGTCGACTTCACCGATCTAAACAAAGCCTGCCCCAAGGACAGCTTCCCGCTACCAAGGATTGACCAGTTAGTCGATGCAACAGCTGGACATGAAACGTTGAGCTTCATGGATGCATATTCAGGATATAACCAAATAAAGATGCACAAGCCAGACGAAGAGAAGACAGCGTTCACCACAGATCAGGGGTTGTATTGTTACACGGTCATGCCATTCGGCCTAAAAAATGCTGGGGCAACTTACCAGCGCTTGGTCAACAGAATGTTCGCCAGACAAATCGGGAGAAATATGGAAGTCTACGTCGACGATATGCTAACAAAAAGCACCACAGCGGATAGACATACAGATGACCTGAGGGAAACATTCGACGTGCTGGTCAAGTATGGAATGAAGTTGAATCCAGCAAAATGCGTATTCGGCGTACCATCTGGGAGGTTTCTCGGATATCAAGTACATCAAAGGGGAATAGAGGTGAACCCTGAAAAAATCCAAGCACTAGCAAAAATGGTCTCGCCAAGAATTCTGAAAGACGTTCAAAAACTCACAGGGTGCCTAACATCGCTGAGCAGATTCATAGCCAAATCAACAGACCGATGCCTACCATTTTTCAAAGCTCTAAAAAAGGGAAAGGGAATCGAGTGGAATGAGGAGTGTGAAAAGGCTTTCCAAGCCTTGAAAGATTACCTGGGGCAAGCACCGCTGCTATCAAAACCAGAAACAGGAGAAACATTGTACATGTACTTGTCCGTCTCTGGAGCAGCCACAAGTTCCGTGCTAGTAAAACAGGAAGATGGGATCCAGAAACCAATATACTACACCAGCAAAGCACTGTTGCCAGCCGAAACCAGATACTCACCGGCTGAAAAATTGGCACTAGCTCTAATAACAGCAGCGAGGAAACTGAGGCCATATTTCTAGGCTCATAAAATCAGAGTATACACCAACTGCCCACTGAAGTTAATCCTGCAGAAACCAGAAGTATCCGGTCGATTAACAAAGTGGGCAATCGAGTTAAGTGAATTCGATGTAGAGTACCTCCCAAGGACAGCAATTAAAGCCCAGGCAGTGGCAGACTTTGTAGCAGAGTTCACCAAACCAAACATGGAAGTAGCAAGAATGATGGAGGAACAAAATAAGAAAATATTCAAATGGCAACTCCGCGTTGACGGCTCATCAAACACGCATGGCAGCGGGGCAGGGGTAGTAGTGTCAACCCCAGAAGGAGATTCAGTCGAACGTGCCTTGCGTTTTGACTTCAAAGCTACCAACAATCAAGCCGAGTACGAGGCACTCATAGCAGGTTTAAAAATTAGCACAGTCCTAGGAGCAGACGAAGTGGAAGTTTTTAGCGACTCTCAAGTTGTTGTTAATCAAGTACTAGATGAATACCAGGCAACAGATGAGAGCATGATCACCTACCTGGAATTGGCAAATGAGCTATTAGGAAGATTTAAAGAATACAGAATTGTTCATGTCCCCCGAGAAGAAAATGAGAAAGCTGATGCCTTGGCCAAACTGGCGTCTGCTACAATCAGCATCTGGCCCAAAAATATTTCTATGATCCGCTTATTGCAGCCGAGTATAGTCAAAACAAAGGAAGTTGGGGCAGTTGTAAGGATTCCCGTTTTGTTGATTGGCTTATTTCGTGGACAAACCACATGTTGGGGTACTTTGTAAGGGTAGCTTAGGTATTGGTTTAATTGTTCGAAGCCCTTTGAAGACCTCGTGTTGATAAGCACCGAAGGTAATTTTCTTTGTGCTTACTTGTCTTGAAGAGATAGTTGCACACACTCACAACTCATGCATATGTTTTATCTTTGTATGTTGTGTTTCTTTTTGTTGTGCATCAATGCTTATTCTCATCTCTTCTTGCTTGTTATTTTGATGCATCTTGTGTTTATAATGTCATAGCATGTTAGGCTTTTAGGATGCATCTTGCTTTTACCTTTTTACACCTTGCATGAATTCTTGTGGGGTTCAAAGGAGTGTGCTGTGCACTGGTCGTCAAGCGCCAGACCAGCGCTGATCGCCCAGTGGTCTGTCGCTGGTCGTGCGCTGGTCCAGTCCAGCGCAGCTCCACCAGCGCAAATCGCCCAGTGGTTTGCCGCTGGTCGTGCGCATGTGTGAGCACTGGTCGTCAAGCGCCTGTGCAATTTTTTGCCTTTGCGCTGGTCGTGCGCCTGTCGTCCAGCGCAAGTCCACCAGCGCACAGAGCAAATTCTGGTGCGTTTTTCAAAACGACCACACTTCACTTATGGCTCATATATATATAAGACTTTGACTTTAGGTCAGCCAAGAGAGTTCATATTCATATTCTATACTTAGGATATTTTTCAAGAGAAGAAAAATACAAAGAACTCATCTTTAACCACTCAAATCAAATCCCTTGTGCATCAAATTTCATATTGCATCTTCTATGTCTAGATAGAAAGCATCCATGATTGGGTTTGCATCATCACAACTTGCTTGGTAAGATTTTGATTAAGTTCATCTTATTTGAGTATTTTTATTATCAAGCTATTCTCTTTAATTTACTTGTATGTCTTGATCATATGATAAATACAAGATTAGAGAATTAATTGTGATAAATTGATTGAGTGTTGTTTGTGATAGCTAATTAGGATTTTGCTTAATCTTGATTAGCTAAGCTATTTGACATGTCATTTAGCAATTGATATCTAGGGTTGATTAAATTGATTATATCATCATCCTAGATAAGCATCTAAGGTTACCTAGCCTTGTTTGTTATTTGAATATTCATACATATTCACATAGGTTGCATAATCTCTTCTTAGAGAATTAAGTCTTGAGGCTAAGGTTGCTTAGGCCTCAAGCAATTGGACTAGAGCCACTTTTAAAGGCCCGAGTGGTAGAAGTGGGGGGTTATTGACCGGAGTGTTAGACGAGGTCTACATAGGTTGTAAACTCCATTTCGATTAGTGGATTTCGAGGTCCGAGTGTGACGCACTAAACAACCCGTGGTTTTTCCCAGTGGTTGGGTTTCCACGTATACATCAAGTGTTATTTAAATTCCGTACTATATTACACTTGCTTGTATTTTTGACTAGTAGGGGCATTTTCGTAAAATTGACTTGCATGCGAAAATTGGGTAATATTAGATAAAATCTATTCACCCCCCCTCTAGCTTTATATAGAACACGCCTCTAATTTGTTTCAGCAGTCTTTGGCGAAAGGGTCAGCTGGATCACACCAATCAAAGAATATCTCATCAATGATGTACTCCCAAGTGACCCGTTAGAAGCAAAGCGGCTAAAGTACAGAGCTACAAGATACTCAGTACTCAATGGAGAACTGTACAAAAGGGGATACTCGAGGGCACTGCAGAGATGTGTTGGGCCTGAAGAAGCAGAAGGTATCCTGAGAAGCATACATAGTGGAAATTGTGGGAACCACGCTGGGGGCGCTAGTCTAGCCCACAAAACATTAAGGCAGAGTTTTTACTGGCCAACACTGTTCGCCGACTCCAAAAGGGTGGCAGCGAGATGTGAGGCTTGTCAGAAAATTGCTAATAACATCCGACAGCCACCTGAACTCTTGCAAAGTATTACCTCGCCTTGGCCGTTCGCCATGTGGGGAATTGACTTGATCGGCCCAATGCCAACAGCAACTGGAGGAGCAAAACATGCCATAGTAGCTGTGGATTATTTTACAAAATGGGTAGAAGCCGAGCCATTGGTACACATAACAGAAGCAAACACTGTAAGCTTTGTGAAGAAAAATATCCTTTACAGATTCGGGATACCAAACACCATCATCACGGACAATGGGACCCAATTCGACAGGAGGAAATTCAGGGAGCTATGTGATAAGTACGGCATCAACAACTACTTAGTGAAACGCTAAGTACGCCAAAATCCAGCAATGGCAGCTGAATACAAAATATGTTAAAAACTTAGTGAAACGCTAAGTACGCCAAAATCCAGCAATGGCAGCTGAATACAAAATATGCTAAAAACTTGGTGAAATACTGAGTAAGTCGAAAATTCAGTAAAAGCAGCTGAACAAAGAAAAAGTTTATAACTTCTTATAAATAAAGTTATTTACAATTAAAGAATTAAGAATGAAAATACAAAAAGTCAAACTAGCTGCAGGAGGGCCCTCGCTATCTTCCTCATCTTCGATCTCCTCGTCTGAAGGCCAAGCGACTTCCTCATCCCCTTCTGGCATAAAACGCTCATAATCCCTTCCAGCAACAGGACCCAAGTCAGGCTCAGCACCAGAACCAGAAAAGCTGCCCTTCTGACCCGAATAATAAGTATTGAAGGTACGCTTGCTGGGGATTTCTAAATGCATAGGGTGAGGTTCAGTCATGTTGTAGCGACAGTGGGCTTTCCAACGTTTTATCTGCTTTTTAATCGAATCCACTCCGCTGGCCATATGCTGTTGAAAAGACCGGTCGAAACGCCCCAGAGCCTTCTCATTGGAGTGATCCTTCATGGCGAAGAATTTCTTCGCCTGCCTCATGCCTTTTTCGAATTCACGCAATAAAAGCGCATCATAGGCAGGGGATCTCTTGAAACGATCAACCGATTCAACCTCCAGCACAGCCTTGAGATCGTTCAGAATAACTTCGTGCGAGGACAACTGGTTGCGCAAGTCCAAAGCTTCACGCTCAGCTTTCTCCTTTGCCTCCTCAGCTAGTTGCTCAGCCTCAAAACGTGCTGCGAGTGATTCTTGACTAGCGGAGAGTTGCTCTCGCAGCGAACGAATCTCTTCCTCAACAGCAGCTAATTTATCTTCAGCGACAAGTTGAGCTGAAAGATAGCCATCCGCAGATTCCCTCATCTGAGCGAGATGCTGAGTATGGATTTCCTCAGCAGAGAGTTTCTCAGCGGCCAAAATAGAAGTCTGTTCCCGTAGGTGTTTCACATCCCTCGAAAGGAAATTCCCTCGCCTGTAAGCGTCGGTCAACTCAGACATCATCTAAAAAAGAAAAATAGTCAAGTCAGGAAACATACGAATGAAAAACGCAAAACACGAATATCGCAAGAGACTCACCAGGGACTGACAATCAAAGAAAAATTTCATCTTCTTGTTGTAGGATCTGCTCTTCATGTGCTCCCAACCCTCATCAATATAAACATTGTTGTTCATTATATGTGAGCAAATCTCTGCAGCTGTGAAATCTGAAAGGGACACACACCCCTCTCACTCACCAACTCGGTTGGATCCACGGGAGGAACTTCACGGGCAATACCTGAACCTGACGCAGAAAGCCCCAGTTTGCTTCGATGGCCCCGACCTATCAGCTGGCCCCGGCTAACCAGATGGCCCAGGCTGATCAGCAGACGACACGTTCGGCTCATCTACAGTCGCTGGAGGAGAAGCTGCACCAGTTGGAGAGAAAGCAGGAATATTCAATTACTAACTCTTTCAGGAGGTGGAGACGCTACCTCACTCATCCCTTCAGCGGGGGCTTTAGGCACAGTTGGATGAGTAGAGGGAATTCCGGTGAACATAGGTCCATCAGCACCCTCCTCGTCAGAAGAAACGACATACTGCACGACTTTGACGCCCGCTTCAAAGGTCGAGTAGTATGGTCAGGGGTACCCTCAGCCGGGCGTTTTCCTCTACCAGTCCTAGGAGTTAGATCATTCGCAGGATCAAGAGGAATTTCAGGGACATCCGCGTCAAAAATAGGAGTATCACGGACTGGCCCTGAAACTCCAACTTTTTCTTTTCCCTTACAGCTGGAGGTAGCTGCAGGAGTGGTCGCAGCAGAGGTATTCACAGCAGGAATGTTCACAGCAGCCTCTGTGTACACAGGGGGTTGTTTTGATTCGACCCCACCCTCAGGAATATCACCAACTTCCTCGCCATCGGAGGGATCGCCGCCATCCGGACTAGCAAGTCCTTCCTTGGCCAAACCAGCAAATGTCTTCTACTGGTTGCCTCAGAATTCTTTACTGCCCGGGCGTGTTGATCGCAAACTGTGTCAAAATCGCACACTGCAAGAAAAATAAACAAAGTATCAACTAACAGAATAAGATAGTAAAACAAAGAAGGAATGGACAAAGACTTACAGCGAGGAAGCCTTGCATGTAGGCGTGTGAAAATCCCCTCGGAAATCATTTTTTCCTCATCTAAGAGGAAGGACCTATCCCTTTCTCTCAAAGGGAGGACAGCTGCTGCGGCGAGGTGAGAAACCTCTCTATTCAGTAAAACAGGGGTCGCCTTCAACCAAGCTTCAGGCGATGTGAAGTGCCTGGGAACCTTCTTCGCCAAGAAATTGTGGCGACTACTGGCAGGCAAATCACGACCCCACTCGCCATCAACGAAAAACCAGCTGTTCTTCCACCTCTTGTTCGAAGTGGGAAAACCCCAGATGAACCCATTTTTCTTCTCGTCACCGAAGATTTCTACTTGACCGGGGTTCGCCACGCCCTCAGGAATCCAGCTCTCCACGGGCGAAGAGATAAGGAAATACGTACCACCATGGCCCGCCTGCCTTAGCGTGTAAAAATGGCGGATTTCACGGGGAGTAGGGGGCCCGTAACCCTTCAACTTCCACATGAGGCACAGGCACATCAATATTCTGTAGCTATTTGGAGCGAGCTGTGCCGGCGCAATTTGAGCCTCCGCAAGAAATCTGGCGATGAAAGGCTGAAGAGGGAGAGTCACCCCACAGCTAAGCATGGCCCCGTAAATAGCGACTGCATTTCGGGAGGATTCCACACAGCCCGGTCGCCAGGTAAAATGAGATTCACTGAGTCTGGCAGGTCAAAATGACTCTTGTATTTACAAAGCTCAACCTCGCCGACCACATTTACCTCCGTATCAAAAGAACACGGATGGTTTGGCGAGAAGCGTAGCCTATCCCTCTGATGGTCTTCAACATCGGAGTCAACAATCGTCTGCGCATCCAGCAGAGATTCACGTGGAACCCTAGAAGCGCGTCGTCTACTGCTTGTTGGTCTAGAAGATTTCGGCATTGTTGGAGAACCGCTGTTAGAAGATGAAGGAGAGATGTTAGGGATAAAAAACATCTCCAGAAGACGGAACATAAACAGAAATTGGGACCGGAGAATCTGGACGAAAATTACGAATCAGAGATTCGATTTTGTCCGCAGTACTTTTATCACCAAGCTCCATGGCTTGCATCATTCGATTAAAAAGAGAAGAGCGTAAAGAAGGGTCCATGGGAACTCACCGGAAAAACCCTAGATTCGTGAAAGATTCGTAGAGAGGCAGGAATAATCGATTCCTGTGAACGTCTGATAAATAGAAAACACAGGGAAAGGACTGTAGCAAGCACTCGAAGGAACAAGGTAGATAAAAACGAAGAATCAAACTGTTCTTTTTTGCTCTGAGAAACCAGTGGAGAAATAAAATGGAAAGAATGAAATGGAGAAAAGAAACGATCGGGCCTTAAAAAGAGGGAGTTTCGAAATTCAAAAAAGAAAATCAAGTAAAAGGATATGCAATTAATGAGAATGACAGCCACAGTGACCAGCCGCAATAGTCACCATCAGAAAACAGACATGTGGCATCTCGGGAAAGCCAAGCGGTCAAAATGTCTCTTCGTCCGTCAGGTAAATAGGTGCGTCAACAATTATGTGGACCAAGTGAAAGCTTGCACCAGAAGAATCAATTAATTAATACAGCGCGTGACAAAAAGGAAAGAAGGAGGTATTACAAAATGCATCGAAACCTTGTAAGTATAAAAATAAATACTACTCGCAGAGACAAACGAAGTAGAAGAACAAATCATTCGCCCAGCTCGGAGTATTTATGGGGGTATTGTTGTATGCATAAATTCGCCAACCCGACCCGTCATCAAAAAGAGTCAATAAAGATTGCCACGTCACTCATTGACGGGTCAATAAAGGAAGTGACAAGTCAATGTCAAAGTACCTCGAAACAAAAAAGGTCAGAAACACGCTCGCGAAACTGGATATGTACTCGCCAAATCTAGATATATGGTCGCCGAAGAAACGAAACCCAGAATAAATGTACCGCTGCACCAGCATACTGGGCCTAAACCGATCGGCGAAACAGGAAAATAAACCCTACACTTTAGAAAACCCATAAAAACAAAGGAATCAAGGGAGGAAAAGGTGAAGACCTATCTGTATCCGTAACAACGTGGGATTCCCAGTACGAACTGAAGGAAATCCTACTATGAGTAGGACTAAAATCAAGGGAAAAACCCTAAATATCATGTTAAATAGAACCACCTATCCCCGAGAGAAGGGGGTTCAGAAATCGAGAGAAAAGAGAGCAACTGTAAGAGAGATCTAAGCGTGTAATAAGGCAACGAAAAAAAGTATTATTTGTTCTGCCCTCAGGGCGCCGTGGTTTTTCCCATTCAAGGGTTTCCACGTAAAATCTGTCTTTTGCATGCTTCTTATTTTCTTGTTTTATATTAAATTGATATAATTGTTGAGTGCGTGGCAATCCAAATTTCACCGTCAACCATAGCGATTTGAAGCACGAAGGACACGAACTCAACTGGCCTCGTACAATCTGGTTGAAAAGGCAGAATAGTGGAAAACTGAACTTTTAATCATCACCCTAGAGTCAATGTGTTCGTTAAGGTGGTCACAGGGACCCCTGGCGATGATAAAATGGCAAGGTATAGGTGGCGGGGGGACGGCGGGACAAAGTGGAAAAGCAAAAAAAAGGATCAAATAAGAAGGAACCTAACATGAATAACATAGAATAAAAG